>CM021100.1:205933657-206452574 GCA_007115665.2 Sequoiadendron giganteum
AAAGGAAGAGATAGGGAGAGAGGGGGGAGAAAGAGAGGTGAGATAGAGAGAAGTAGAAAGGGAAGGAGAGAGAGGGGAAGATTGAGAAAATTAGAGGGAGGGAGAGGAGAGAGAGGTGAGATAGAGAGAACTAGAGACGGAAGGAGCGAGAGAGAATGGCTAGATAGAGAATAGAGAGGGAAGCAGAGAGTGAGAAAGAAAGAGGGGAGAGAGAGGGAGGGAGGAATAGGTAGGGATAAAGGTGATATAGAGAGTAGAGAGATATATAGAGAGAGATAGAATGAGATGGAGGGGAGATAGATAAATGTAGAGAGGGAAGGAGGGAGGGAAGGAGAGAGAGAGATGGACATGTAGAGACGTAGTTCTTGAGCTCAAGGGAGAGAGTGTCAGATAAAGGGATGGAGATAGTGAGAGAGAGAGAGGTCTAGAGAATAAAATATGAAAATGAGTGAGATAGAGAGAGAAAGATGAAATTTGACCTCTAGATTACTGAAATTTGACTGTTTGAAATTTTTTAATTTTTTTCAAAAACTAGAATTTGCATTATAACATCTAAAGATCTGAAACCACTCTCAAACATCTTGAAACTATATACGTGAAATGTAACTTAAATTATAAGAAAGTAAATGTCCATATGTAAATGTCAACTTATAATTAAATGTTTATTTCATGTATATAGTCTCCCTAGTAAAGAAAGAGAAAAAGAAAGAGTTCACAAAAATTCATTGCAAAATTTGTGCTTCGCATTTAGCGCTATCCAAATGGAGCACTTCATTTGATGATAGCCCTAATAGATGAGGTGTCCCATATCGATTGAATGGCTACTACCACTTGCAACTATACTTACTCTTTTTAACTTTTTTGATCTTTTAAAGCAAGAATTTCGCTACTTATGCATATACGTGACACACACACACACACATATATATAGCTTTTAGTACATCTTAAAGCGTGTATTTACTATGCATAATTTTATCATTTTGCATTTCATAGCATAATTTTACAAATGTTTGAATTAACTCTCATGTGTGTAAGATAAGCAGAATTTGCTAATTTAGAGGCCAAACGAAAAGAAAAGAAAAAGAAAGAAAGAAGAGCGATAGCAAAGAAAAAGCAAACAAAATAAAACAAACCCTATGAAAAAAAAACTAACCCTAGCTAACCAAACTTCTAATATAACAAGTGATTAACCCTAACAACACAACTCATTTTAATTTCTATGACTATTTCAATTGTCATTTTGGTATGAATTACAATGGGTTTATCCTTAAATTCATCCAAAAAAAATTCAACGACTCTACTATAACAATGAATTATTTTAAATTTTCTGCATTAATAATCATAAATTTAAAAGTGTACTTACCAATGACTTGGCTCATATGTATGAAAATGACCTCATTAAAGGTCGATTGCACACACTTCATCTGATGCGACCATACTCTACCTTCTTCCAACCTTGGTTCATGGTTTGTCTCTGTACTTTGTTCATTTCCATGAACGGTTGTGTCCATTTCTCAACTTTCTCCTTCGAAAATCTTCATGTCTTCAGTCCTGTCTTCACTTTGCACTTTGTTAGACCAAGATATATCATAATTTATATTTTTATCAGAGAGAAAAAAAGTAAAAGTTTGATACTCTGTATCTTGCATAAAATTAGAAAAATTCCATTTTTTAACTAGTAAATTTTCAACTAAGAGAAAAATACATGCGTCTCCCGCTCAATTTTCTTGCTCTTTTTCCTCATTTGTGTTTTCCACGTATAAGGAGAGTGATGACTCATCAGTACTATTTCCTCGTTTCTAATGTGATGATTCTAAATTTTGACATTCTTGCTTATTTTCTTGCAAAATGTTAGGATTTTCTTTATAATAATTGCAGTTATCAAACTGTCTTGACGAATTGGCTATTTTTTTAATATTTCCAATTCCACTAAGGATGCACACATTTCTCGCTAATGATTCCTTTCTTCTAGCAGGTAAGACTTCTTTTGTTAACAGGATTACTTTACACATGGCCAAGCTTACCCTAGTTAAGAAAATTTCACAATCAAGTTCATTGTGATCTATTGTATCATGAATTCTACACTCAATGACTCTACCAAAGGTGAATAAACTCAAAGGATGTAATCTTTGGTTAATTTTTTTCCAAAGCTTCTCAACTTCCATTATAAAATATCAGCTTGCATTCAATTTAACTTTACAAGCTTCCTTCTTCAACTAAGGACTAATATAAAATTCAAAATACACCCTCTTCTAGCACCACTTCTTGTTGAAGACGATTTCACTCGCAACGACAGGGCGAATAAATTCTTCACAGACAAACCACAAAGAGCCTATCCTTCTTTAAAGATATGAAACAAAGACAATCTAAAAGGGGAACTTGTTTTAACAAGAAAAGATCAAGTCAATTCAATCCTAAGCCTCTTGTAGTCAGGTCTTGACTATACTAGGTTCACTCATGGGTATGATGTGATTTTGTTGTTAATCTCAAAGGGAATATGGTTTTTTTAAATTATATATATTAGACACAAATTTTTCAATTGGATCGTAAGAACAAATATCATGAAATTCATTTTGATATAATATTTCATGAACATCAACAATTTATTTACTCTCACTTAAGTAGATTTAGCATCAAGCATTCAAAAATTTCATAGAAAACAAAAGATTTTCAATAAATTTCCATTCATTCATCTATTTCTTTTTGAACATTTTCGAGAATTTAAACATCTATTCTAAAACAAAGCATAAAAATACTGAAAATTAAAATTTCTCCTAGTTATTCTCCACACACGCCCCAAAGAATTAACCAAATCAAAGAAAACTACTTTATACTTCACCAGATTGCTTCACAACTACATATAAAATGGTGTGAGCTTTTAAAAAGAGGGGTTTTAGTTTGGACACCTAGTAGGTTCTGTATGCACCCTTAAACAACACAACACACAGTTTTGTTTGACTGAACTAACAAAACTAGCTACAAAAAATTCATGAGATAGGTAGCTATCAAATTGTCTTTGATATTGATTAATCTCTACGTGCATACAAGTTTTTAGATTGGAATGATTCAGAAAATAGGAAAAAAGAACAAAACTTCAAAGTTTTGGCTATTTCAACATCCACAAATTCTGAACTTAAAAAAAGGTATCCTTTGGCATTTTATAGAACACAAGGCATAGATAGGATAGGAAATACATGAGAGGAAATCTAAGGGACAAATCATATCAAGGCACGCAGAATGTAGTGACTGACAAGAGAATTGCAATCGAAGTCAACGAAGGTCAACTCCAACTG
Organism: Sequoiadendron giganteum; assembly: GCA_007115665.2. Taxonomy (NCBI): domain Eukaryota; kingdom Viridiplantae; phylum Streptophyta; class Pinopsida; order Cupressales; family Cupressaceae; genus Sequoiadendron; species Sequoiadendron giganteum. The sequence continues at coordinate 205,936,951 of CM021100.1, forward strand.
CACATTGAAGTTCTTCGGGCTTTTCATCTTTTATTATCGCTAGGATAATAACTTGAATTTGGATAGTGTGTAGGAACCTTCCCATACATTTAGAACAATCACTTCATCATCTTGTTCTTACACTTATATTTTACCTCGGGCTTTCTACTCTCGAGAATGAGCTTCCTTGGAGGTTGGTGCTTTACATCACCAAATGCAAGTTACCAAGATTTCGGTATTTCAGTGGATTCAAACCCCTTTGTATATAATTCCTTGAAGTATGCAGCCCGATCTGGTTATGACTCTATCCATGATTCAAATTTTCCTGACTGTCCATACCCGAACTTTGCATCACAATCTGTATCTCCCGCAATCACAAATTCCACTCATTAAATCCCTTTTAAAGAAAACATTTATAAAAATATCATGTAAATAAAACCATTATTCAAATGTTATAACATAAATTTCTCATAAATAACATGCTTTCTAGTTTATCATAAATTGTTGCATGATTATCTTGTACATATACCAGGTCACCGAACTATTAGACTCATTAGATAACCACAAAATCTTATAACTTCCCTTTACATCGCTACTCGATACCCGGTACCCAGTATTCAACTTTACCCATGAACTTTCCCCGGACTTTGGTTTTACTAGAATTCCATCTTACTAGACTTCAAATACCATATTAGAACACTCTGCTTGTATTTGCATCATCTTTTTCAGCCTTTGCAAATATTCTCGGTTCCCAGTATCCAGTACCTGGAACACTTACATTATGAAGTACTCTTTGATTAAAGATTTCCCTTTACTTTTACTTCTGGTGATCTTTCAACTAGCTAGCTCCTACCATAAGATTTATATGTGTATATATATATTTGCACTTGGATCCTTAAGCCTTACAGACTTGGAGCGTGTTGTGAGACCACACAACAGGTGGGAAGGTGAAAAATGTAGGAGAAAGGTCAACATGTGGAATCAAGTAGGTTCACATGGAAATCCTTGCAAATGTATAATTGGGTAGGATTAAATCCTACAAAATGGGAGATTATAAGTGAACTGGATATTTGAATAGTGAAAAGGTGAAGTTCGGAAGGAAGAAATATTCTCACAAGTTTAACATAGTCAATCTGATAGCACTTAAATCCTTTGCAAGAAAAATATGATGAACTATACCATGTGGGAGAATGGACCAAAACTACACATTAGCAAGGAAATCTATCTAGACAGGACATTTTTGTGTCAGATGGACTAAACCAAATGGAGGGATAAAACTCACAAGCCTATAAATTTTGCCCCTTAAGAATATTTTGAAAACTTCAAGAAACAACTTGAGTTAATTTTTTGTTCTCTATCCACTGGTGCTAATTTTTTTGGCAAAAGACCATCCATGAAGTATTTCTTAGATTGGTTGTTGACTTGGGAAAAATGACTAAGACACAAAAAGAAAGGGACTTAGGAAAAAAGGGCAACTGCAAATCTGAGTCTTAATGATACCCATCAAAATCACTTTTAAATTTGGAACATCAAAAATCATTCCTTTCCAACATCTTATACCTCAAATCTTATGTTCCTTATACCAAATTACTATTTGAGTGTGGTACAAAAATTAATGCAACAAAAATGAAATAATTTTTTTGGATATAGTCTCAAAAATTCCAAATAGAAAATATTAAGGAGTCGTGTTTTGTCTTATTCTAATTCATTCATATTTATTCCCAATTAAAAAAATATAAATAAATTTTCCAATACAAAACCAAAAAATTCCCAATTCCACCATTGATGAACCTCGACATTTCTAACTTTTTAATCAATGATTATTTTTTAAAATCAAATGATACCCTTTTGATTCGAATATGGAAAATAACATTCTTTTCAAAGAATTTTTACATTTTTAGAATCCACAAAAAAAAATTCATAATCATGGCTCAAAAAAAAACTTTTTCTAGATTAAAATAAATCTATAATTTCTATGAAATTAAATTCTCAGTGGCTTCTTGCAATGGAGCCATATACTACCACCTATGTGGCTTGGAAAAAATCAATCAAACAATAAATTTAAAAAATTCAAAGGATGAAATGCCTTTTAATACTTTTTTGAAAGGGAGAGAAAAAAGGTTGAGGAGAGTTCTTCCACACACAACACAAACCAATCGAATCCAAGCAATCTCCTTTGGCGCACTTCATTTGCTAGCCCTAATAGATGAGGCGTCTCATATCGATTGATTGGCTACTACTACCTACAACTATACTTACTCTTTTTGAATTTTTTGATCTTTTAAAGCAATAATTTTGTTACTCATGTATATACGTGATACACACACACATATATAGCTTTTAGTACATCTTAATGTGTGTATTTATTGTGCATGGTTTTATTATTTTGCATTTCATAGCATAATTTTACAAATGTTTGAATTAACTCTCATGTGTGTAAGATAAGTTAAGCAGAATTTGCTAATTCAGAGGCCAAACCAAAAGAAAAGAAAAGCGATAGAAAAGAAAAAGAAAACAAACCCTACAACAAAAAAAATTAACCCTAACTAACCAAACTTCTAATCTAACAAGCGATTAACCCTAACGACACAACTCATTTTAATTTCTATGACTATTTCCCTAACTAACCAAACTTCTAATCTAACACAAGAGCTATTGGAATGTCTCCCTTTCAGTTAGTATATGGAATTGATAGTACCTTACCAACACCCTTGGAGATTTCAGCACTTCATTTGCAAAAAGTCATAGAAAATGGTCAATTTCAAATTGCATTGGAAAAATGAATTATGTATCTAAACAAGTTGGAAAAGCAAAGAGAAATAGTTGTGGATAAGATGGTAAAGAGGGTTAGGCAAAGAGATTTTGCAGTTGGTGATTCAGTTCTTCTCTGGGATAGAAGAAGGGAGCCGAAGGGAGCACATAAGAAGTTTGATTCCCTTTGGAGAGGACCTTTCGAGATCAAGCAAAAAGTTGGTGATCATGTTTTTCAATTGGCTTATTCTGATAGCACTTTGTTCTACCTCTTGCCTATAATAGGCAAGATCTGAAACTTCTTGAGTAATTGAGTCATTTGGTTCTTCCTTGTACATAGTTTTTGCTTGTTTTGTTTGGTTTTGTTTGTCTGGTATTGCTCCATTTTCCCAATGAATAAGGCCTCATGCCATGGTTTTTTGGATTCTCTACGTCCTGTCAGTCCTCTTTGGGTATGAATTGCACTATGCTAGTTTGAAATTTCATTTTCTTTGGTCTTTTGATTCTTCATCCCGTCTAGGTCTGAAGTCTTTGCCTTCGTCGTGGAATTCTCCAAGTTTCTAACCTCTTGTTGTGGTTTCTTTAAGTTTTACAACCTAAGTCATTGGTGTCCAATGTTTCTAAACATTTTTGCATGGTTTGTGAGTTTCTTAACCACCTTATAGTCTAACTTGGTATTTTCCCTTAGCGTCAAGTGTGTCGATGCAATGGTCTATCTTGTGTAGTCGAAAAGTTGGAAGTTTTCATAACCTTGCAACTCTCGACTTTGGTTCTAAAGTTTCAATGTTCTGTGGCAAGACAATTTTATTTTCTTCTCTTTCGAAGCGTCGCCAATCCATTTAAAGATGTGTACGGTACAACTTGGAGATGTCTTGTGAAGAGTTTTCAAAAAGTTTGCAAATATTTAGGTTTCTTTTATCGAGGATTAAAACAAAGTACCATATTAATGCAACACCAAATGAATGTCTTGTCGATGGCACAACTTGAGGTGGTGAAATTTTTGCTAAGTTTTTCTAGCTTCATTTCCTTCTTCTGCAACCACTTCTCCTAGTATATGTGTGTTTTTTTATGTACTGAGAGCTCATGCGCAGTTCGGAATTGGAAATCATTGGCTCGACGTAAGGGATACTGAGCTCAGACCTTTTAAATTGGAAGAATTTAGGGCACATCTAGAGAATAACGAAAGGTATAAGGTGGATGTAAAGTTGTTGGAGAGCGGGCTAGCTCACACCAGAGGATTTCCATAAGTTGTGCTAAGTGTGGACCTGATAGGTCCATTTGTGAGAAGATACATTCTAGAAACACAAGAAATTAAAGTCGTAGATGAGACTATAATTGCAAAGATTTCTTCTGAAGTTGTTTCCCGTGCACTGAAGGTTCCGAAAAGGAAACCTCTGGAAGACATGTTTGTGGCCGTGGCGGGTGAATTCTTTAGAATGAACGAAGATTGGTGTAAAAACTCCATGGAAAAAACCTGGTTGAAGTAAAAAAAGAGAGGTAAGTCACAACTACCAACCAAACTTAAAAGAATGCATTTCAAAGAATAAATTGCATATGATATTGCTTTATTGCACCGTGTTGTTAGAAACACACAAATTGAGTCATTTGAAGATTGGATGTGTCGATTTATCCTGACAATCTGTGATGAGGGTGTTTTTATTAAATAGGCTGAAATTATTTGCTTCCATTTAAATGAGCAATTGATTTTAATTTCCATAAGACTTCTAATTTCCATATGTGTACTTGCCTGATATATATTGTAGCTAGTCAGAGGTCTTTCTGGCCTGGGTTGGAGCCGCAAGGACCCCCAACTTCAGATATGCCTGTGTATAAACTTTTTCTGCAGTTCACTAAACAGTTTGGAATGGGACATTTTTGTCATGTTAATGATGCATTCTTAATGGAGGCCGTGAGGAAGTTAGATGGAAATCTAGAGATGCGTTTTTCTCCTGAATCAGTTTCTCCTGTATTGAAGTTTGGGAGTTTTTATATTCATTTTGATCAATTTTCCTATCTGAGAATAGGGGGTTTTGAGAAAGCCCCATTGAAGTGTAAAGAGCAGAACTCTTTAAAACAAACATCGACAAAACTTTAAATAATTTCATTTATATTCAAAATAAAGTCGACAATTCATTCATTTAAACATCATAAAAGACGATCGATTCCAAAACATGACTTAAGTCGATAAGATAGATTCAATAAATAATTCCAGTTTAAATAGATACATGTGTCATAATACACTTCAATGATAATCATACATAAGATGTTGTAATATAAGTTACAATTCGAGACTTAGCCATTCAGTCGCCTTAAGCTCTACAATACATATTCAAGAATGCATAAAAACATAAATGAAGATGACATCCTTTGATCTTCAATCCAATAGCATATCTTCATAAAGAAGATGAGAACAAGGATCAGGCACTTTTTCCGCCCAACCTTAAAGCTTACACTTCCCTGGAATTCCTTATTCATTCAAGAAATACCCGACCCTTTACGAATCGCTTAGCAAAAAGCAGTCTACGAGCAAGATGGAATCTAGTGCGTGCCTATTATAACTAGTAAAACCACAAGCAAGTTCGATACTAGGATATGGTAGAGAGTTCAATAATTCCATCTATTTCAATGGTCCTTAAGTTACTTGGCCAAGTAAAATGTCATGCACGACAAATAAAGCAGTTTTGGAAAAGCAAAACTACACTCTCTAATAACCGATATTCGGCACCCGTCCCGGAAGGTAACTTTCCCAAAACATGACATGCACATTCATTTATCAAGCATGCATGGTTTAAACAGTCAAATACAATCTTTCGAAAACAATAAAACAAAATTCTTGTTTGAAGCGAGAACAGTTAAAAAGTTGTTCTTTTCATCGTTTAAAACCATAAATGACATTAATTTAATATTTAAAATTGAGTAAATCAAAATAATCAAAAATAAAATAAGAAGGTGTATCTCCAGTATGTAGATTAAATACATATAATAAACAGTCATAAAAGAGCACACATTCTTTTGCTCTTTTTACTCATCTATTTTGTTTCCTCTGTGAACTAATCTTAATTTGATTTGTTTCAAGTAAATCATATCTTTAAATTTAATTGCTTTACTTTCTATTTTCCATACTTGCAGAAAATAATTAAATAAATTTATACTTTTCATGAACAGTTTAAAATAACTTGTTTCAGTTTCAGTTTCAGAATGTTTTGAGTTTCAATTGCAAAATTTACTGTTTAAAAACTTTTGTTTTGAAAACATGTTAAAATTTAGGAGATATTTTATCAAATTGTTTTCAGTTTGAATTATTTTCAATTCCGATTTCAAATAAGTTTTCTATCAAAACAAAAGTAAATAAAGTTTTATGTTTTAAAAATATAATTATTTTTAAATCATTTTGAGTTTTTCCTAAGTTTGTAAAACAGTTGTTTCTCATTATTTCTTAATTCAATTTTTCCTACAATATTTTTTGTTTTGATCCTGTTTAATGGAGTTTTGTTTTCCCAGTAATTCACAGTTTATTGTTCAAGAATTTACACAAAAATATGAAGTAACAAAATTACTTTTAAATAGTTTTAAAAATCTATAATAAATTAGCTATCTCATTCAAATTTACTCTGTTCATATTTTGTTTTAAAAATCTCAAGATCCTACCTGATAAATTCTTAGATCTGGAAATTGTTGAATGTGTGCTTCCTCTGTATATTGTTGCTCTACCTAGTGTCTTCTTGTCTTCTATTGTTGAGACTGTAATTTACCTTCTATCTGGTTACCTATTTTCCTGTTGCCTTCATGTGCCCATCACCTTTCTCCTTCTCTGTTTCCTGCTTGTGCTAGGTGGTTGCGTAGGAAACAAGTGGGAAACCTGTCCCTTAACCACGCATGGAGGTTTGAGCAGGGGAAGAGTTGGTGTGCACCTATTCTCTTGTTGTTGGTGTGGTGAGTGGAGAGACCTTTTGTGGCCACGTCCTTCCCTGCTGTACTTGCGCCTATGTCCTTATGCTTGGGTAGTGGAACCTTGGGTGACTGTGTAGAATGTGAGCCTCTCTGCCTGCGCCTCTCAAGACTCCCTTAGTTGGTTGCGTAGGTGAGTAGAAATCCCTACGCATGCCATCCTTGGCCGCCTCCCTGCCTTCTCCTGCCTTCTCCTGCCCTCTTTCTGCCTTCTCTCCACACGCCCAAGACTCTCTCATTTTCTTCACTACTGGTTGCGTGGTATGTAAACACAGTCCTTCCCTCTGTTTCCCAAACAATAAAATCCCTATCCAACTCCAAAAATGGATTTCTGCTCTTTTTTGTTTTTCTCAAATTCAATTTTGAAATTCTCTTCTGACTGGTCATTTCCTCATGCATTGATGGAGTTATCAAGAATTGAGATCCCCAATTTGAGGTTGATCTCCAAATCAATTCTCTAACTCCAAGTTTCAAATTTGATTGCTTCTCATATTGATTGAAGATATTTTTCTTCTTTTTGTTAAACTGAAGTTTGATTTCAATTTCAAATTGACGTGATTTGATTTCTAAATTTTTTTCAATTTGTTTCCAATAACTCCATTTTATCTATTTGTTTAATTTCTACATTTAAATCTTTTCCTCTTTCATAATTTTCAAATAAAAACATATAATTTTAAAACATAACTTTTATTATATTTTATTAAATTCTAAAATAAAAAGTCTATTTCATTAAATTTCGAAACACAAGCATCATTATTTTCACACAATGATAAAATATTGACTTAAATTATTTGGTTATTTCAATAAGATCTATTTTCTCACAAATTAATAAAATTGTCATTTAAACAACATATATTTTTCCACTTTTTGGAGAAATCAATAAAACTAGATTTAAATTTTGCAAACACCGAAATCACAAGAATGCATTAAAATATCAACTAAATGAATGTGTGTGATTCCATCATACTCATAAACGTCTAATGGCTAAAATGACTCTACCTGATTGTTGTTCTCGCCTTCAATCACGTTCACATGTTCTTGCGTTCACTTGAACTCGAGTTTTTATCAGCAATGACAAACCCCAAATTAAATAAAAATACATTTTGAATCATTTGTAATTGCATTTCAATTTCAATTTCACTTCAATTTGAATTTCAATTTAACTTTGATTTAAATAATCAATTAACTTCAATCTAAATAACAATATCATAATTACTAATTGCATTTAATTAATCAATATTATCTATATGTGACATGAAGCTACCTTGGTACCCTGAGATTTACTAGTATTCTTGGAATTTTGTCGGTAAATGGCCACAGTTAATATTAAGTATGCAGACATGGGGAAAAGAGGGGCCTTCCCATTGACAACTCCTTTTATGTGCAAAACTAATTAGGTAGCTAAGGGAGCTTAAGGATTCCTTAAAGAATATAATCTCTAGTATATGTCTATGAGAGCCAAGTTTGATAGTAAGGGTTTTGTGAAGCATAATCTATATGGAGGGAGTTCATATCAGTGTCACATGTCTATCGAGGATTTTTGGGAATATTGTATCGACGGGAATAAGTCCTGAGAAGGGATTATATGAGACTAACCCTAAAGCAGATACATGTGCTTGGTCTTTCATTTCAAATTCCTGAAAATGTGACTGAGGATTTGGTGGTCATGGATCTCGAATATGAAAAAATTCCTAATAAGTCTCACCCTAAATTTGATTGGAACAAAAATGAAGGTTTTGATATGAGAGTGTGTGTTGCTCCACTGCTTAAAAAAACTCAAGACTGGTTGGATGGGAAATGGCGACAAGTCTTCGGCTCTACTCAAGAGCCTAGGTCATCACAGAGGAATGAAAGTGGGTCTACACAAATATCCAGTGTGAGTGTATCATCGGGGAGACCGACTATTAAGTCTTCTAGTGCTAATTCACAGTTAGGAGGTGATGGGGAGAAGCCAAAAGAAACAACTAAGTTGAAGTTGTTATGTGAACAAGACATTGTGCCCTCCCTAATCCCTAAGAAAAGACCAATCAAGTGAAACCTGTGCTTGCAGATTCTAAGGCTATCTTTTAGCAAGTCACTGAAGATAATACCTTCCCTCCTTTGTTTGAAATGCCCACTTCTCCGGTTGAGAATCCACCCATTACTCTTGGTAACCCTCGGGAGACTACTAGTGGAAATAAAGATTATAGTTTGGTAGCAGCCTCCCTAGGATGGTTGAAAAAGGTAGTAGAGAAGAAGATAAAGTATACTCCTACAATGACAGTTGGAGTAGATACATTTGCAAAGTTACTACAAGGTTCTTCAAAACCTAAGAAAGGCAAAAGGATGTCAAGGATCGTGACTGGCGCTACTTCTAGAAATCAAGTGTTAGAAATTGTTGATCCTATGAAGGAGTAAGGTGAAAATGAAATAACAGAGGCAGAATACAAGATCACACAGGTTGATATGGGGCCTTCAACACTTGAAGATGATGTATACCATGCAAACTATTCAATCAATGCCTTGATTAAGAGAGTGAAGGAAGAGAGAAAAGAGAATGTAAAGCTATAATCTGTAGTCCTTGCTTTGAGTAACTTTATTTCTTCCATGGTCACTCCTCTTGCACCCGATGAAGCCTCAAGTTCTCAAGTAGTGGGTATTGATAAGCTTGCCATGCAACAAATTAGAAAGAATTTGAGCTACTCCAGAGCGGCCAGTGAGTGGATTGATAAGATGTCTCAGGAAGCTATCTTTTTTACTAGTAAATCTATGCTCTTTTACACCTGGGTTAATAACAAGAGGAAGGAGTTAGTATCAGAACTTTAGCAAATCAGAAAAGATCAAACCAGTCTCTATTTTCTCTCTCAAGAAGTGAAAGAATTAATTTCTATGGATTGGGAAACATTTATTGGTGAGAAAATTGTGAATGATCCTAAAGAGCTAGACCCTTCCTGGTCTGATTCTCTGGAATAAAAATTGAATATGTATGATAATCTAGTGAAAGAAATTAATAAAACACTTGAACAGTACTTTGAAAGTTTAGTGGAAATTAAAGATAGTTGTCATAATCTAGAGGTAGAAATTGCTGATGAGTTCGATGAAAGGATTCTAGATACGAAGGACGTCTCTCTAAAATTTAGAGAGACATTAAATAAGGAGATATTTGATCTTGCTAAATTGACATGGGAATCCTTCTCAAGGCTTGGTAGATTGCAAATCCATCTAAATTCTTATAAATTTGAAGAGAATAGGAGATCTGAGACATTGGTCGAGTCTGACGTTGCTTTGGCCAAATGGAGAACCAGATTATAGATTACTACAATGCCAGGGAGCAAAGATATATTTATAATTGTCACAAGATATCATGATTACAGGTCTAGGATGAAGATACAGGAAAAGTTGCTAGAGAAAGAAGCGGTTGAAGTTCTAGAGGATGAAGGAGATGGAACAGAAAGAAATGATGCATAGTTATTTTTAGAATTTCATGACACTTCTTTTAATTTTGGCTCTTTTAAGTTAAAGTATTTTAATTATTGGTTATGGTTGTTTTCAAGAAACCCTTACCAAAGACAATTAGTTTATGCTTTAAATATGGGCTTGGCTGAAGCAGTTAGGATCTTTCAGGCAAAACTTTGATTTTTCTCATTAGAGAAAACTCTTTTATGTTTTCAAGTTTTTGCAGCTATTTTTCAATATAGAAAACTCATATGGTGAAGTTCATGCATACATGATATTTATGTTGTGGTGTATGGATTTATTTTGTTTATCCTGAATATGTTGCCAATGATTATCTATGTTGATGTTGTGTATGTTTAATAGATTGCATTTCTATTGGATGTTTATCTTTGAATGAATTTTTGTGGCAATGGTTTGAGTTCAGTTGAGGAAATTTTCTTGGTTCTGAAAGTGATTCAAGTCTTTGTACTTTGGTTTATGCTTCGATGTTAGTTTACCTTTCAAAGCTTTCTGGTTAAAAGCAACACCTTTCTTTGCTTTCTAGTTAAAATCAATCTGAACTTCTATTCATTGAATATCTTAAAAGGTAGGTGCCACCATGTAAAATAAACAAAGAATTGGTATGAAATCTCATTATATTAGTTCAGTTGTTGTTACATTTTTCATCTCTGTGGGCGTTAGAATATAGAGTTAGGTGACAAATTTGTTAACCAACAATGGACACAAATTTTATTGTAGTTACATTGTTTAAAATTTTATTTGTGTTTTCTATTTTTAGTTTCATTAATTATTTTATTATTTAAAGTTTATATCTTCATTCAACTTGTGCCCACCAAAATTTCAACTATAATTAACGAATTAAAAAATCTTCCAAATTAAAAAATCAAAATATTTTTGTCTTGACTAAAAAATAAAATAAAAAGTGATTAACCTTTAAATTTAAATTTTAAAAAATTATAGGCCTTTCAATATATGCGTGTGTGTGTGTGTTAAATACATGTTACTTATTTCAAAAATATTATGTTTATCATTGAATATTAATTTTTTGACGTGTAAATGATTGTCAAGTTTAAGATTAAAAAGTAAGAGTTTTTTGTTAACACATGTATGCCATTACACTCCATTTTTTCCATTGTAGAATGTATCTTGGTATTAATAATAAGTCGCTTCAATGGATAAAACTTCCAAAAACCTCCAAGAAGAACACAAATTGCAATATGATGATAATAAACTAACCACTAGTTTTTGTATATACCTTTCTTATAACTTTGATGTCGACTAGATTGAGTCAGATAAATATTTAAATAAAAATATAATAGTAATCAGATAACTTAACTAAGAGTTAATATAGACACTTGGCCAACTACTCATAACCCTATGCACATTATAGGGTTTTTTTTTAAAGAGGCCTATAAACTTTATTAGAAAATTAGGAAACAATACAAAAAATTCCAAAAGACAGTGAGGATTCCCCATAGGAATCCCAGAAAGGCCAAATTACATATTCTTATCCACCAAAATAAACTTTTCCAAAGCCAAAACATGCTTAGGAGGCAAAAGCCTCCAATATCCCACATCCCACCTATCCCCATGCTCAGAAGCCCACTAGGCTAAACAATCAGCCACTCTATTCCACTCCCTAGGAATATGACAATAGGAGATATAATCCAAAGAACTATTGGTCTTTAAAACCTGTTTAACCAATAAAGCCAGTTGCCAACTCGCTCCCTCCACCCTTTGATTATAGCATATCAACAACTATCTATGAATCAGATTCACAGATAATTTCCCTCCAACCAAGGGAGTAGCCTCTTTCCACGACATCAAGAATAGAAAGGGCCTTCATAAGATTATTAGTCTGATGCCCTTTATAAATAGAGAAGAAAAACGCACTATCCCCAACACTATTTTTTCCAATACCACCTATCCCAACATGTCTAGTATTCACCTTCAAAACCACCTGAGGAGGAGGGGACCTTTTGCCCTCTTGCAGAACTTTTTTTTTGGTCTTTCAAGGACCATGACCACCATAGTAACTAGGGCCACTGGCCACTAGATTCAATTTCTTTATGATAACCACATCATAGGGATCTATCGTTTGAGACAAGTCACATTTTGCAAAGATTGTTTATAGAACTCGACAGAGGATCTTCTGACATAGTTGAGCCACTACCTATTGCATACCCTGAAAAATCCTTCTATTCCTTTCTAGCCACAACTGCTAGATAGTTAAGGAAGGGCCAATTATCCAAGCAACCTTAAGAAAAGAGATCTGAGCAGGAGGTCTACCCATACTTTTCCAAAAATGAACCAAAATAGTAGCATGAACACAAGTATGATTCCAAGCCCCCTAGTAGAGGTGCCAAATAGCTCGAGAAAAAGGGAACAAAAAAGAGAGGTGAAAGGAGTATTCCTCAATGTTATTACAAAGAACACAAATAGAAGGACCATGAAAACTGCTTCTCCTAAGATTTTCCCAGGTAAGACACCTATTCTGAACAACCAGCCATAAGAAAAATTGCATTTAGGCCAACAAAATTTGTTCCAAACTTACTTCTGCCAAGGCACCTCCAACCTCCCAAACACTTGTCTATCCAACTCTAGGTAACCCTCAGCCACAAAAAATTTACCCTTTGAAGTAGGCCCCCAAGCTAGAGTATCCCTCTTAGAAAAGGATTGCACATTATGTCAGCCAAAATCCTAGCAAGCTCAAGATGAGCCTCTTCAATTCCCCTCGGTGGCCACTCCTATGGAGTCTTCCACTGCACTACCTCCACCTAACTTAGAGCCTACACCACATTGAAATCTTTCACCTCGCTCCAACCACCACCCAAAAAGTGTTAAAAAGGGGCAAAAGATGAGGATATAAAGACATGATGGGGGGTGCCCATCCCATGAATCATGCCAAAAGAGGGCATTGATACCACTGTTGAAGATCTGAAAGAGTCCCTGCTTAATGAGCTTCGCCCCTCTTTTGAGAGTATCCTAGATCATGGACCCCTTCCTCGAAAGGAAACACTGAGGCACATCCACCAAATTAACTCCTCGAAGACACTTAATAGTGAGAATCCTAGCCCGGTCCAGATCCTGACTAGTACACCATTGCCAATATTACTTAGCAGCTAAAACCTAGCCAATCAATCTCGCAGGCTTGATCCCAAGTCCACCCTCTTGCTTCAGCCTGCAAATAGAATCCCATTTGACAAGGCTCTATTTTGAAGAAGACAAATTACCAACCCACAAAAATTGACAAGCAAGGGCATCAAACCCCTAAATAAATCACTGGGGATAATCTACACAAAGCATTTGTAAATAGGAAGGGCCTGTAGAAAAAATTTCAAAAGATTCATGCGCCCAACCGATGAGAGCCATCGAAAGTCTGATGACTCACCCTCTGAAAAAACTTATCCAACACATCTTTCCAGAGATCTCTGAGCTAAGAGCCCACCGAAATGTGAATCCCCAAATAAGAAAAAGGGAGGGACCCAATATGAAATTGAAGACCCCATTTTCAGAGTCTTTTGTTGCAAGCCCAATGCATGCACCATTCCAATACTCTTCCAAGTATCCAAATAATCCTTAGGCTGAGAAGAAATAGGATCTTTCAAGGTAGCAACCCCATTCAAGACCACTAGACCACCAAGATTTGGACCCACTAGAATATGAGAAATTGTATTTGTGGCCATCAACTCAACTTGTGCTTCTCCCATGGGAAATTTTTGATAACCATTCACTTTGTCTTTGGACAAATCCTCTCCCAAGGAACCCCCACCAATAGGAAGCGCAATAGGACAACCCTCCTCCTGGACTAAGTCCTCTAGAACATCAAACTAGTTGTATCCCTCATCATATTGTCTATCCTTTAGATTTCTCTTTAAATCTCTCCAATTATTATTAGGTTTAACCGAGATGAAGCCCTCTTTATCTACCCACTTAGTAGCCATAGGAGCCTTCCCTTTGACATTCTTAGAATCTCAGCTGGGAGATGACCTAGCCACCCCCTATCGCCTTGTTGGAAAAAGGTGCCTCAACTTGCTAGCTTGAACCTCTGATTAAGACTTGGTGAAATAACTTATGTTCATGTCTTTATCGCTATATCGCTAGGAGAATTTTGAGGTGGCACAGTTGTGCGGTTTACTGCCTTACCACAAGGCTCTTCGTTCAGTCTAGTGGTTGGGCGGTGTTACTGCCACACCGTAGAGGTCTTTTGGTTAAGGCACGACAACATGGTGAATTGTGGCAGTCGACGTGGAAATTTACCTCCTTATCGTGGGAGGTTTCGCAATGACTGGCAGTTGGGCGGTGTTACCGCTACACTATGGAGGCTTATCGGCTAAGGCGTAGTAGTGCGGTGAACTTGGTGGTTGGCGTGGACATTTACCTCCTTACTATGGGAGGCTTCGCTTTGTCTGGCAGTTGGGCGATGTTACCGCCATACCATAGGAGGCTTCACATTGCTCAATGGTAGCGCGGTGAACGGTGGTGATTTGGTGAATGGGTGTTTACCGCCATACTACGATGGTCTCACTGCTCTGATGTGATAGTGCGGTGTGTGTACCACCATACCTTGAAGGCTTTTCCTACGTTGGGCGGTAGCGTGGTATACCACATTACCTTGAGGGTTGGATGAATGACAAGCGGTAATGTGGTCAAAGGAGATTGGGGCATAGTTGATCAGTCTGACTCGATAGTCAAAGTGTTGGATGAATGGCATGACTACACATAGCATGATCTCATTCGTTGATTTTACATCGTTGTTGTAAATCAACAATTATTGGTTGAATGTTTAAATCTTTGAAAGCGATATATGCATTAACTGTAAGATCTAATTCGGTGGTTTACAGAATCCAAATTTAGGCAATTCTCTATAACAGGATTAAATGTTGGGGCGGCTCGATGCATGATTGCAGGGCGGCTTGATCAAAGATCAAGATTACTTATCGGTGAAGTGTGTAATTAAATACACCCCATTGGTTGTTGATTGAAGTAGTCAAAAAAAGGCATAGAGACTAAGGTGACGATGTAAGTGTGATTCATTTGTATGTTGTAATAGCATTGTAATAGTGAGTGTATTCAATTTGAAGTATATGAGGAGGTTGATTAAGGGATATTGTTGTGAGCTAACATCTAAGAGTGAAGTCTGTAACTCTGTATGTAATTGTTTACTGTAATACAAAGTGACTTTGCTTGGTGTGGTGGGTTTTTCTGCCGTAAGGCTTTTCCCATGTATATCTGGTGTTATCTCTGTGTGTATGATTTATCTTGGTAAAAATTCCAAGGTGAAATGTTGGAATTATGGACAGCTTGACCATATTCGAAAGGATTGCAAGGAGAAGAAGAAGAAGAAGAATAACTCTTCAGACAATGACTCTTCTCAGGGTGATGCAAATACCTTCATTACAACCTTGGCAACTCAGGCATTAGATGATGTCTGGCTGATTGAATCAGGTGCATCTTTCCACATGACATCTCACAAATAGTGGTTCACTAAGTATGAAAAGTATGGTGGTGGAAAGGTGTACCTAGCAAGTTATTCAACACTGAAGATTGTTGGTCGTGGAAGAGTCAAAATACAATTCCCTGAAGGAAGAATCAAAGGGATTGGTGATGTGCTACACATACCAGGTTTGGCTCATAACTTACTTTCTATCAATAAGATTAATGATGTTGGTGTGGAAGTTTTTTTATCAAGCAAAGGTTGTAAGATGGCTAGAGGCGCAATGGTGCTTGCTAAGCGTATATGAACTGCCACTCTATACAAGCTAGATGCACCTCCTGTTCAATGTAACGTCTCTATAAATTCAAGGAAAGTTGCTCATGTAGAGAAGGAAGATGAAGCTCTTCTGGGTTCAAATACCTTGGAGGTGAAATTCCCAGCAAAGAAGACCATGTTGTGGCATCATAGACTCGATCACATAGGTGAGAGAGGCTTAAAAACCTTAAAAAATAAAAATATTGTTGAAGGGCTTGTTGATTGTAACCTTGAGTTCAATTTTTGCGAACATTTCATTTATGCAAAGCAACATTGTATTTCATTTTATTCGAGTCCTCATAAATTTTCTGGTGTACTGGATTATGTTCATTCTGATGTATTTGGTCCAGTGAATGTTCCTTCGCTATCAAAGTCTAGATATTATGTTTCTTTTATTGATGATTTTTCAGGGAGGGCATTTGTATACTTTCTTAAGAATAAATCAGAAAAGTGTTCAGTCGTTTTAAAGAATTTAAAAATTTGGTAGAGAATTAGACTGGAAAGAAAATTAAATGCTTGAGCACGGATAATGGCGGTGAGTATTGTTCTGCAGATTTTGAAAGGTATTGCAAAGACCATGGGATTAGAAGGCATAAAACTACACCTTATACTCCACAACAGAATGGAGTTGTTGAAAGCTTAAACATGACCCTAATGGAAAGAGCAAGGAGTATGTTGAGCAGTGTTGGTCTAGAGCAGAAGTTCTAGGCTGAGGTTGTGGCTACAACATGTTACCTAATAAAAAATTCACCTTGTTCTGCTCTTGTTGACAAAACACATTTGGAAGAATGGTCTGGTAAGAAGCCCTCCCTAAGACATATTCGTGTCTTTGGATGTGAGGCATATGCATTTGTGTTGAATGAGAAAAGATCCAAGTTGGAGAACAAGGTTTTTAAATGTATCTTCATCGGCTATGGCATTGGTGTGAAGGGATACAAGCTTTGGAATCCTAATACTGAGAAGGTTTTGTACAACCGAAGTGTAATATTTCGTAAGTTGAAACCTTCAACAACTGATCCACAGTTAGAGACAGATCAAAGGGAAAAGAAGAATGATGTAGTTTAAATTCATCAAACTCCAAAAAAAGAGGAACTACATGGTGTACATGAAACTGAGGAGAGTTTAAGCAGCTCTGAAAGTTTTGAAGAAGAAGAACCACAACCTCAACCTCAACCTCAACCACTGAGAAGGTCTACACGTGAAAGACATCAACCTAATAGGTATGGTTTGTCTATGTTGGATTCAAACTATGCCTATGCTTTGATTACTAGCACTGATGAGCCTAGGACTGTGAAAGAGGATATAAATCTGTCTTATTCAAATTTTTGGTTGGAAGCCATGAATGAAGAAATGGCATCGTTGAAGAAGAATGGTACCTAGGATTTGGTAACTTTGTCTGAAGGGCGAAATCCTGTTGGTTGTAAATGGGTACTTAAGAACAAGATTGGTCTAGATGGCAATGTTGAAAAGTATAAAATGAGATTGGTTGCAAAGGGATATTCCCAGGTAGAGGGAATTGATTATGGATTTATATTTTCTCCTGTTGCTGAGCTGACATCTATCAGATTTATTTTATCACTTGTAGCCGCGTACATGACTTAGAGATCGAGAAGATGGATGTGAAAACATTTTTTCTCCATGGAGAGCTGGAAGAAGAAATCTACATCTCCCAACTTGAGCACTTCGTTGAAAAAGGTAAAGAAATCCTAGTCTACAAGTTAAAGAAATCTCTGTATGGTTTGAAACAATCGCCTAGAATGTGGTACCAAAATTTTGACACCTTTATGTTGTGAATGGGATTTGTGAGATCAAAATCTGATCATTGTGTGTATTATAAATCTGAAAATGATCGTGTGCTTATTATTACCCTGTATGTGGATGATATGTTGTTCATAGGAAATAGTAAGACTATGATTTATGATCTTAAGTCTCATTTGTCTACAAAGTTCGAAATGAAAGATCTACCTATAGCAAGGTATATTCTGGGGATGGAAATAACTAGGGACAGAAAGAGAAGAAAGCTCTGGGTTAGCCAGAGTAAGTATATTAACATTGTTCTAGAGAGATTTGTTATGAATAATTGCAAGCAGCTAGTTGTTCCAGTTTTGCAGGGAACGAAGCTATCTATTGAAGATTGTCCAAAATATTCTATTGAGATGGAGGACATGACTAGGGTGCCTTATGCAAGTGCAGATGGTAGTTTAATGGGTGCAATGGTTTGTACAAGGCCATACATTTCCCAAGCAATGGGAGTACTTAGCTGATTTATGGAAAATCCAGGAAGGACACATTGGGATGCTGTGAAAAGAGTGCTTATATATCTAAGGGGTGCTTTAGAATATGCTTTGTGTTACCATGGCGATTTGGTTGGATCACAAAGGACTCTCAAAATTCGTGGATATGTGGATTCTGATTGGGTAGGGGACATTGACAACAGAAGGTCCACCAGTGGATATACTTTCATGTTAAATGGTGGAGCAATTAGTTGGATGAGAAAGCGACAGGTTGTAGTCACTTTTTCTACTACGGAGGTAGAATACATGACAAAAACACATGTCTGCAAAGAAGTTGTTTGGATTAGTCGTTTGTGTTCTGATATTGGTTTTGATGCAGGGCACATTACTATTTTCTATGACAGTCAGAGTGCCATTTGTTTGGCGAAAAATCAACCTTTCCATGCTAGGACGAAACATATCGATGTGCAATATCACTTTGTTAGAAATATGGTGGGGGATGGAAAGGTCTGTTTAGAAAAGGTGGATACACTGAAGAATGTTGTTGATGCATTGACAAAGCTAGTGAGCGTGAACAAGTTCAGATGCTGTGCAGGTTCGATGGGCCTTGGAGCTTATGAGCGTTAGTAAATTCAAAGTTTGGAGGAAGCTAGTAATTCTTTGTCAAGTGGGAGCTTGTTGGAAAAAGGTGCCTCAACTTGTTGGCTTGAACCTCTAATTAAGACTTGGCGAATTAACTTATGTTCATGCCTTTATCGCTATACCGCTAGGAGCATTTTGAGGTGGTACGGTTGTGCGGTTTACCACCTTTCCGCGAGGCTCTTCATTCAGTCTGGTGGTTGGGCGGTGTTACTACCGCACCATGGAGGTCTTTTGGTTAAGGCACGATAGCATGGTGAGCTGTGGCGGTCGGCATGGACATTTACCTCCTTACTGTGGGAGGCTTCGCAATGACTGGAAGTTGCGCAGTGTTACTACTACACCACGAAGGCCTATTGGCTAAGGCGTGGTGAACTTGGTGATCAGTGTGGACATTTATTTCCTTACCACAGGAGGCTTCACTCTGTCTGGCGATTGGGCGATGTTACTGCCATACTGTAGGAGGCTTCACATTGCTCAGTGGTGGCGGTCTGGTGAATGGGTATTTACCTCCATACCATGGTGGTCTCATTGCTATAATGCGGCAGTGCGGTGTGTGTATCACCATACCATGAAGGCTTTGCCTACATTGGGCGGTAGCGTGGTATACCGCATTACCTCGAAGGTTGGATGGACGGCAAGCGGTAGCACGGTGGAAGGATCTCAAGGCATAGTTGATCGGTCTAACTCGACAGTCAAAGCAGTGGACAAATGGTGTGACAACACATGGCACGATCTCATTCATTGATTTTACATCACTGTTGTAAATCAACAATTATTGGTCGAATGTTTAAATCTTTGAAAGCGATATATGCATTAACTATAAGATTTGATTCGATGGTTGACAAAATCCAAATTTAGGCAATTCTCTGTAACAAGATTAAATGTCGGGGTGGCTCGATGCGTGATTGTAGGGTGATTTGATCAAAGATCGAGATTACTTGTCGATGAAGCGTGTAATTAAATATACCCTATTGGTTGTTGATTGAAGTAATTGAAAAAAGGCATAGAGACTAAGGTGACAGTGTAAGTGTGATTCATTTGTATGTTGTAATAGGATTGTAACAGTGAGTGTATTCAAACTAAAGTCTGTGAGGAGGTTGATTAAGGGATGTTGTCATTAGCTAACATCTGAGAGTGAAGTATGTAACTCTATATGTAATTGTTTACTATAATACAAAGTGACTTTGCTTAGTGTGGTGGGTTTTTCTCCCGTAAGGGTTTTCCCACGTATATCTGGTGTTATCTTTGTGTGTGATTTTTTTTTGTTGCTCTTGTTATACTGTGAATGTGCATCTCAAACGCAAGTAAATTGTTAAATAATGGTTTTTTGCACTTCTCTTCTAAGGATCTTGCATTAGGAAAGCATATTTCGCACTGTTTCTTTTCCTTTCACGCCTGACTGAAGCGAGGAAATTTCCTTTGCAAGTTCCCATACTCATGGAAAAACAATATCTGAACGGAAGAGTTTTGTAAACTCACTGTTGAATCCAAGAATTTGATTCAAGGCATAACTCTAAAGAGTCTAGCAGAGGGTTATTTAAATATATCTCAACATAAACACAAGCATAAGTAATTACCTTTTGATCCAAGGTCTATTGAGTTGAGCCTACCAGCTTTCCAAGAAGTAAATCAATCATGTGCAGGGTGTCACTCCTCCAGAACTCCAGCGGGAGACGTGGAAGTTGAACTCAAACGGGGACCCGCGTAGGAAGCTCCTCAGCTGAATTAAACCCCACATGGCAGGGTTTCATGAAGAGACCAACTTGATTGAAAATGTATGGCCCACCTTTGAAAGCCCTAATGCAATCTAGCATGCATGTGAACACAACAATAAAGTAATATTTTACCGCCAGCTTTATCTCTATTACCCCCTCGAGATTCCAAACCTTTTGAGCCCAAGACTCCAAGAATGGCAGCGAAATACAAATCCCCATGAATTTTCAAATCAAAGCATGATTGCACCAGTAAGCCACATCCTCTATGATAGACTCAAACTAGATCACCAAAACTGGTCACTCACTGCATCGTTCCAAACATTCATTCACTTTCTTGATTCGAGGAAACCCATTCTCCAAAGCAGAACCCTTGCCCAACAAATATTTATGCACAGACTCCATGCACTTTGTAAGCATAGAAGAAAAATGATCTATACAATCCATGCTTTCAAAAACCCCACGAAACAATATAGCACTGTCCAAGTAGAAGAAAAGCAACCAAAAACCCCACCCAACTGAGCAAGAAACAAGACAAACACAAAATACAATGGCTAGAGAGAATTATAAAACAAGGTCAAAAAGGCCCATGCCAAGATCATACGCCACCCCCCATGCACACCACTCCCCAAGACGCCCTGAAACCATGAACACAAGCAGACCAATCAAGAAAAATGATTGCTAGGGTCGCAGCCCTAGTTTGTGCAGTAGAAAAATGTTGTCGTCTTCGCCATCTGTCAGCTCACGCTTTTCTTGGAATTTCTCTCACACTATAGGATTGAGGTTGTAACAAGCTAAGTATTTTATCTTGTATCATGTTCGCATATTTGTGCTTGTATTAAATTTCCATGGTCTTCCCAAAAACAAATTGCATGCATCCATTAGCATGATATTACACAAGACTTCATAATAATACATTTCTATCTTTAATTTTTTCACAACATTATTCTTCTATCATCACCTTATATTTCTATTGTAACCAAGCAATCTTATATGGATTTGGATGTTATAACATCTTCATCTTTATTTTATCAACAATTTATTTAGATACTAGGTTATATGTACTATTATTATCAATAGCAACTTTACAACACTTACCTCCTTTTCGTCTTGTCTTGAACAAGTTATTCATTTGTATTAGCATATCTTCACCATCTCATTTCAATAAGGCTCTCCTCATAAGTGATCGTGTATTTTCTCTCATCCGTCTTTTGAATTATGTGATCTCTCAATTTCTTCATCTACATATGTAGTTCTTGCACTACCTTCAAGTATCTCTCTCATGCTCCCTTGACTTTGGCAACATTCAAATGCTTTGTGACCTTCTCAATATTTGAAATAAGTACCTTTGAAAGATCTTCCATTGCTTGTCCCATATTTTCCTCTACCTCTTTGAAGTCCATCAGCTCTAGATCATTACGATATTAATTACCACTTTCTCTACTATTACAATGAGAACTACCATCATTCATTTATCTATGGTAGGTATTATTCCTTCCTCTTTTATTGTGGTATTTATTAGTTTCACTATGGAATGTACTATATTATTCTTCCTTTTCTACCTACGGTTTCCTATCATTACATTGTCATATATCTCTAGAATATTTCTCTACATATTTATCGATTTTATCTACTCAAAATATTTTTCTACTTATCTTCCACCTTAATTGCAGATTTATATTCTTCCTCTATTGTCATTAATATCACCCAAAATAAATATTCCTAAATACTTCCTCTTGATCCATTGATATAACTTGCAATCTTTGTTTTACTTGATTTACTATGTGTAATCCTAATGGTCATCTTGTAAAATTATTTGGTGTATTCCTTCACAATCCTAACTTTTTTTTTTAGTTGATGAAATGTGTAGTTAGCCAAACACGTAGATATAATCTTCCAAATTAAATATGGTGGTGATGGAGCACACCATAAGCACTCTTAGCTCCATTGTATCTAGAAATGTTCTTCTTTATTGTCACAAGCCACAAATAATGAAATTGGGTGTAATCTTACCAATCCTAGAGTAAGTTCCAAAAACTAATCCATTCCCTTATATTGATCAAAAACTTCTAAAAAGTGAATATGTCATTGAAGGATTGATGTGGAAGGGTGAAATCACAATACTGTGTCCCATTTTTAACTGAATCTTCACCTTCTGAGACCTATAGCAGCTAAACCGTTAATAATTTGAAAATGATGCAAACTAGTGATTTGTGAAAATTTGTGTGTAGATTAAAAAAATCTGAAATAAATAATGAATCTTTCATCATTTCCTTTAATAACTAGTTTTAAATAGTAAACAACATTTTCAGAAAGTAAATTTATGTCATCAAACATAACGTTTTTTCTAGAAAGGATAAAACTTTAATTTTTAAAATATAGATTCTTAACATTAATACCTAGGGAAAAGATATTTTTTCATAAGTTTTTGTTACATATTTTTTTAATTAATTTTTGAAGTCACTGTAATTATAATTTGGACATAGGTGTATGCCATCAAACATAACGTGTATATATCGAAATCCTTTTTTTTTTGAAACAAGGACATCCATACCAATTAGGGAAAAGGTATTTTTTTATTTTTTCTACCATGTTACTATTTTTTCACCTCTGTAGAACGAAGAACTTGATGTTCGATGAAAAGCCTATGTTTAGTAAAAATTGAAAATTAAATACATGATAAAATGAAAACATATCAAAACTTTACTTGTTGGAAAAATCATTTCAAGGGCTACGATCTTGCAAAATATAATTTATAAATGACTTTAATTAATCCCTCAAAAGGTTTTAAAAAAGTGTTTTTTTGCCAACATTTTGATAGATGCAAAGGAGACTCCATTGTGAGTATGATTTAATACTAGAGGGGTTCTATCCAAGGGGGTTTGATCTAAGGGGGTCTTATCTAACTCTCTTTAATTAAAACCCTTTATATGGAATCTCTCAAAGCTTACATCATTAGTTTTTTTTTAAATCGATGATTTCAGGCAAAAATCAAGATGTCCCAAAAGTTAGACACATAATTGTGGGAGCACTCGAAATATATTCTCCCAACTAAAAGTGAGATGTACAAATGTAGTGAAATGTAGTAGGATTTGTAGTGATAGATTGATGATTGAAAAATTTACAAAAAAAAGTAATAATTTAAGGAAATATTTTTGCTTGATATAATATTACTCCCATGATTCTCCCACATCACACAAGAGGAAAAGACGAGGAACCAATAGATTCAAGATGAGGATTGTCAAGTGGGGATGAATGAGGGATGGACAATAAATGAGAATCTATTGGTTATACACTAAAATACAATGAAAATTGAACTATACTAAACTAAAACCTAAGCTAGATATTGCAAGAACTCAAAATATTATACCTCTACTTAATGATTTAGTTGTAGAAATTGATTGACGCACGAGAAAAATTGTAACTAATTGATGGAAAGCTAACTTTATGTAGCAATGCTTTAATCATTAAGACAAACTTGCTCCTTTAAGGACTCTTATTCGAAACTTGCTTTCAAACTAAAATTTTACAACTAGTATGTTAAAATGAGAGGTTGTGAGGCCTTTTCAACAAGTTTCAGAGGGAACTTGAATTGAAAAATTTCGTAGGGCCTAATGGTTGTAATTAAATGAGTTAGGTGATAAAATTTGAACCTAAATGGATGCAAGGACATAGATACAATACTAATCACCCACCATGGAGGAGATGATAAATCAATTTCTTAGGACAAATCAATGACAAGGTTTTCCATTAATGTTGGTGGCTTCCAATTGTGAAAATATTTGATGAACAATATTTTAGGAGCCTGATGATGGTTGTTGCACTAATATTAGGACTTAGGATTTCATTGAATAATTTAATTGAAGGGGTAAAAATATTGTAAGCTAAAAGGGTAAAGGTTTGATTGAAGGGGTAAAAAGGTTGTAAGGTAAAGGGGTAAGGGTTCATGCAAGGGTGGAAGACACCTAGGACTAGAGATCAAAAGTAGAAAAAAAAAATCAAAAATAGGTAAACACATGTAAGAGGAGAAGAGGACACATGCAAATTAGGACTAGACTAGGGATGATAACAAGGGTGCAAAAGGAGTAAAATTCATATGTGACATAGTAGCTAAAGTGACTACTAAACGTGCAAAAGTAAATTGTAGAGTATTCAATTTTCAATCTTACATTGTCACATTTTGGCCTAGGTGAGGCAATCAAATCAAAAAGTTAGTTTTTATTTTATTTTATATTAATCATAGCATGAAAATTGTTTAATAATTTGAAGATAATGTAAAGTAATTTGTGAGATTTACTATGTAGATTCTATTTATTTTTCTTATTTTAAGATATTTATTTTAATAAATTATTTATTATAATTTATAGTATCCTTAATGACTAATATTTCCTAAGAACACATTACTTGAGTTAGAAATATGATCTTTTCATAGTTTCTTAAACATATATTGTTAACACTAATGTATAGTGTACATTTATATTTTTTAATTTATTGTTGCATATTTTATTATTATTATTATTTTTAATTTAGATCAATTATAATTGGATGCATATCTCCTCGTAATGCATAATTTTTTCATATATGACCAAATTTATTTTTATTATTATTTTGTTAAAATAAGGACATCAATACAAAATATAGTCATACTTTCCTATTTTTTCTACTTTTACTATTTTTCCACATGTCAAATAGAGGTCTAAGTTATATTTTGTAATAACATTATATTTATTAGAAAGATAATAAATATAATAATTCAATAAAATATATTAAAACACGTACTTTTTGAAAAGCTTAAACTCAAAAGGCTATGTTTCTACAAAATATCATGTTGTGATGATAAGATCCGAACATATAAAATGAAATTAATTTATTGTAAAAGATAGATCTCACACAACACAAGAGATGTTTGTGGGCCAATATGCCCTAATATCCAATATATGCCAAAATAGAGTAAACCCTTAAGGTAGGGTGACACCAAACAATACTCCTTAAGGAAGAATCCACTCCACGCTATATCTCCAAGAGATCCCAAATATAATATCATACACCACACATATCTTACAATGATAATAGCCTCCTTTATATATACCACCTCCTAATAATATAATGGAAGGGTAATCCTAATTGAAGGCCTACTCAATTCCTAATATAAATAATTACAAGTTATTCACATCACTTAATATAACTAACTTGAGGGATGTGTGACACATGTTGGCATCTCTATCCATATAAATACATTATAATATCATAGCCCTAGGTACATAACATGTCATCACTCCTTGAGATGTTTTGTCCTCAAAACATGAGAAGAAGCTAAATAGTATGACTGTCACAAGTTATTATAGATATGATTCCATGAACAATCATCTAACCATCCATAGTTGATATGTGTTCCTCTTGCTTGACATTTCTTAGATCCCATAACTTCAAACCATGCTCTTTTGTATCCCTCCAATTCCATTCCTTTCATAGTAAGTCCTCATTTGCTTCACTGAGTAGCCAAATTACTTCTATCATACCACTGATTGGTACAATTATTTATTTGATTCCATGTAGGCCCATAGTAATTTCCTTGTGGATTCCATATACTATCATGTATCCATTATGGTTTCCTCTATGATTCTTTCCTCTCACAATGATGTGGATGCCTATAAATTACACCCTTTTCCATTATTGAAACCTTTGATTCTTCACCATTTATTTCTATGTTTGTTTTTTGTTTGTGATTTTTTAGTAGAATTATTTATCACTTCATTTTTATCAACATCTTGGTCCTCTTTCTTTTCATCTAATTCATTGTTACAATCTTCATGAGATTCTTGAATTTTCTCTTCCTTAACTTTCCTTTGGACTTCTTTATGCTTAATATCTTGTAATGAAATTTTTTTCCTTCTATACCAAAGCTTCATGAACTTCTTTTGCACATTGATATTTATTGTTCCCAAAGATTCTAATCAAGAACAATATCCAACCCATCCATATCTAAAGCATGAAATTTTGAATGCAAAACATACTTATCCATAGAGAGCTTTAAATCTTAATTTTTTTGAATATCCATACCTAATATGTGATTGTCCTTGATGTTCTTTACTTGTACATGTAGCTTCTTGGCTACTTCCATGTTGATGAAGTTATACTTGTTGCTAGAATTCACAGAGACAATAACCTTTTCCTTTTGAATGCACCCATGAAATTGAAGTATTGAGTCTTCCTTCCTTAGAGCTAAAGTGCATGTACTTGTATCATCTCCTTGTTCTTTTAAGTTTTATCCATCCATTCTTTCTTCATCATCCTCATCTTCATCATTTTCTTCCTCCTCTTCTTTATTTTCTTCCTCCTCTTCCTCCTCCTCTTCCTCTTCTTCTTTATTTTCTTCATCACCTTCTTCCTCTCCTTCTTTCTTTTCTTATCATATTCTTCCTCTTCTATATTTTCTTCATCTCCTTCTTCCTCTCCTTTATTTTCTTGATCATATTCTTCCTCTTCTTCTTTATTTTCTTCATCATCTTCATCATCTTATTCTTTTTGAGCCCATCTATCTAAGAAAGCTCATTCTAGTTCATCCAAGGAAGAAATATCCTTATCCAATGGTAAAATACCATGTGAAAGGTTCATCTCTTAATAAAAACAAAAAAATTATTTTCCATGAAATATTTTCACCATAAGATATTTTGTTTTTTATCCACCACTCCAATGCATCTCCACTTCCATCAAAATTAGGAACATCCATTGAAACTAGGATTTAAGGGAAAAACCTTATAATAGGCAACCCTTCTATCAAATCCAATTGACCCATTGATCCGACCAAAACATGATGAAGTCAAAATCAAAGTAAAAAATACAATTAAGACACCCCCAAAGAAGTTTGATGGCCTTTCCAAAAATGTAAACAATTCTGAAAAATAACTCGATTTGCAACCTAGAAGGTGAATTTATGAAAAATCATAAAATTATAATGACTCGCAAAATGTTGATAATTAAACCCTGATTTTTGGACTGTAGGCTCCTCTATTATTTCTTCAAAAACTCACTAAAAATTTGGCTCTAATTAGGCAATATTTGAGAGACACATGCAGCATCCAAAAAAAATGTGTAGAACCCTAATTTTGTAATAATTCACTCAATTCTGCTATGATTCTTCTGAAATTTGAACTAAATATTCTTTAATATTCTATTCAAAAACCCTTTAAAAATCAAAAAAAAATATTGCCAAAATCTGAAAGATATGTTCTCCCCAAAATCGCCTCTAATTTTGAGAAAAAGCCTCAAATGGTGCCCAAATCATGCTCTAATACCACTTGATAAGATCCGAACATATAATAATGGAATTAATATATTGCAAAAGATAGATCTCACATAACACAAGATATTTTTTTTGTCCAATATGCCCTAATATCCAATATATGCCAAAATAGAGTAAACCCTTAAGGTAGGGTAACACCATACAATACTCCTTAAGGAAGAAGCCACTCCATGCTATATCTTCAAGAGATCCCAGATACAATATCATACACCACACACATCTTACAATGATAATAACCTCTTTATACATACCACCTCCTAATAATATAATGAAAGGGTAATCCTAATTGAAGGCTTACTCATCCCCTAATATAAATAATTACAAGTTATTCACATGACTTAACATAACTAACTTGAGGGATGTGTACCACATGTTGGCATCTCCATCCATATAAATACATTATAATACCATAGCCCTAAGTACATAACATATGATGGATTTTTTATCATGTGAAATGTGGCACAAATCAACATATCCAAGAAAATCCTAATATGTAGAATGGAGGAAGGTTGGTTTCTAGATAGGTTCCACTTAAACACATTTTATTGAAGGGCCTACAATCTTTGATTTACCTTCAATCATAGGTCCTTTGAAATTCATGTGATATTGTGTATAATCAAATGTTTTTTATGTGGCATTATGTGTGAATATGAACCATAAAGAAAATAGGTGTGTGTTCACTTATTCTCCTTAGTTCATTCAATATGGTCCTAGGAATCCTAATTGGATAGACTACCAACCTCAAAGGTGAGTTAATTCTCAACAAGGAAGACCTAGGAGGGGTTCTTTTAAGATTTGAGGGGTTCACCACAAAGAAAAACCTTGGAAAAGACAAATAAGCATTCAACTCACAAAACCTAATAATGCAAGGTAAATGAATGATGCAAATGATGAAATTATACAACACCAAGTTAGGGTATGTGTACCTAGAAGTTCTAGAAATGTAACAAGGATATCGAAAAATGAAAAGAAGATGTCAAAAAGTGCTATGGGGGACTAAGACGCCCTTAGTATTGTCTTGGTACTATTGCTATTTTTCGGGGCAAACGCAGAATCTTTAAATGTCGAAACCAAATCTGAAAGAATATCTAAAAAATTACCCAAAAAGGACTAAGACGCCCCAGGTGGCAACTTAGTCTCATTCTGGATTTCTGAAATCTCTGAATGTGGTCCTGAGGTCCAAGGTCTGCACTTCCTTCTTCTCATATCTCAGGTTCTAAATCTTTCGAATCTGCCGTGAAGATGAGAACTTTGCAATGCAACTTTGCACTACAAATGATCTTCAAGTCTTCAACCTAAATCTACAATCACAAACACACAAGAAAGAAAAAATTCTTGATTGTTAGTAAATGGGGTTTTGCTTTGGTCAAACCCCTTGTTGGTAATTAAACCTTGAAATAGAATGAAATGGAGGGAAATGATGAATGTGTTAGAAACCAAGATCAGACATGCAAACCTAAACACCTTCCACAAAAGAGAAAAACAATGAAAAAGCAGAGCTTTGCATGAAGATGTGCAAATTGATATATTCAGGAATTCAATGATTACAATGAGATGATTTGCTTTATAAAAGCAAAGTATGCAACCCTAATGTTGACCTAAAAATAGCTCAACTAAATAAAGCTCACTTATTAATTAAGTAAACTAATTATTACCTAAGCAAAACCTAAGTAAAGTTATGCAAGTGTAATTAAATATTAATTACACTAACATCCCCCCATAAGTGCAACTTAGGGAGACTAAAAAAACATGCACTTAAAACTAAGATGAATGCAAGAAAACATGAATGGGTCCCGACAACAAGGCCTGATCAGGTACCCATGTACAAAAGCAATAATGAGGTAGAGAAGGAAAACCCAGTGGGACAACCCCCCTACAATGAGATAGTTGCTGCAAAGAAGCACTGGAAGAACACTGTAGAGTAACACTGGAACCGCAATCTGACAAGCAAGGAAAGATACTTATGTTTACAAGAAACCATATCGGAATCATAATAATGCAACAACAGACCCGATGCCACAGAACGCTTGAAAACTCCAAATTGGAACAACCCTGGATTCTATGAAGCAACAGTAGACGATATGAATGATGTGATACTGAAATGAAGTGCAAAGATGCAAGTTGCACCCTCCCAACTACCAAAATATCCAAGTAATCTCCAAACAACCCATCGGGAAAAATATGGACTAAGCGATCAACTTGGGACATATACAAAAAAAGTGCATGGACAGCAACATAGAACTCCTCAATACCTTTCCAACGTCGCAAAGATAGCGAAAATCGGACATCGTGGCAAAAAGTTATCAGCTCAGAAGCATAAAATGTACATCTAACTTCAAATAGTAATAAATGTTGTAAACCAGAAAAATACTGTAAAATAAACTACACCACAGGAAATTTCTCGGAACTAGCTTTTTGGCAATATCTCATTTGCCCAATTTCGATACTGTATGCCCAAGTTATGCCAAAAAGAAAAAAATTGCTCCTTTAAGGCAAATTAGGGCTAGGAGGGGGCAAAGATTGTCGTACAGTCGCTCACGTCAACGGTTCAGGAGCATAAATTTGACGGCCATCTGGTTGTCGCCGCAAAAAGGCACCATCCCTGCAAAAACATTGATGGTCGTCAAACTGGCCCTCGGTTCTTCATATGATCGCTGCAAGGGTTGTATTTGGCCGGGGGTTGGGCGCATAGCGCCCGGTCCCCCATGTGACCTCGGTGAATGGCGCTAGAGCTCGCAGGGGTTGGCTGCGACCGATGGTGCAGGGTGGGGGAGCCACCGGCAGTGGCGGCAGTCCGGTGGTCGCCTGGTGGCCACCCGACGACAGAAATTTTCTAATTGCAGGCATCGACGTGAATCCCCAAAACACATTTTTTGATTTTTTTTTTAAATCCACACCTCGGAAAGCATGATGGGGAGGCCGTACGGCCTCCCTGGCAAAAAAAATTTGCCTCAGAAACCAACTTCACCAAAATCGATGAACCGAAGGGCGATCTTAGGGTTTTGGGGCACTGCGAACGCGATGTCAGTGTCCGTTTTGCTCCAAAATGCTCCGAAAAATAGGCTACCTCCAGAGCTTCCAAAAAAACACCGTACTTAAAACCCTCACAGATCTGGCAAATGATGACCAAAATCTGCAAAATAAAAGCCAATCTTGACTTTTTCCAACACTCTGAATCCAATGGTGAAGCCCAATCTGATCCAAGACGCCACATAGATGAGCTCAAGGCATGAAATCCTTGAGGAACCCCAAACGAACTCTGCAATGATTTTCTCCAGAATTTGAGAAAGGGTTGCATGTCAAGGCTTTGATACCATGTTAGAAACCAAGATCAGACATGCAAACCTAAACACCTTCCACAAAAGAGAAAAACAATGAAAAAGAAGAGCTTTGCATGAAGATGTGCAAATTGATATATTCAGGAATTCAATGATTAAAATGAGATGATTTTCTTTATAAAATAAAAGTATGCAACCCTAATGTTGACCTAAAAATAGCTCAACTAAATAAAGCTTACTTATTAATTAAGTAAACTAATTATTACCTAAGCAAAACCTAAGTAAAGTTATGCATATGTAATTAAATATTAATTACACTAACAGAATGAAAAACATGCAATGTTACAACTCACCAAACCCCTGCTATGAAGTCTGCAAACTTGTGCGAAATGGTTAGCTTGGATATAGATCTTGAATTGAAGGAATGCTTGATAGATATGGACTTGAATTGTTTGCTTGAATCAAAACCCTACATCACAAATGTTAGCTCAAAAACACACATGATACAACAATCTCCTTGATATGATGCTTGAATCTTGATGATGGCTTCAAATGCTTGAAGAATTGCTCTTGATCTCATAAACTTTCCTTAGGAATGAATACTTAAATTCTTAGGATTTCTTAGATATGAAAATGAATGAATGAACCTTGTATTTATACCTATTCATGCTTAATATTATGAAATTACACTGGACAACAAGTCGACATATGAATTCATTAATTAAAGGAGGCTAAATCCCACCATAATTTGAAATTAAATCCTGAAAAAAGCTTAAGGGGACTAAAAGTCCTAAAAAATTGGGGCACATACTCCAAAAAGGGGCCCATTTAAGGTTCCACTGAAAAGGGCATCCCAAGACCTTTGGGGGACAAAGATGTCCAAGGTGGCATCTTAGTGTTGACCCAAAAATCAGGGACACACAACCAGAATCATTAAATTATCATTTATCCATTAATGTTTGTCGAGATTTTCCAAAAAAAGATATAGTTTATTAGGCATGTGGATGCAAAATAGGACCAATTAAGACATAAATAAAGATAAATAAAGCAAGGCGGGGCCCAAACAAGTGTGAAAATGCAAGGGTATGCATTTTCCTACACTACAAAATATATTTATGGTTCTTTGATTGAAATTCCTTTAATCCAAGGTCCTTCAATTGAAGGTCAAGAGTTAGTAGCGTGGGTTTTCCATGGCCTTCAAATGAAGGATTTTCAATAGAAGGTGATTGCTTTGGAAGACATTCAAAATTCATATTTTTGGAAGTGGCCCACAAGTGAGAGGGCTTTATAATTCCACTTGTTGATAAATTTAGATAATTTGAAGATGAAGATAAGAAAATCTTATGACACTTTAGATCAAATTAGTTTCTCATTATTCATATAAATTTTGTGGTAGTTGGGATCAAACTTGTAAGGATCAAGATTGATCTACATCATTGTCATCATTTTTTTGCTTCAACTCTAAGATATTCATTAAATCAAGGTAATGAATTTCCCAGTAATGATGAGTTGGTTTATACTGATATCAACATCATTATATATCATCAATACTAGAGGGTGATCCCACAATAGTGGTTTACAATTTTTGGCCAAATTGGACACTGAAATTATTATTTTTAACTAAATCTTCACATTCGGGCACCTATAGCGGCAAAACCACGAGGAATTTGAAGATGATGAAAACTAGTCTCATCACATTTTGTCTGTAGATTCTAAAAATATATTTTTCAATTTTTTTGGAATAAGATTGCACTTCAATTTCCATCTCCCACAAAAACTAGTTTTTTTCAGAAAATAGCATTTTTAAAAAGTGACGCTCACTGCATACAACATATTTTTTTTTGTATGAAGGATAAAATTCTATTTTTTTCGAATTTAGATTTGTAACTATGATATCTAGCACTTTAATTTGGTCTCATAGTTTTTTATTGAATATTTTTTCCTTAATAGAGTTTCGAAGTCAAACCAATTGCAATTCAGACATAGACGGACTGTATACAACATAACTTTTTCTATATGTATCGAAATTCTTTTTTTTTTTAATGGATCAAGGACATTAATACCCAGCATGAACATATTTTTAAAAAAAAAAATTGATAATTTTCTATTTTTCCACATGTTTAAAACAGAGAGTTTGATTTTCAGTGAAAACCCTATGTTTAATAAAACTAAAAAAACACATACATAATAAAACCAAAACATATTAAAATTATATTTATGGGATAGCTCATTTCGAGTACTACCATAATCATTTGAAATAAATTTTAAATGAATTCATTTGATCCCCCAAAAGGTAAATCAAAAGTGATTTTCTATCAACATTTTGATAGGTGTAAAGGAGACTCATTTATATGTATGGTTTAAAACTAGCGAGGTTCTATCCAAGGGGGTTTGATCTAAGGTGGTTTGATCAAACCCTCTTCAATTTGAATCCTTAAAATGAAACTTTTAAAGGCTTAATCATTATATTTTCTAAAAATATATGATTTCAGCAAAAATCAGTTCCTCTCAGAAATTGTAAACCAGCTTTGTGGGATCACCCTAGAGCTAAGTACATCTATCCTCTTATTTAATTATCACATCTATTTTAGTTATATTAGGTTAATTGTTTTCTAGTTTATTTTTTTTATATAATTAACCTAAGTAATTTATGTAAAGCAATTAAAGGCATTTATTTTATTTATAATAATTTCAAAGAAATTTACTCTTTTTCTAAAGTTAATCTAGGATAATTAAATAAATTTGTGCTATCAAACATAAATTAACTTATATTTAAATATTGTCATATGGGAATAGTTATTGAACAATGATGTTATTTCATGAAAATTAAATGTAAATAAATTAAACACTTAGGTTTTGACCCAAAATAGGTTTGTGAAGGCTAATGGCATGCAAAGTTGACTCACCTCAATATAGGAAGTTATTAACCTTGAAGTGGGAATTGCCTCTCAATTCCTTATAGCCTACATTACTCTATGAGTCAATTCCATGATAATTATTGAATTTCACAATGTCAAGATCTAATATATAACCCTCAACCTTGATCTAGCAAGATGTACACTTATACTCTCTAAATTATTATGATCTCTATGAACACCTTAGAGATTAATGGACCGCTAGGGACAAGTTCTCAATCAATTCCTTGAATGATTGTCTTTATGACCTTGGATGGGTGTTTGTCTTACAAAAACCAAGAAATGTAATTTCAGGTGATAATTTTGATGCAAGTAATGATTCCTTATAAGCTTTAACTTGAAATGTTCCTATAAGTAATGTTCATCTAAGCACTAGAATTATAAATCATCATAATTTAATTGAAGATAATGAATCAATGCTCAAATGTATATCTTCAAATATGAAGACATAATAAATTGTGGCACAAACATGTACCAAGTTGGCTCCTAATGCCTAATGGAAATGGAAAGAGTAATAAAATGAGTTTTAAAAGTTTAAATTTCAAATTAGATCCACATTATGCAAAATCTCTTCTACATGTTACAAAAATGTCCTACGACATGGAATGGGTAATGTCAATGTAGGGAAAATATATACTAAGATTTGTGTTTATGATAAAGCATGTGAGGGTATAATTGTAGGTAAGGGTATAGTCAATATCATGTAAATGTGTATATATTGAAGTAAATGAGGTTAGAAATGAATAAAAAAATGGAACAAAACACAAAAGTGTGCCTCATATCACTATGTAATCATATTAAAACTACTCTCAAAATAAACATTAAACTAAATAAAAGAAACAAGTTTTTTACCTTTGCAAATATTGAACATGTAATCATATTTAAATAAATAAAAAACTCAAAATAAATGTTATATGATTAGTATTCATGATATATAAGATA
Source organism: Sequoiadendron giganteum (assembly GCA_007115665.2). Lineage (NCBI taxonomy): Eukaryota > Viridiplantae > Streptophyta > Pinopsida > Cupressales > Cupressaceae > Sequoiadendron > Sequoiadendron giganteum. The sequence continues at coordinate 205,971,842 of CM021100.1, forward strand.
TATGTGTAGGAATATTTATAGATGAAGAAAAGATTAAATGAAATATGGAGAAAGAGTAAATAAGATTGGAAAGGGTTTCCAAAAGTTTTTTGTAATATTGAGCAAAGCAGTTACAAGAATACAAGCTACCAATAGGTCATTGGAACGGATATCTAGACTAGACTAAGAATTATAATGTAGTCACTAGAGGACTAAAAGAGATATACAATATGATTCCACTCCATAAACTGAAGAACTACTTGACTTTGACCAAACTTGTTTTCCAACTGAAATGGAAAAATTTACCAAATGTGACAATATAATCATATTAAAAATTATTTCATTATAAAGCCAAAACTAAATAAAAAATGGCATGCATATGCAAATTTCACTTAAAACTTGTAAATTAAATAACTGCATCATGATTGCAGATGAATAACAAAATTGAGATATTGGAATATTAACTCAATTAGCTTTTACAATACAATGCAATCGCTTTTTAAAGCCTTTGAGTTTCCCATGAATAACCAATAACTAACTTCTTCTAGGAGAAAAAAAACTAGTTATTTATTTATTATTTACTAACTATTAACTAACCTATATATTAACATTTACATGTTAATTTATTTATTATCTAATCTATAAATTATATAAAAAATGTAATAATCCAACATTCCCCACTTTATTACATAAATTTGAACAAAGGATGGAATATTGTGAGAGTTTATCACAACCCTTTTGGAGACTCTGATGAAGTGCCTTCACCAATTCTCTTCACTCACCCAAGAACACTGGATTGACTCCAACAATGGATCTTCTAACTATAGAACCTACAAAACCCTACACAACATGACGTGTCAAATCCCTCCTCGATGTTGTACATGAGGGAACAACTCTCCTCTAAAATTCGACATCTCCTCCAAGTGTGTCAAATCCCTTCTCCAATGTTGTGGAAACAACCCCTCCTCTATTGTACCAAAGAACCCCAACCAAAAGTGAATACACCAATTGCAGTCACAAGAAATGTCAAACGAAGTCAAGCCCCCTTGTTCCATCAAGGGAAACAAATATGAAAGGGTACTTCTCATGCAATGTATCATCCTTGAGCGAGAAGCTAACTTAGGATGAAATACTTCATGTCTCCATTGTCTCCAACCTCCAATGTGTATCAATTAGATCCTAATAACCAAATACAACATTTATGGCTCTAAATGCATGAATAGTAAATGCATTAAAATGTGCATATATAAGGATGTTGTATTCAACCGATAATGGATCCATTACAAGAAGAAGAAAAAAACATTAATATATTTAAAATGACCATTCTCTTTGTCAAATAAAGAATTCGTACATACGCCTGATTCCCCTTGCTTTATCTTAGAAGGAATCATTCTTCTAATTGTTTTCCATATTTCAAAAAATCCCCACTACACCCTTATTTCTTTGAATTTGTAAAATAAATAACATCAGCAAATATTTAGAAATGCAAAACTTCACCAGTAAACAAGAAATCACCTATCCATGCCCACGCCTTTATTGGATTCAAACTCTTTGCAAAGATATATGCCAAAAATTTCCAACCACTCTTTAATTTTGTTTGCAGCCACCTCTTAGTCATTTTAAATCAAATAGAATAAGAGAACATAAAGGCAATTGAAAACTTCTACCTCCACGCCTTCTGTTAGTGTAACAAACCTATGAATGCAATAAGGAATAGACAATTCCAATGTTCTATTTGTAGATTGAAACATTGATGGCAACCTTTAGATCTTCTGGTAACATTCAGATATCCTTGGTTCAAATCTGCACCCTCTCCACACACAGCAAGTGCATTCAAATTCCTTCAAACTTTCACTCGTTCAAATCCAAACTTTCTCCATGCATCCTGGGAGGTGAATGAACGAGCAAATGAAAAAACCGAAGTGCAATGGCCCGCTTCGCACCACACGTTTCAATAATAGCAACCAGAGCAACTATTTTGTTTTGTATTAAAGAGCAAGTCTTGCGGATCCGCCAGCTTGAATCACTTTTCTTCTATCCGCCTGCCATTGTAGACTCTTTATCATTTTCTCATTCCCTGGTTTCTTGGCCGGGCTTAAACATCACACACTAAGCTGACAGCTTAGTGTGTGGGCCCCTTTACCATTACTATTTTCCCGTTTCCGTTCAATGCAGTTCTGTTCGTAAAGTTTTTTAAGATACAGAATGAAAAGCAAAATAAATACTGTGCCTTCAATTTGTCAAGTGTTAATGTTAAAATATTAAGTGAAATATATATTATAAATTATATTAAATTTATATTACATATTATTTGATGGTATATTATTTTTATACTTATTTATTTTATATAATATAATAAAAATATATAAAAATATAATATCATATAATAATTATATTATATTATATAAAAAGTAATATTATTGTATAAAATTCATATTAGAAATTATGTTATATTTATTATATTTTATTATATTATATTCATCTATAATATTATATATTATTTTATATATTTTTATCATATATTTATTTATTATAATATATATTTATATATTATATTTCTTACAAAATATTATTTATATATAAATATTATATATACAATATTATATATGAAAATATTATAAACATATAACAAAATATAATAACTATAATATGATTCTTAATATATATTTTATACAATATTATATATTAAATAATATTGTATTTTATGTATATAATATAAGATGATATTTTTTTATTAATATAATTCTACTATATAAAATATATATATACTACTATATTTATATTTTATTATATTATATAGAATAAATGATTATAAAATAAATATATAAATAATATATTTTTAATAAAATAATATTATATATATAATATGTAATAAATAATACTATATATATATATTTTTTCCTATGGTTGTGCTCGTACGTGCACACTAAATGAAAATGCAATTGATGGAGTTTTCCATTGGAGCTCAAGGGGACCGGCTTGTTTCTCCCAATATGAATGCAAATAAGTATTGAGGACTACTTCAAGAGCTAATTGTCATTTGAGGGAAATAACATTTTAAATAAATAAATAAATATGAAATACTTTGGTCTTGAGATAATGTGTCTCTTAGGATAGGAGAATGGATGGCTTATTTATTTGTTAATTGGAATATTTTTGAATTAAATTACCATAATGTGTTATATGGTAATGTGTATTTTTAAATATTTGAATAATTAATTAATTGTATTTAGCTTTTATTTAGTATTTATTGAATTTATTTTTAGTTTTATAAATGAAAACATTGTATTATGTTATAGTAATGATTTTAATTGTCAAATATATATTGAATGAGTATTTTATTAAATTTTATTGTAACTATTTTTGTTAGATGTCACAAAAAATATGTAATTTAGGATAATAGACATTGATTAATTGGTTGGCATGTAAGTTATAAAAATTAAGTAAAAAAATTATAAAATTTCTACAAGGAAAAGTGCATATTTAGTTATTTTTCACATAATAGAATGTGAATTATCTAACAATTTTTTAGAGAATCACGATCTCAAATCTTGTATCAAGGCATATGATTGAATCATTAAGCACAACTTATACATCAAAATATCTCTACATTGCAAATGAAATTAAGTACATGTGCCTTCTTTGTTAATTTTAAAAATGTGCTTTTCTAGTATTATTGTTGAGCAACTTATATATTTAGACACATTTATTGTTATTTGTATTTATATAATTTAACCTAGATATTTATGTGATACTGGTTTTATAATTTCCTTACATATAAATTTGCAAACTCGTATAATCCCTAGTTTTTAGCATTTCGGAAAGATGTTTTCTAATTTTATTTGTAGATCTAAATGTTTATTGATTTTATAATTTTGAATTTTTTTTAGAACAAGTATTTGATCGTTATTGCCTTTTATTTTTTAGTTTTCATGCATATGTCAATGTCTAACCATGCTTCTCATTTTACCTTAAGAAGTACTCTATTGAATTCCACAATGGCCATGCATTAAGCTAATAATAGTACAGTTAATTTTTTAAAAGATAATACCTATATTAATGGGAGAGAGATAGTTGATGATCATGATAACCATGTTGAGAAAATGGATCTATGCAAGATATTACTTTTGCTACATATTTTTTATTTTTTTGATCTTGCAACTTTAGATTCTTGTTATAATTAAATAATTAGATGTCTCCCCTATATAGTCAAAGAAAGGATTGTTTCAAGATCTCCTTCATAAGTGAATCAAAATTTCATCGTTTTTTAAGAATAATGAAATTCTATGTATAGTTGTTGAGGACTTCATTTGATCTAGAGCATATTGGGGAAAATACGTTCTTGTGTACTCCCATTAAAAGACATCGGTTTTAAATTTTTCATGAAATAATTACTTTTGTAGGGGATGAGATCATAAAAAATACCTATAAACTCAACACTTTTTATGTTAAACAATACTATTCCATGGTGCTCACAAGACATATTATGATAAAAGTATAATTACCCTAATCCAAACATAATCTCCCCATGATAGAATTAAAAAATTCATAATTATCCAAGGAAGTGTTGGAATGTCAAGGATTTTATCTACTCATTTTAAATTCCTCATTTTGGTTTTTGTTTAACCACCAAGAAGAGGTGAAGGTTTCTATAGTAAAAAATATTGATGTAATCCAAAGGTGAGAATTCATGGTTTCCTCTTGAAGAAAGGGTTTTGTAATTTATTGTTACTACTTAGTAGGGTTCTTGGAATTGTACTACTTAATAGGGTTCTTGGAAATGTACTACTTAGTAGGGTTTTACATAATATTCCTTACATATACATATTATATAAATATAATATATACAATATTATATATAAATATATTATAAACTTATAAATTATATAAAATATAATATAATAAATACAACATAATTTCTAATATGCATCTATACAAGATATTACTTTTGCTACATATTTTTTGTTCTTTTGGTCTTGCAACTTTAGATTCATGTTATAATTAAATAATTATATGCCTCCCTATATAGTCAAAGAGAGAATTGTTTCAAGATCTCCCTCATAAGTGAATCAAAATTTCATATTTTTTAAGAATAATGAACTTCAATTTATGGTTGTTGAGGAATTTAGTTGATCTAGAGCATATTAGGGAAAATACATTCTTTTGTACTCCCATTAAAGGGAATCCATTTTAAAATTTTCATCAAATAATTAATTTTTCATCAAACATCCCTATCAACTCAACAATTTCTATGTTAAACACTACTATTCCATGGTGATCATAAGACATACTATGATAAAAGTACAATTACTCTAATCCAAACACAATCTCCCTATGATATAATATTGACAGAAATAAGTCGCCCCCTTGAGCTCTTATGGAAACTCCATCAGTTGCATTTTCATTTAGTGTGCACATAAGAACGCAACCATAAGAATTGAGGCATATATATATATATATATTATTATTGTGTATTATGTATTATATATTATTTATAATATATATTATATTATTATATACAAAATATATTCATAAATTATTTATATTATATAAAATACAATATTATTTATTATATATTACTGTATAAAATACATATTAAGAATTATATTATATTATATTATATTATTATATTTTATTATATATTATTTATATGTTTGTGAGATATTTATATATAATATTGTATATATTATATTTATATAATATGTATATGTAAATAATATTAAGTAAAAAAATATAATATATAAATACAATATAAATATCTATACATCAAATTCATCGCCAACAATATTTTTAATATATATTTCAAATTTTTTGAATTTATTAGAAATATTAATACGGTTAATTTTTAGTGGTGAATTGTATGGGATAAATTTTCGTAAAGCCTATAAATATATATACTATAATAGATAAATATATAATGAATATAATATAATAAAATATAATTATTATATAATATTATATAAAATAAAATAAATAAATATATAATATAACATCAAATAATATCTAATATAAATATAATATAATTTATAATATATATTTTACTTAATATTTTAACATTTTAACACTTGACAAATTGAGGGCATAGTATGCGCAGTTAAAAAACTTTATCAGCAAAATTGCATTGAAACGGAAACGGAGAAAAGGTACGGTAAAAGGGGCCACACACTAAGCTGTCAGCTTAGTGTGTGATGTTTAAGCCCGGCCGGTTTGTTCTTATTACTTTTCCCTAACAAACTTCAACGATCTCCAAACAGATTATTCTATTGTTGTCTCAAAGAGCTTTCTTTCTTCTCAAATTTGAACGCCTTAAACTACAGATTTTAGGAGTAGAAGTTAAAAATAAATCTCTGCAATTGTCTACACAGTAGATTGTTAGGCGCAAATTTCCTTTACAATTATTCAATTAGCATATACAAATCTCTAGTTTCCTTTTTGCATTCAATAACAACGTTGCCAAGTTTCTCCTCCACACGAGCTTCTCACGCTGGTCTGCACACAAATATTCACTGCCAATCTACGCACCCAAGATCACGAAGATGCTCTGATATCAACTAAAAACTTCAATCGGATCTTAAAATGCAATGCAATGGTTTTTTAAAGCCTTTCAATTTCTCATGAATAAAATAACTAATTAACTTTTGTATGAGAAAATAATTAATTATTTATTTATTATTTACTAACTATTAACTAATCTATAAATTAACAGGAGCAAAAATGACACTTGTCTTTTTTACAACAAAAAATTGTTAAGAGTTTAAAAGACAACTTATATTTCAAGGGCATGATGAAAGGAGCAAAGCAAGGTGCGAATAAAACCTTGAGCGATGGTGGCGATGGGTTTGGTTCCTCTGTAGACGGCGGCGATGGTGAGGGAGGGTCCGTTGATAGTGGAGGAGTCGATATCGTTTTGGAGTTGGTCCTTGGTGTTGGCGCCCTCTCCCTTGTGGTGGCGGCGATAAGATTCTGGCTATGCTCGCACCAGTTTTGGTGGTGCTCCTGCGGCTTTTGAGGGCATGAATCCTTTTGAGACTATGGGCTATGAGGATGTTATTTTTGTTGAAATGGCTAGGGAGGAGGCGGATGTTTGGTGGGGGGAGGAGGAAGAATAATTTCCTTTCTTCCCTGTCTACCTTGATTTCTCACCTTGTAATGAGACAAAGAGGATGAATTTCTCATGAGTATCCTCTTAGATGTCTGTTTGAAGGTGTGAATAAGCTCGTTGAGGTCTTGTGGTTGAGGCCACTGATGTGATCAATTTTTCGATCTAAGAAAAGGGTTTATTTTCCCTTCTAAGGGTCTTTTGTCCTCCACAACGGAATACAAGGATATAGTTTTGCCAAAGCCCATATCTTCTCTTTTGAAAGAGAGGGGGTTTCATTTGAAGATTGATGAAGTAGTAGTTCCTGTCGTTGTTTCATCTCCTGATAACATTTCTTGAGGCTGTTGTTTCTTCTCCTTGGGTTACTACCAATCTTACCCCTAGGGGTGTGAAGGAAGGCTATTATGTTGGGTGTTTCATTATGGCCATCTTTTCTGAAGTTAAGGAGGATGCACAAATTATTATTGATGTATCAGATTCTCTTTTTGATGAGACGTCTGATTGGTTTAGGAAGGAGGATGCACAAATTATTATTGATGTATCGGATTCTCTTTTTGATGAGACGTCTGATTGGTTTAGGAGCTTGCTTGTTGGGAGGTTTTGTGGTTATTGTCCCAATATTGAAACTGTTAGAAGATGGATCCTTTAGATTTGGAAGTTTCGTGGCAAAGTTGAGGTATCTGCAATGTTGAATGTTTTTTCTTTTCATTTTCTTGTCAAGAGGATAGATCTAGGGTCTTTCTTGATGGCCCTTGGTTTTTGGATTTAAATGGTCTAAGTCTTCAAAATCGGTCACCTAGTTTCAACCCTATGTTAGAAACTTTCAAGTTCCCTATTAAGGTTTGTTTGCAAGGGCTACCCTTAGAATTTTGGAATGAAAATATTTTCATGTCTATTATCAATACTATTGCACAATATTGTTCTACTTATATGATCACTAAATTTATGAAGTGTTTTTTATTCATGAGATTTTATGTGTTTGTGGAGAAAAATCAAAATCTTCCCACCTCGATTACCTTGTCTTCAAAATTTGGAGCTTGGGTGCAGCAATTTGACTATGAAAACTCTCTGGTTATCTGTCATTCTTGTGCTAAAGTGGGGCATACCTCCACTGCTAGTTTAAAGAATAAGAAATAACACTTTTGTTTGGAAGAAAAAGGATCATATGTCGACTTATAAGGAGGATTCCATTACTCCTTTCTTTCAAGAAATTCAAAAAGAAAATCTCAAAGGATATTCCTCTATGGATTGTTCGTTGATGGACTTGTTGTTTAATGCCCTCGGGATGGGTAAGGTTTTGTCATTGATTGTATGATTCCTCTTTGTCCCAAAAAAAATAGTTTTTGAGAGAAAGATCCTCGTTTTGAGATAAAACAAAATTCATTGGAACAATTTTTTAAACCATCCTAACTTTGGGTGGGTTGGACGGTCTTTTAGTTTTGTTGTTTCTTTTGTTGTCTTTTGTTGTCCTTTTTACGTCTTAATTGTTGTTTGGTTGTGCTTCAAGCTCTATCTTTTTTATTGTACAAGATTCATAACTTTTTCAAAACCCTACTTAATCAGGGATTCTCGGCCTCCCCGACGGACTCGTTCACCTTTGTCGCGACCTGGTCAGGGCTTGCACTCTAGTGGTGCGCCGAGGAACAGTGGTGGTGGCTCTGGGTGGCCTGCAGATGCTCCTCCTGACTCTGGCTCTGGTTGGCCTTCCTCTGGGAAAAGCTTTCCGCGGCTTGCACTCGCAATCACGCCTCAGCGCGAGGATAAAGAAAAAGAAGATAAGAATGATGATGGTTGGGGTGCTCCTCCTGACGTCACTCCTAACCCCGCTGATGTATGGGGTAGAAATTTGGATGACCAGGATCCCCCAGGATCTACTAGCACTGCCTTAGCTGCATAAATTTCTTTCTATTATTTTATTTCGGGGCTAGGCCCATGTGACTTTAGTTAATTTTGCTGGGTTGGGCCCATGTCACTTTCGGGGTGTGCTTTCCTACCACCCGACCCTTTTTTGTGAATTCTGTAACTTTATCTTTATTAATATAGATAGCTGGAAAATTCATCAAAAAAAACATTTACATACCAACTTATTTATTATTTAATCTATAAACTATATAAAAGATATAATAATCCAAATATTTTAAAATTATATTGTAACTTAAATTCACATTTCATTTTAGTTCTTTATAATAGTTCGATCAATTTTACTTCTCCACTCAGCTTTAGCATCTTAAGATAATATTGCCTACCATATTCGTATGTATAGCTATATTCTTAGGCCCATAAAACAAAAATAGATTTGAACTTTCTAAAGCTGAGGATATAGAATAGATTAACCTTAAAACAAACCATTTGAAAACAATGGAGATATGCACTAATCAACTAAAAATCACATATTGAAGCCAGATAAAAAAATTTATAGAAATACGAAGTATATATATTTTTAAAACCTTAAAACAGTTATAAGTTCATCCAACCCATACATAATAGACAAAGTTTGGACTGATAAAACAAATACTAACACAACAAAATCTCACCCAAGAGTCCAAGACGCATATGCCCTATAGAACTAAACTATACAAAAGTGAAACCTAAGTTATGTAAGTTATAAAAACTTATGGTCTTTAGAATACCGTAGAGATAGATGGATTGTTAGGATCAATTTCAATTCGTCAATCAATCTCTTGAATGATTGTCTTTATAATCTATGGCAAGCAAGCAATTTAATGTTTCAAGTGATAATGTTGATGTAGGGAATGATTTCTTATAAATTTCAAGTTGGAGATGTTCATAAATGTTCATTTAAAAGAAGGTGATGAATGCACGTTCAAATGAATATCTTTAAATATCAAGATATAATAAATTGTGGCATAAACCAAACAATTTAATGTCTTAAGTGATAAATGTTGATGCAAGCAATGGTTCAATATAAACATCAACTAGAATTATACATCATTATCTCATGATCAAAGATGATGAACCAACGTTCAAATCATGAATATCTTTAAATACCACTTGAGACATAATAAGGTATGGTACAACCATGTGTCAAGTTGTCTTCTAATACCTAAGTGAAAAGGCAAGAGTAATAAATTGTGTTTAAAACTTTAAATTTCAAATTAGATCCATATTGTGCAAGATCTCATTTATGTGTCGCAAAAACACCCTAGAGCATGGAACGGGTAATGCCAATGTAGAAAAAATATATACTAAGATTTGTGTTGATGCTATATAGCATATACATGGGTATAGTTGTAGGTAAGGTAAGGATATAACTTTTATTTTTTGAAAAAATGTATCGAAAGGAGTAAATGAGAGTGGAAAAGATTGTAGAAGGAAACAAATTTAATACAGTAATGTGTCCCATATCATTATATAATTTTACCAAGACTACTTTAAAAAAACTTAAAACTAAATAAAATAAGCAAATTTTACTTTTGTGAATATTAAACATGAAATTCACTTAAACAAAAAAATATCATAATTGACATTCACAATAAAATTTATGAGTAAGAATATATAGAAATGAAACAAAAATTAAATTAAATAGAAATGTAAAGAACTTCCAAAATATTTGATTTTTAATATTGATCAAAACAGTTACAAGTATAAAATTAACAATAGAAAGTTAGAAGGAAAATCTAAACTACCAAAAATTTCATTCCATAAACTGAAGAACTACTTCACTTTAACCAAACTTAATTATCAAACTGAAGCACAAAAATATAAGTTGTGCATAACCATATAACCATATAACCATATTAAATATTATTTCATAATGAACCCGAAACATATGTAGTTTACCATTATAAGTATTAAACTTGAATTCACATTTCATTTTACTGTTTGTCATCATTTACATGAAACTTGAACTATTACTCTTTATAATTGTCCGATCAGCTTTACATCTCTTTACCATCTAAAGATAATGTTGCCTTCCATATTCATATGTACAGCTATACTCTGAAACCCATCAAAATATAGCTGTACATATGAATATAGTAAATATTTCGCCAGTTAACAAAATCATTTGACACTAACAGACCAGTCAAATCTATTTAGTAAATGAAAATAGCTTGTGAGATCTGAAACTCTCTGAAGCCCAGGCTACTGCAACATATTAACCTAAACAAAACTTTTGAGAACAATAGAAATATGCACTCATCAACTGAGATCAATCACATACTGAAGTCAGATAATTTTATTCATAGAAGTACGAAGTATATATAATCTAAAAACCTTATAACAGCTATAAGTTCATCCAACCCATACATACCAGACAATATCTGAACTACTACAGCATACACTATCACAGCAAAAACTCACTCAAGAGTCCAATACCATTATGCCCAGTACAACTGAACTGTACAAAACATGTAATTTAAGTTATATAGGCCAGAGCAAAGGCCATAGTGATAGAACAGTATATAACTTATGTTGATCTAATCTATAACCTACAACCTTGATCTAGCAAAAGATGTAGACTTCTACTCTTCCAATTTGTTGTGATCTCTACTTCTCAATGACTATTAAAAACTTATGGTCTTTAAAATACCTTAGAGATTGATGGATCATTACGGACAAGTTTTCCTCAATTCAATCTCTTGAATGATTATCTTTACGACCTTGGCCAAGTGTTTGATTGTAACAAGCAAGAAATGTAATGTTTTAGGTGATAATGCAAGTAATGATTTCTTATCAACTTTTAACTTAAAATGTTCCTGTAATGAATGATCATTTAAGTGCTATAATCATAAATCAATATAAAATGATTGAAGACGATGAATGAATGTTCAAATGAATATATTTAATACTAAAAACATAATAAGTGTTATAATTATAAATCATTATAAAATGATTGAAGATGATGAATGAATGTTCAAATGAATATATTTAATACTAAAAACATAATAATTTGTGGTACAAACCGAGTAATGGTTTCTTATAAGCTTCAACTTGAAATGTTCCTATAATGGATGTTCATAAAGTGTTATAATTATAAATCATTATTGATGATCAAAAATGTTGAATCAATGTTCAATTGAATATCTTTAAATACCAAGACATAATAAATTGCAGTATAAATGTGTGTCAAGTTGTCTACCAAAAAAAACGAGTAACAAATTGAGCTTAAAAAAATTAATTTCAAAATTAGATCTGTGACAGAGATCTTATTTATGTGTTGCAAAAATAACCTAAACATGGAATACGTAATGTCAATGTAGAGAAAATATATACTAAGATTTGTGTTGATCAATTATATGCATGGGTATAGTTGTAGGAAAGGTAAAGGTATAGCTAATATTATGTAATTTCATATAGAAAAAGGTAAATGAGAGTGGAAACGAATGGAGAAGGAAAAAAATAACACAATAGCATGTTCTATATCTACTCTCAATATAAACCCCAAGACATAATAAATTGTGGTACAAATGTATGCCAAATCATCTTCCAAAAAAGACGAGTAATAAATTGAGCTTAAAAAATTAATTTCAAATAAGATCCACATTGTCCAAGATCTCATTTATGTGTTGCAAAAATAACCTTAACATAGAATGGGTAATGTCAATGTAGAGAAATATATATTAAAATTTGGTTGATGATCAATTATATACATGTGTATAGTTGTAGGAAAGATAAGAATATAATTATACTATGTAAAAATGTATAAAAAAAGAATGAATGAAAGTAAAAATGAATAAAGAAAGAAAAAAATAACACAATAGTATGTTCCATGTCTACTTTTCATATAAATCTAACTAAATAAAATAAACAAGTTTTACCTTCACAAATATTTGTCCAAATTACTAGTTTTCATATAAATCTAAAACTAAATAAAATAAACAAGTTTTACCTTTACAAATATTTGTCCAAATTAACTTTATCATGATTGACATTCATGATAAGATTTATAAATAGGAATATATTCAGAAGAAGCAAAGATTAAATTAAATCTGTAAGGATTAAATTATCTGTAAAAAGGAGTAAATAAGAGAGAAAGGCTCGAACAAAGCAGTCCTAAGAATAATGGTTAACAATATTTAGCTGTAAGGGAAATGTAGACAACCAATAACTGCAAGGCTTAAAAGACATACAATACAAATTCCATTCCATAAACTGTTCATGAACTATTTAACTTTGACCAAATTTATTATATGTGGCAATATTAAACATTATTTCATAACGAACCCAAAACATGTGCATACAAATTTTTACCATTATAAATATTAAACTGAATTCACATTTCATTTTAGAATTTATCATCATTTACATGAAACTTTAACTATTACTAGTACGATCAGCTTTACATCTCTACTCAGCCTTACCATTTTAAGAAATATTACCTACCATATTCATATGTACAGTTATACTCTGAGACCCATCAACATACAGCTGTACATAATATGAATATAGAAAATATTTCGGCAGTTAATATATCCATTTAACACTAACAGACCAGCCAGATCAATATAGTACATTAATACAGCTGGTGAGATCTGAAACTATCTGAAGCCCAGGCTATAAAACATATTAACCTAAAAAACTTGAAAACATTAGAGACAAGCACTCATCAACTGAAAATCACATACTGAAGCCAGATGATTTTATTCATAGAAGTATGAAGTATATATATTCTTAAAACCTTAGAAACAGCTATAAGTTCATCCCACCCATACATACCAGAATATCTGAACTGATACAGCATATACCATCAAAGCAAAAACTCACTCAAGAGTCCAATACCCCATATGCCCAGTACAACTGAACTATATAAAACATGTAACCTAAACTATATAGGCCAGAGCTAAGGCCGTAGTAATAGAACAGTTTATAACTTCTTCAGCAATAAGCTCTGCACTTCTTCTTACAGTCCAGGGTGCATCCTCCGCCACCGCCACCACCTCCGCCGTTAGGCCCCCATTTTCCACCAGATTTGAAGCACTTACTAGGGCAAGTCAGCTTCTTCTGATAACAGGGCCCCTTCTCACTGCACACAACAGATGGCCTTGAAACGCCACCTCCGCCAACTATTCCACCAACAACTGCTCCCCAGTTGCCCGGAATACCAGGCACACCATTTCCCACTCCAAACCCAAAGTTATTTCCGCCTCCAGATGAGGGGGGGCTGCCAGATTTAGCAGGAGGTGTCCTTGCACAGCCCACAAGAACAAGTTCCAACAAAACAACCCATATAAAACACAGCAGATATGTATTCCTCTGTCCCATTTTGTTATCAATACAGTTTCTGAAATCTAGCTACAAGGCTTTTAAATAGGCATACCTAGAGCTCAACTATTTCATTTCTGATTATTGCCATCCAGCCGGCATGCTCTTAGGCTTTGTGGCAAGTCGGTGCGCGGATTTATTAAAGATGAGATTTTTACAGGGAAAAAACAGTAATTTGAGCCGTATTAAATCTTGTGCATTGAATGTTTCGTCTACTTCCACTGACATATGTGTCATCATCTCAGAGATTTAGATATTTAGCTGTCAACAAAGTCAGATTTGCATTAATGGAGCTTATTGACTTTGGCCCAGGAAAGTTCTCTGGGTCGGTGATTTGGGCTTCACCTGTAAATTAGTTGGGAAAGGTGTTCCATTACAAAATTCTCTCCATACATGGAGGACAGAAGAATTAATAGTTTGCTTGACAGTATTAATGGAGGGGCAACGACTCCTATCTGTTAGCTGAAAAATTCACATGGATGTAATGAATGGCTGCGTAGGGTGGACGTGTAATCCCCCGATTTGGCCTTCTCGACGAAAGAAGAAATCGACATTGATTGTTCTATCGGATTTATTGTTGATATTTAAGAATATATAGATAATCTTGGGCTTTACAGGAGAGCGTTGGTACTCCGTACGCACCTCTTTAACAGAAGCATTTTTTTCTTGTAAGTATTTTTGAAGTGGACGTTTAACTTTTTAATTTGAAAGGACCTGGGCAGTGGAAGGATTAGTTTGTACCAGCAATTGGATTTTGTAAGTTCAATTTGAATGTGATCTTGGGTTAGTTCATTTGATTGCGACTGTCATTTTAAATATAGTTGAAAGTCCTGGTTTTAACTTTTGATTGGTCTTTTGCTTATCATTTGAAAGGTTATAAGATTGATTTACTTTACAGTATGGATGAGGGTCTATTGCATATCGTTTGAAAGTTTATAAGAAAGGTTCATTTTTATACTGTTAAACTGTATTAGATTAACAATCTTTTTGTAGTGGTTGGTATTGGCAAAGTGTGATGATTTTTATACATGGTGTTGTTATTCTTGTCACGAAGGTTCAAATCTCATTGAGGTGTTATTGTTGATTATTATGTTGGGGATAAGGTCTCCCATTTGTAACTTCACTAATTCATAGCTATGTGTCAAAAGCATTTACCCCTTCAACAATCTTTTTGTAGTGAGATTTTTAATTATATAGAAAATGATATAAAATTTATAAAGTAGTAGAAGAGTAATTATGATTAAGTTTTATGTTAAAAATAAATGTGTTGCTTATTGTAAGTAGTAGAGGACTTATTGTTTATTGTTTATTATCTATCTCCAATTAACGTTTGGAGGTGTGACTCATCATGTAACTCGCCACATCACTACACCTAATGAGAAGTGACCTAATGAGACATGTCCTTAAAATATTTTTAAAATATTTGATCAAAATTTTATCATGAAAAAAAATTGCTTATTACTAGCAGAAGATTTATTGTTTATTGTCTATTATATATCTACAATTAAGGTTTGGAGGTGTGGGTCATCATTCAACTCATCACTTAGCATGTCTAGTGAGAAGTGTTCTTAAAATAAAATTTTAATTATTCAACCAAAACTTAATCATGGAATCCCTAATAGTTGAATAAAAAATATCATTTGTTGTTAAAACAATATCATAGTTTTATTTAATATATAGTTTATATGCAACTTAAATGATTTTTATACCTTTTGATAACTACAAATCGTGTTACCTATAATCTTTATATTGAATAGTAATGATTCAACAATCAAACACAAAAGTTTTACTTATTGTTATCAAAACAACACATTATTATTTTAAATGCATCTTATATTCAACTTAAAATAATCACAAAACTTTTTGAAAACCTTTTACATTTCATTTATTGTTATAAAAACAACACAATATTATTTAAAACACTTTTATTCAACTTTAAATGATCATAAAATCTTTTGGAAACCTTTCACATTTCATGATAAAAAACAAGGTATTTATTGTGCTCGCCTTTTATATATGTGATAAGAAAAACATATAACATGAAGTGGATAGTTATGATATTTTATATGTGAATCAAAAAGGTGTCTATTTCACTTGTTAATGAATGTTTTTTATGTTTTTTTAATATCATTCATAAGTTCTCATGTGTTCATGTAAGGGTCTATTGACAAACATTTGGTAGTTTGTTGATTTGCATTTTATAATGCCCACACTTTTGTATGCCTTGAGATGTTTGTTATTGGCATTGTATTTTTGACTATGTATCATGGGATGTTGATGCAGGAGCATCCAGGGTGTAAGGCAATCTTGCATCACCCAAAAATAATTTCTTTTATTTTAATTTTCAATAAGGGCTTGTGTGGGCTAATGTTGTGTGGAAAATAAGTATTTTTAATTTCCAAAATATGTAATTTTTTCCTCTCTGGATTAGTAATTATAATTTTCAAGAAAATTTACTCCGATAAATGTTTCAAAGGCATCCCAAGAGGAATATTCTTGTTTAGGCTTTCATTTCTTGGTGGAGACCACTTTTTATGCATGTCCTTGTATTCTGATTGCATGCTCTTACATGTTTGGGCATCCAAGCTTGCATGTTGATGCATGTTTTTCATAGTCATCGAACAAAAATGAAGTACATCGAATTGACCAAATTTGTTTGGCCATGGTGTAGGCACCCATGTGAAGGCCATGTGAGCATTTGATATTTTTTAATATTTTATGAATTATCCTCAAAGGGGGTGTGGGTTCTCCAAAGTGGTATTGGTATGTTGTTTGGGGATACCACAGTGGTATTATCATTCTCAATTCTCTATATATTGCAGCCTTGTGTTAGTAAGAAGTTGGCTTGGAGGAGTTGAAGTTTTCCATAACATGATGTTGCCAAATTTTCTAGAGGATTGTGACTCCAAATGTTTACAATTTATGTAAGCAGCAAGCCCATTTTAATGTTATAATCTCATTTGATTTTAGAGATATTATAAAAATACTATTTCCATCTTGCATTCACTTGTGCAATTTGTTGTTGTGGTTGTTGTTGGAGTGAAAAAGACACTGAGAGGGGGGGTGAATCAGTGTCATGAACTGATTTGACAAATTTTACAGAAACTGAACCAAAACATATTTATGCTCTCTTTTTCAATGATTAACTCATCCACATATTGAATTCAATCACATATAACTGGAAATGAGAAGTATGACAGTAAAACATTGCATAATAAAGCATTCTCACAATAAAAAAGAACCACAAAAGAGAAAAGTGACACAAGATCTGTCAAGTGGAAAACCCTCCTGGGGTAGAAAAACCACTCCTAAATTGCTACCTTTTAGGCTTATATTTGAAAAACCACTTTTAGCAATGCCTTATAGGCTGATTTCTGAGCACCAACTCAAGGAGCACCAACCCTTCATTTTGAAACACCAATTTCAAGGAGCACCGACCCCTTTTTAGTATACAGAAGATACAATGATACAGAGGGTCTCTTTGTTTCTCAAGTGCCTCTCAACAGACAATACCTACAATCCTCAAGGTTTTGAGTTGAGCCTTCAGAATTCTAGTCATTGTCTAATCTTAAGACAACTTGTTATTTTCTCGTATTTCAGATTTACAATATCAAAGTATATCATGTCTATTAGAATAGATCATTCAATAGTTGTGTTTCTTCCTCGCTCTTTTTCACAAAAACTCTTTCTCACCTTTCAAAAACAATGATAAATCCCTTTTTATCCTCTTACTAATATCTCTAGAAATTACCAAGGTTGCAATAAGGTATATGTCTCATAATCCAGAGATTCGATACAAGATAAAATGTGCATTTTTTTAGGGTAACTGTGAAACCCTCAATAACCGTGAAGGTAAAGTTTTCTCCAGAAAGAGACAAAGTAGTAAATGCAGGTTTGATCTCTAAACCCTGACCACACAAAGAATTTGCACCAATAATGCCATCTGAAATATAATCAATATAATGCATGTACCAATAAAAACATTTTTAAATCTGAAGGATTCTAATGGAACAAAAGTATCCTCGAATACCACTGCTAGAAATTGTAACTGAACCCTCATTATTGTGCACCCAATGACCAAGAATAACTACCACTTTGAATCCATGAAAAGAATGACATATTTCACATAATGCATGTCATAACATCTGATAAAAAACATATGCAACAGCAATACATATTTCAAATGCCCTTTTAAAAAATAATGACAAGTGGAGAAAATCCTTCAAGAACATTTTCAATTCTGCTAAAGACAACAAAAAACTCACAGCAAGAACCTGAAAAATAGGTATGTAACCAAAAACATATCATGCCTTGTTGGAAATCACTATTGCATTTTCTGATTTTGAACAAACAGCTGTAACTGAAACTAGTGCAAGCACAAAGACCAAAACCCTATTTGTTGTTCCAAATTCGAACCAAGAAAAAAATTGTAACTGCCTTTCCATTTTAACTTGAAAGCTTCCAAAAGGAATGACAATACTTGTTTTAGTGAATCTTGAAGGTAGAGAAACAAAACAACCTGAGATTCTACATCCAGATTCGAGCTTCACCTGTACCATCCTTCAAAGCTCATGCCCTCTCCCAATGAGACATGGCAGACCAAGAACACAACATTGACAACGCTCTTACAAAGAGCTTATCCATTTTCAGTCAAAAATGCAGCAAGAGGAGTAGATGACAGAGTAACAATTGAGGAAAAGAACAATCATGGTGGCAGCTGAAACTAGGGTTTACACCCTTAGAGAAATGAAAACTCAATACGAAATGCACCAACTTCCCTTTGCTTCCCAAGACATTCGATGCCTTTCGATACCTTAGTCAAAATTTGATAGCTTTTGAAGTTTGCGGTATCACCATAAAAACTTAAATTATTGTCCAATGATGAAACAAAAAATGTCGACCACTATTATAACTTAAAACATAATTATCGAAAATCAATGATTTCAAATAAAGTGACAAGACATTCACTTATGACTTTAATCAAAGTCAGTCAATAATGCAATTTCCAACTTTATCAAACATGTCGACTACCTTTACACACAAAGCATTATTACCAATGGTCAATCCCATGTCACTTTCAAAGTGACTTTATAATTATCTCAACATACCTATTATCGGCCTTAAGGCCTAATGAATTAACAATTATAGGACCCGATATAGGTATGACTTCTTTCTAAGTCATTTTCAAATGAGAGTGAGCCAAGAATAATGCTTCAAGACATCATTATAGAAATTGCCATGATATTACCCTTTTTCAAAATAGAGGCCAAATAATATCAGCTTGTAAGCCATGAACCATATTATATGCCAATGACATATTTTCCAACAGAGATATCAAACTCGAATGCTAAAGAGATATTTTGAGTAATTCCAACCCAAATTTTCCATGTAACATGTAAAGTATCATAGAGTGATATGTTCCAAGCTCAACCAATAAAACCAATGAACTAAATTGAGAAGCATCAATTGAATTTGAAAACCAACTAATAATTATATACCTGAGTAACCATGCCAAGTACCTATCTAAGCAAGATATCTTTTATCTGCACATGAAGCTCAACCTAATTAGTACCAAAGCAAAGAACTAATGTTGTCCATAAACAAGATACTTAATGCCATAATATGTATAGACCAATCTGCCATAGTTGAACCAATCAAGTATCACAAAGACAAAAATCCATAATTCCAAATTTCACATCAAGGACAAAATATCAACAATTGTGAGTTTCAGATTTGTAAGAGGATTACTGTCCAAATTTGTGGAGAAGGAGATTGAGTTGTAGTTCTTGGAGAGGATTTCAAAACTCCATATTTTGCAATTTTGAATATGTTGTTCCAGTAGCAAAAGGTTTTGAGAATCAGAGGTAGATAGCAGCTGATTTTTCCCATTGAAGGTTGTAGGTTGTAGGAGAAAAAACTTGTGAAAGAAGATTGGGTGAAGGAGACCATTCTTGTGATTTTTTTTCTATCATAAATTAGTTTTGAAATGTATTTTATCAGTCCTCATGGTTGCAAAAAAATGTTATTTCATATTTTCCTTGTTATTATGTAATTTCATGAGATTTCGATATGAGAAACTAAGACACTTCTTGCAGATTTTTTGTGTCATTTCAAGCAATTAATAAGTGGCATGTATGTTGTAGTGAATTTATGAATGAAGGTTGATTTTCCCCTTCATCAGTGGTATTAGAGAGGGAATTCTTGAGTGTGTAGGAAGAAGCACCAATGTGAGGCAGTTTGCACCAGGACCTCTAAGTGGAGAATGAAGTTAGAGGATTAGAGTGTGTAGACAGATCGTCGAGCATGAGGCAGTCTATACTTGAGAGGTTGAAGATTGAGAGTGTGTGGAAAGTGTTTGAAGGAATGCCAAAGAAGAAAGGGAGAAAAAATGTCATAATTGTGTATGCAGGTGAACAAGAAGCAGAAAATCTTGCAAAAGTATTCTTTGAGGAAGGAATATGTAGAGAAAGAGAGTGAGAAATAAGAGAAAAGTGCAACAGAGGTTGAGAGGAAAAAAGGTGAAAAAATTGAAGAGAAAATTGATGTTGCAACAATAGATGAGTTTCCTTTGGAGGACTTAAAATCATTGACAAATGAAATCACAATTGAGAGTGAATGTGAAGAAGATATGGTAGCAGGTGGTGGCGAGGAAAATGTTATAAAGAAAGAGGTAATGCATAACATTTTTCATTTTTATGATGAAGATGAAAGTGGATTTTGTGTAGATGAAAATAGAGATGATTTGCATGTAGGGATGAAAGAGGTAGTGAGTGTAGAAGGAGAAAAAGAGATGGAACAAATAGATTTTATTAGTATCGATTTGTATGCAGGGAAATATTTGAATGATGTTGCTAACTGGTGTGTGGATAGTGCATATTTGCTTGTAGAAGCTATAGAGGATGTTGCAGGTGAAATCTGGTGGAGGTGGTACATCAAATCCCATGAGAGCATAGAGGAGAATGTATGGTATTAGGAGGAGGATGATGGTACATGGTGGATACAATTCCACAAGAGGAGAGAATAATGGGGGGTAAAAGCACAAAGTTGTGTCACACTTTTGACCAATTAAATAATTTCGAGTGAAACATTTTTAGTTGAACTAGTTTCAACTGAAACCATATGGCCTATACATGGCACATAGAGCTTTGGGTGAAACCTTTTCGCCCTTGAAATCATAAAATTTGAATATTTCGCTTTGTCGCATTGAAATGTGGATTATTTTATGTGTGGGGTTTTGGTAGAAAGGGTTTCAGTCAAAACCTTTTTTATAATCAGAATGAATTTTTAAAAAAATGAAAAATACCCTTTTTTATAGCTCGGAGTGGTGAATCCAAATATGTATTTTTTTATATTTTGATTAGTTTTTGTATAGGAGTGAATTTGCACCCCTTGTGTAAATTCCCCTTTTGCATACCCTCGCCTTAGAAAATCAAATCCGAAGGCAAAATTTTGCATCACCTATCTGAAATGCATCCACTTGGCATGTGTTTTATGTGTCGATGGGGGAATTTTCGTCAGGGACACGAGCGCGATGCGCAGATGTCTATGTGGTGTGTTGTCGTCTCTAATAGATTACTGTCCCTAAGTCCATAGGGACATTACACTCCTCATTGGGGATGCTTTGTAATGCCTCTATGCGACCAACTGACCTGAAAATGGTTCATTTTGGCCTTCAAAGGATTTCATTTCACACTCACTTCATCTCTTAACAAATTCTCCATCTTCAACCTTCTCTTGAGCATTCTATTCACAATTCCAGAAATATACACAACTCCATTGAGCATTGCAGTAGCTTGTTACTCCATCAACTTCACTTTTGTACGTGCGGTGCTACCATAGAAGTTCGCCAGCTTGGAGTCTTGCGAGACCTCCCTTCATCATGGTTGCGGTTGTGGTGACTTTTCCAAGTTTTTTGCTTGCATTCTCCCTTCATTGGCCTTGAGAGCCTTTGGGTGGAGGTGGTAACGCTTCACTTCTCCTTTTGTGGTTTGATGAAGTAGCGTAGTATTCTTTTGTAGTGTTCAAAAATATCTCCTATTTCCTTTATCATACTTTCTACTATGTTGCTTTTTTGGTTGTCTGTGAAGGTGGAAACAACAAAGCGAGGGTTTGACTGAGGCAAACCCCTATACAACCCCAACAATTTTCCCCTTCTTTCTTGTGTGTAGGTGAACGTGTGCGTGGAGCTCGCTAGAACACTGGTGCTTCAATGAGTTGATATTCACCACCCTTGTTTTTATCTACTCACTTTATCATTTCTATATTTACTCTTCATACTTTATAATTTTGTTTGTTTCATTAAAGTTAGTTAGCTAGGTTGTCAGTAGGCTTATGGTTTTTCCCTTACTGTACTTTACATTTTTTGGTCGTACAGATGCCAAAGCGCCAGAGAGATGTCAGTGCATCACGCTATCGTCCCAAACCCACGTTGTCCTCCTTGGACAGAGAGTTGTTTGAGGTGTAATTTGGACTCCAAAAACTGGCTCGTCTAGCCCATATTAGATATTTGGGTCTGTAGAGTGACAGAAGCACTTGATAGTGCTCTTCATTCTCGATCCTCATCCCGAAATGCCCATTAGAGTGAGGTAAGTTAGGGAAGCCCTTTGCTCTCGACACTCCATGACCTAGAGCCTTGACGTGGTTGGTCCCCCTCTCTTACAGTTTTAATATATTTTATTTTTAAAATAATGCAAGTAGGTTGTTAAAGTTTAAAAAAAAGAGGTTGATTAGAAATTTAAAAATATATAGTAAAACATATTAAAAAAATTTGAAAAATATATGGTGCACTAGAAGAGAGTCCTCTCTGAAAGGGTATAATTTGTTTTTAGAAAATGATAGACAATAGTTGACGTCAAATGAAAACTGTCAAATTTTGACAAGTTTGACTTTAAAATGTTATTACGAGAAAAATACACATCAAAATTTTAGTTTTTTTCCATGCACTGGATATTGAAGTTACCTATTTGGAGAAAAAAATTAGGGGAAAATGAATTTTTTTTATATTTGTTTCTTGACATCAAGTGAACGTCACTTTTTCTTGAAATTTTTAGCATTCCAAATTCTACTCTTAAATTGATAAAAAAAATAATCAAAACAATTTTTAAAAAATCTAAAAAATTAGAGGAATAAACTTCATCAATATTTCTGCATTTCATTGGTTTACATCATTTTGAAATTCAAAACATAAGTACCACTTTTATGTGGTCGAAGTTCAGAATTTCTTTTGTTGTTGGCCCATTCCTTTATAAAGTGTGACACAGGTTTGTGCTTTTACCTTGTGGTGCAGAGTTGTCAGAAGAGGAGTTTGCTTATTCCAGCTAAGTGTTGAAAGAGGAGAAAGAAGACTTGATTGTAGGTACAAAATTTAGTGATGGATTTTTATGAGGATTGTTTGTTGTCCAAAAGGGTGGTTGATGTAGGGGCATCGACTAAATTTTTGGTTTTGTTTGATATTACATTTTTGGTGTTGGAAATGTTGGTTTTCTTTTGGCCATTTCTCGTTTCTTGTCGATGGCAGGTGACCATATTTTGTTGGGAACAAATACTAAGTTGTGATTTTTCGTTGGTTGGCTAAAAGGAAGAAGTTACAACATTTTTGGGGCGAAAGAACAGAGGCATGGAACGATTTTTGTGATGGGGAAGTTTGGCCTGAGCAGGGTGGAGATGCCACCTCTGGGGGAAAAGAGAAAGAGGAAGTTTCTATGCTAATAGGGGAGCAATTAAGGAAGTAAAAGAACTTGATTCAAGGATTCCTATAGCAAGAAACGGTTCTAAAGAAGGAACCGATAGTTGAAGGTTTCAGATAAGACAAGAGAAGAGGCATCAAGCCTTGTAGCTGTGGGAAGATGGATCTTGGAGGAGTCATTTAGGGGAAAATACAAACAAGAGCTGCACAATAAAGAAAAGAAAACGTTGGAGAAGGAAAAATCAATTTTGGGCCTCAATTTTGAAGAAGTTTCTATGAGGGAAAAGGGGGATGACTTGTTGAACAAAAGTCGAGTTGTAGAGAGGAAGAGAGCAAGCGAAGGAGAAACATTTTGTGGAGGAGCAAGTTGTCTGAGAATGAAAGGTAGCACAAAAACAAACAAACAGGGAGAAGAGAGTTGGATGGCCTGAGTCAGAAGAGGAAAAAACAACAGAAAGAGATGTTGAGGAGAGGCATAGAAGGAATGGCATTCAAAGGAAGGGTGTAGTTTCTCATTTCCAACATTGTGCTACATGTGCATAGTGTTAAACCAATAAAATATGTATCCCATAGTTGGCATTCGATGAGCTTGTTATTCTATTTTGTTTTTGAAAAGGAGAAAGCAATTGGGGTTTTTCTAATCGCCTTGATTATTGACTCAAAATGTTTCGTTGTTCCATCTAGTCTTTGTTTATTATTCTTTGTTGCATTGAATTTGATGGTTGTCTCATTGAATAAGGATTGACTGGTTTTTAGTTTTACTACTTGATCGGAAATGCTTGAACAAGTGATGTATTTCCAATTAGATTTGTTTGAACTATATTAATATTGCTTAAATTGTTCTCAGAAGATTGTTGACTAGCTGATTAAATTGTTCTCAGAAGATTGTTGAATGGATGAGGTAAAATGAGTCATCATTTTGGTATCAGAGCCTAAAAGATTTAGGCAAAGAAAGTTGTATGTGGTGGAATTGTATGAGTGTTGCAGTTTAATGTGTGTTGCAGATTGACAGGTTGTCGAGAACCTGGTACCAAAAGGTTGGGTAGAAGAAAAAGAAAGGAAGCCCTAGGTGAGGTATGAGAACGGGAAGGTTTTGAGTGCTTGGTAGACCGCTGATTGAGAGGCAACCTATGTTAGGACCTGTAGGTAGCAGAGAGAAGAAGTGTGGGTGCAGATTTTCAAGTAAGTGCAAAGGATTGCAGCAACAAAGAGGATGGGGATTGTTGTCAAAAGACCCATAATAATTACATTTTGGGATAAGTATTGGGATGAAATGGAGAGAAGAAAGTTTAATGAGAAATTGCAAATGACTACAGATCCTATGGATGCATTGGAGAAGTATTATTTTCCTAATACTATTGTGATTGCAGGAAATACGAAGGAAGTCAAGGATATAGGAGGAACCCATAGAAGTTGGGACAACAGAGTTTCCAAGTGAGCAACATGCACCAGAAGTGGTGAAAGAAGTTCTCATAATGGAAGGCTCGAAGGAAAGGAGAAAAGAGGAAGTGCAAAAAAGAGCACTTGGAGCAGAAAGTGATGAGAAAAAAGTGTCTAGAAAGGAGGCACTCAAGGATACAACTTGGTCTCTTGATTTATTTACTAATGGTATGTTTAAGGGGTGTTGGCAAGAAGTTGAGTCCACTTTTTGGCCAAAAAGTGGAAGTGTTTTCCCTGATTTTAAGAGTTTGACACATTTGACCTTAAAATTTTAAGCACTTAGAAATGGAATCTTCGAAAAAGTCACTAATCATAAAATGTAGTACTCGGAGTCTAGCTTCCAAATATGTAATTTATTTCAATACCCAGATTGTACAAATTGAGTTTCAATAGACTTTTCTAAAAACCACTATTTAAAAGTCATTTTTTTTACCATACCATGCACGTGTACGACATCCATATTTTGACCTAAATTATCATTATTTTCTAAATCCTTTTGGGAAAAGACTTGTGACTCACTGAAGCTTTTTTTGGATTTTTTTTGTTAATTTTTTATCAGGCATATTTGTCATTTTGAAAAATTGTTGTGTATGACACGCATAAGATGACCTAAATTTATCATTTTTAGCAAAAAAAAATTTTAATTGAAAAGAATTGTTTGAATTTTGCTCTCGTGCAATTCATTCGTCAAAATGTTATGTTGATCAAAAGTTATTAAAATAGTTAAAAACCCTGATATTTAAAGTTTATGGACCAGTTTCATCATAAATTAATTGAAAAATAGAAAAAATAATCCAATTGTAAAAAAAATTACATATTTGGAATCTTCATTGTCTCATCTAAAATGAGTTTTAATTTCGTCAAAAAATTCTGCAAAAAAAGTCGTCAGCCATATGTCCAAACTCGATATTTTTCCCTAACATTTATAGAACCTTCAACTTGCAGGTCAAACCAGGTTGAAGGCCTAGGTTCAGACTCCCAATGCTTTTCTCGAACCAAAATCCAAGGCAAAAACCCGACCACAAAGCAAAACTAATTTCAAATTTTAAAAAACGGGATCTCGTTCTATAATTGAGATCTCATTCTTAATATTTAATACGATGACTGTTGGCAGGGAAACGGGATCTTATTCCTTTGCTAACGGTCCCCACAATAAATATAGGGAACGGGATCCTGTTTCTTTTTAACCATGTTATTTAAATTTACTGTCAAATTTTACTGTGAAGTCGACAACTTCACATGTACGGCCGAGAGCAGTAAAATTGGACTATTTTTCATCAAGCATTGTTTTTACAGGTGGTGACTTGCATTTTTCATTAATTTTTTCAAAGGAGGAACAAAAGGTCTTCAACTTGCAATATGAATTGATTTTTTCAAAGGAGGCATGAAGAAATCAGTTTTAAAGTGGAATTGTGCTAGTTTTCTACTTGTTTTGAGGAACACAAGAGGAAGAATTTAGTCCTTATAGGTCTTAAACTTCCAATTTGGATTGAATTTTTTGAAGAATTTCACTATTGACATTCATTTGTGCTTGAGAATTTTATAATCATGGGAGATAAAACTCGTAATAAGAGGAGGAAGACATTGACTCTTGAAGAAATTGAAGCAAACAAAGAGGAGAGACAAAGACAAGGACAAAGACAAAGAAGAATGAGAATTAAATCAATGAATGATGGGGGAGCATCCAATTCCATAACTATTGAAGATGAAAACATAGAGGAGACCATGGTTGTAGATGAAGCTAATTTACAAGAAGTCAATTTGGAGAAGAATATGATTATACAAGCAAGTCCTACTATGTCTTCAAATCCCTCTTTCAATGCTATGGAGAATGTTTCAATATGCACAAATCCAAGTACGTCTTCAAATCCACGTGTTAGTGAAATGGTAAATTCGTACATAGAAGTTTTACAAGATGCTAGACTTAACGATGTTGACATTAATAATATTCAGAGAGAAGAAAATTTTATAGAATTTGTTGAAAATGAAAATGAGAATGATCCTTTTGTTGAAAATGAAATTGAGAATGATCCTTTTGTTGAAAATGAAAACAAAAACCATTTTGTTGATGTAAATGAAAATGAAAACTGTTTTGTTGACGAAAATGTAAATCGTTTTGAAGTTGAAAATGAAAATGAAAATGAAAATGAAAATGAAAATGAAAATGAAAATGAAGATGAAGATGAAGATGAAGATGAAAATCTAGAATGTGATGTTGAATTTAATGAAAATACTTTTTTTAAAATTGAAAGTGGTGTTTTTGATAATCATCCTGGTCAAATTTCTTGGAGGCAAATAAGAACACGTGCGAATAAAATATACAACAAATTCTTTTATTGTAAAAAAATTGCAATTCAATGTCAACTAATGATGCAATTGATGAGAATGCAAAAAATGAGGAAAATAATGAAAAGGTTAGGCTTTTTTGTTAAACCAAAAAGAAAAGATCAATCATTAAAACATTGTATGTGTACTATTGCTAGTGTCATTCAATCTATTGGAAAATATAGTCGATTTAAAGATAAAAATGCAGCAAGAAGAGCTATAACAACTGCTATAGTTAATAAAGAAACTTTGAATAAAAGAATGGTAAGAAATATTAGTGAAGTTTTAAAAATACATCCTAAAACATTGTTAAGAGCAGCAAAAAGAAGAGAAAGTATAGAAAATGATCCTATCAACCAATGTTGGAGTTTCAATAGTCGACTTCTGAGGTTTGATATGAAATTGAATGTTGAAATTAAATCTTTGATTGAAAAATATTGGCATGATAATACTAGGGTTTCATCTAATGCTAGAGGTATTTTAAAATTAAGGGTGGGGTCCAAAGTTCGTGATCCTCACCCAAAACACCTATTAGATACAACACAAACTGAATTTTATAGAAAATTTTGTGGTGATTTAGTGTTACTTGGAAATATTAAAATAAGTCAAAGGTCTTTTGAAAAATGTAAACCGTGGTATGTAAAAATTAATAAGCAACGAATATCTTGTTGTTGTAAAACTCATGTTCAATTTCATTATTTTTATGATGTTTTTCGATATATACGTTGTACCTTGCATACTAACATGATTATATAGGAATGTGGTATTAATATGCCACCTGAAGCAATAAGGGAGTTTATTTCAAGTTTTTTTTGTGAAAGATCTAATGGTAAATTATTTTATTTAAGTTCTTGTATTTCTAGACAATGCATTGATTGTGGAAATCTTTCATTCTTAGGAATTTGTATGCATGAAAGTGTTGATAATGATTTTGGACAACAATTAGTAGAAGTTAAAAGATTTAAGAATGTTCACTATTCTTTAAAAGATGGAAAAATAGGAAAGCGTTGTGATTTAGTTACAGAAAAAGTTAGTGTGCATACATTCATGAGTGAATTTAAGAATAAGATAGTACCAAAATATATCATGCACTCTCAACGTGCTCGATGGCTTGATGGCCAATTTCACGCATGTAGAAACACATTTCCAATTGGTACTATACTCTAGCTCCGCAAGAGGAAATTCAATCACAGTATTATAATTCAATGCAAGTAGCTATGTTTGTCCATATTGTTTATAAACATGCAGATGATAGCACTGAGGATGATAGAAAATTTCTGAGGGTGTATCATTTTTATTTGAGTGACAATCGATTACACTCGGCAGAGTCTGTTCAATACTATTTCAGTATATTTTACAAAAATTTAAGAGAAAGAGAAATCCATATGAAAGAACACCTCATATGGTTAGATAATTGTACAGGGCAGTTCAAGAATGCTTGAATGTTCTATTGGTTAAGTAGGATTCACAAAGAACTTAATGTCCAACATATATGGATTTTTTTTAAGTTGGGCATGGTAAAGGAGAACATGATGGAGCTGGTGTGTGTGTCAAAAGAATTATTGCTAGAGAACAATTAAAATTCGAAGATGCACGTGGGATTATGGATTGGTGTAATACAAGATTATCTGCACCTGGTTCGAGTGAGTACTCTAGAGTTCATCGATTCTTTTGATTGGTTGAAGAAGATAATATTGTACCTAGAGTTGACTGTGAGACAATCAGTGGATCTACTAAATGGCATTCATTTAAGAGTTCGACAGCAAACACATGGACTATCTGGACAAGGGAGCTTGCATGTTTTTTCCAGTTTTGTATCTCAGGAGATTGGGAAGCATGTAAAACTACATAATGGGTTGAACAATGGGAGCAAAGATCGTTGACACCTACACAAGCACATGATCAATATGAAAGAACTATTGAAGAAAATGATCAAGTGTTTGCATCTGAAGACTATGACCGTGTTTCAGACCTTGTACAAAAAGGTAATTTAATTCAATTTATTTCACTTTATTAAGTTATTTTGTAATACTAAATTATTTATATTGATATGCGCAAGTTATTAAATCATTTTTTGTTTGCAGGACATGTGTATGTTGTTGTTGCACCTGAGGGGAATGAAGAGCAAATTGAATATTGGTTGGATCGTTGTGTGGAGATTAAACATAAGTTAATATCACCTCGAGAAGATGATGATGGCTATCATTATCCAACAGGTACCGTGATCCCCTTCAGACATCCCCTTAAGCAAATTTTGATAACAAGTTTTTTGATCCCCTTAAGCAATTTTTTAGAACAAGTCTTTGATCCCATTAAGAAAATTTTGAGAACTTATATAATGATTGTTTTCATGTTTTCCAATAGGATTGGTTGTGTTTTTTGGCACTTGGCTACGAAAATACCTGGAAAGTAAGAATGGTCTACCTACATTCGAAGATTATGAACCGCATAAAAAAATTATACATTATTCGCATTTGGTGGTGGCAACAAATATAAAACTAGATCGGTATCGTGGAAGACCTACAAATAAAGTGTTATGGAAAATTTCTATGGAAGAGCATGAGACAATCACAGATGCATTACAAAAAAAAGAGGATGCAAATGGTAAAATGGAATAAGTAAATACAGGTAAATATAGTTTAAGTTTTATATTGTCCTTTTAAATAGAGGTAATTATTAGTTAAAATATATTTAAATACATGTTTTGATTACATATTGATGTTTCTTGTACATTAATAGTTAAAATTTATTTATTATCCTTTTTTGTATCCTTAAGCCATCATTGCATTGATCTCATACTTTGAAACAAAAAGGAGAGGATGCCTGGATTCAACCTACACACGTGTGGAATAATTTTAAATGCAGGTACTTGAGTTGTGTACATATAGATAGTTTTATATAAATTAAAATATGTATGTTTTGATGATTTCATTGATATTGCTTGTACCTTTTTGATATCAAGCAGTGTGAAGACCTAGTACATTCTGGGCATGAGTTTGAGATGTTCTTGAGATGGCATATCCAAATTTTGTAAACATTGTTTTGAGATGACATATATGTCCTACTATGTCTTCAAATCACTAAATATCATGCATACATTATTGTTAAATCAATTATATCCTTAAGATGTTGTATTATGACCCCTTAAGACATTCCCTTAAGACATTGTATTATGACCCCTTAAGACATCCCCTTAAGACATTGTATTATGACCCCTTAACGCACCCCCTTGAGACATTGTATTATGAACCCTTAAGACATAATATGACCCCTTAAGACATCCCCTTAAGACATTGTATTATGACCCCTTAAGAAATCCCCTTAAGATGTAATATGACCCCTTAAGAGACCCCCTTAAGAAGTAATATGACCCCTTAAGACATCCTCTTAAGACGTTGTATTATGACCCCTTAAGACATCCCCTTAAGACGTCGTATTATGACCCCTTAAGATGTCCCCTTATTTGTTTTCAATGTACCTATTTGTTTTGACAAGTTATAAATTATTATTGGATGCCATTATTTGTTTTGAGAGCTTATAAATTAGTATTAGATGTCATTATTTGTTTTGGCAGCTTATAAATTAGTATTGGATGCCATTATTTGTGTTGACAACTTATAAAATAGTATTGGATGCCATTATTTGTTTTGACAGCTTATAAATTAGTGTTGGATGTAATTATTTATAGAATTTATTAATGCTTTTGTTCTCTAATCTTGTATGGTTTTGTTTATTTCTTAAAATTTTATCCTTTCTTGTATATAAACAAATTGCTTTTGTTTGTAAATTATGATTTATTGACTAATTATTGATTGACGTGAATTGAATAAGTTCATTGACTAATTATCGCTAATTATTGAATGTACATATCATGTATATCATGTATGAGATCACTAAATTTGTAAACTATAAATATTAAAATGTCCTATTAATTTCAACTTTAATTTCACATTAATGTCCTATATTAATATCTTGACTATGAACATAAAATGCATAAATGTATATGTGTAAATTAAAATTTCAAACAATAATAAATTCCATAATTTATGTAAATATATTAAGTGCATGAAACCAATATATTAAGCACATGAAAAAAATTACATCAGAGTACAACCCATCAACTAAAGTCCAACTAAGTACTCAAGAACCATGAAATATAAAGTCCAACAGAGTACATGACAAACCAGAAATATAGTCCATGAAATAAACAAATATAACCCACAAAATCATGTTTCTAGGTCATGTATTGTCTCTATAATCAAGAAACCTATTCACGTCATGCAGACTATACAGATGACCTGAAACACTCTGTACAAGAGAAATATGAAATCATATGTAAGACAATGAAAAAATATTTAATGACAATATAATTTATAATTCATCATAAAATTAAATTACCATCATATCTAGGTTTGGATGCTCTACTGCACCTGAAGCAACCTCTACATTCTCTGAATCAATCTACATAAACAAGACAAAGAAAGTTGAAATTAGATTCACAAGTCTACAATTAAAAATGATTTAATTGAAATTAATTTATAATTTATCATATTTTAATTGTACCATAGCCATAGGTTGTGCACCCTCTTCTGCAGGACATGTTTGTACATTCTCAACCACTAGATGTGTCTCATGCTATAAAAGAAAAAGAATTTAAAACATGTATTAGCTCAAATTATATATATATTCAATTTGAAATTTAAAATTAAAGTTATATTCACAATATATAATTTATAATTGAATTTAAATTATCATTTGATTTGGAGCCTGCTCCGCATGCCCTCCTGGAGGTGTAACTATGTTTGGGTCAGGGCTAAAAGTCTCACTAAAAAAGTCCTACAAGATCAAAATTAAAGCACGCACATACTTGAATTAGGTATATATATATTCAAGTTTGCACATTTTGTGTAGAATTTTTTTTAAACAACCTGAAAATCAAAGGCCTCACAAGTAGTCGCAACATCTAATGTTTGCCTGATTCCCATTCTCATTGTGGTATCAACCTAGACATACATGTAGACATGTAATGCAAGCTTATAATATTTACAAGTGTACATGCACATTTCATATATAGTGAATTAAAAAATAATAATTGTAACTATACTAATGTAAGTTAAACAATTTACAATATAAATGTACCTGCCCCTAGTCTACGACAGTCGATAGTGGAGGAGTGCTCGACAACCCCTCGGGTGGAATCGACGTGGAAGCCGATTGACTCGCCTAAACCAACATAAATATTTCAAACATATATGTTATTCAATTATAAATTTAAAACTCACATTAAAAATCATTTCATTTATAATTTAAAAAATTGAAATCAAAATACCCTAAAGGGTTGCCGATTAGGACTGGTGTCGATGTATGTACTTGTGGAACAGATGATTGCCCCATCGTTACTATCGTTTGTACACCAAACAGTTTGATTGTTAAAATTTATTGCAAACTTTAATTTGATATATATATTCATCAAAATTCTTATAAAATGAATGTGTAGATGCATATTTATACCTGTGTAGCAGTGTCCTCAGGATGTTGGCCTGCTGTAAGAAACTCTAGAAATGAACTGATGTGACCAAATGAACCACCAGAATCTCCACCTCCACTTGAACTAGGTGTGGCCTGATCAGGTCTGTAGCATACTTGATGGAAACTAGTACATACACATGGACGAGCCTCGACACTCCTAGAGTGGTACTCGGACCAGCCTCCATCATCATTGTCTTTATGCTCCCTACCCGCTATTGCAGAAGCATGTTGATCAAGGTCTCCTGCGAGTGTACTAAGGGAACCTAATGTCAAGACCATAGCTCGATGATGCACAGGTGCAGGAATGGAAGGACTAGGAGCAACAACAAGGGGTTGCACATGCACGGGGCATTGGGGATCAAACCTTGCCCCTAACCTCTATTGTGGCATGCTGCCACCAACACCTTGAAATGATTTAAAATAAAAATAATTGGGCTTTTGCCCCATAACAAACTATACTTACAATTTCCTCAAAAAATACAATGAGCACTCCCAATTAGCATGTGGGGGACTATCAAAAACCATATACCATCGATCCCAAAATTGTGCACTCATATGTGGATGTATGCACCACCTCATGGATATTCTAGATTTCTTCGCAGGAATGGGCTGTCGAGTAACGGGGTTGAGAAAGTAGGGGGCTAGGTGGGCTTTTGTTATTTTAAGGTCTAATATTTGTTTATAAGAGAGACCGTCAACATGAAATTGTCTCATTTATTCTTTGTCTCGTCTATGCCTATCTAGATCAGAATCAATGGTCCTGATGGCATCCACAACATTTTGCATTGCAGATGCAAAACGTCTAACATGTGGTGGAATCAATGCTTGAATCTGCATATCATTGATTTGATTTTGTATGGATGCAACTTGATCATTTATGCATGCTCGCAAGCGAGCCTCATCAGATGCAACAAGTTGTGGAGGTGGCATATTATTTGGAGGGGGAGGTGGAGGTGGTTGAGGTGGTGGATTGATGATATCATCAATGTTAAAATCA
Organism: Sequoiadendron giganteum; assembly: GCA_007115665.2. Classification (NCBI taxonomy): domain Eukaryota; kingdom Viridiplantae; phylum Streptophyta; class Pinopsida; order Cupressales; family Cupressaceae; genus Sequoiadendron; species Sequoiadendron giganteum. The sequence continues at coordinate 206,006,120 of CM021100.1, forward strand.
TCTATTATATGAGATATAAGTGTGCACCTACATTAAATTATACTAAATTAACATACAAACTTTAAAAATTACAAGAAATAGTTAAATTTGAAACGCACATGAAAATTTGTTTAAATAGGATGTGCATACATATATTAAGATCATATAAAATTGAAACACACATATACATTGATTGAACTTGAGCATGTGCATACAAAATTCAAAATTTAACATGTACATACATTTAAAATAAAAAATACCATGCATAATTTGCATGCATACATCATTAAAGTAAACTATGTACATACATACAAATTTCAAAATTTAACAACTATATGCAATTTTAATAAATGTGTACATACTAAACAATAAACTTGAAACATTCACAAAAAGCTCATTTTATGTCTAAGGCATATATATATATTACAATTTTCCATCATGATCAAACTAGATAGTCATAAAATATATACTATTATAAATTCATCATTATAAGTTCATAAATGCCACCAAATTCATAAATTCATGTCACTAAAAATATCCATCTAGAACCAAAATCATAAATTCAAGTCACTAAAAATATCCATCTAGAACCAAAATCATAAATTCATGTCACTAAAAATATCCATCGAACCAAATTTATAAATTCATCACACAAAATATCCATCGTTCACCAAATTCATAAATTCATAACTATTTAAGATCATTGTCTTAATTTAAGAACTATTGTGGCTCTCTACTATATCTCTTCATTTATTTGTGTTTTCCTTTTTAGAATTAGAAGTTCTCCTCTCCTCTAGCCATTGTTGATGCTCATCTAAGATCCCATCCATAGCCCTGACAGCATCAACAATGGTTTGCATCCTAGATGTAATCATCCTCACAGGTGGTGCAACAAATTCTTAATTTGAATAATGTTGATTTGATCTTGGATGGTTCTAACATTGGAATTGATTCGTGCTTGCAAACGAGCACCATTGATTTCAAGTGGTGGAGGTGGGGGGTTATGAGGTGGAGTGGGTGGAGGTGGAGGTGAAGGTGGTGGAGATGGATGGCGCAGAGGTGGATTGTGAATATTATTGAATCAATCCATGTGATCTCTAAGATATGAGTGAACCTGCATTAGATTTTTAATTTCAAAATATAAGATACATGTTTAAGAAATACCCTTAAACCATTCAATATAAATGGCCTAATTGAATACATATGATAAAATAAGTAAGCCTCATTTATGTCTAAGGCATGTTACTTGAATAAAAATACAATTAACTATTAATATAGGACAATTTATGAATGTTATAGGGTTTACGGTTTAGAGTTTAAGATTTAGGTTTTAGGGTGATAGGATGGCTTAAGGGGATCTATGTCTAGTGAGGTCCTAGGACAAAATGACATGGCTCAAGTGAATAAAATTTGGTGACGTTTCCCAAGGCAACCAAATTTCATTAAGGGCCTAGGAAAAAATAATGTCTTTAGCCCATTTAGGGTTTAGAGTTTAGAGTTTAGGGTTTACGGTAATAGGATGGCTTAAGGGGATCTTTGTAGTAAGTTTCTACGACAAAATGGCATGGCTTAAGGGAATCAAATTTGGTGGAGTTGCCTAAGGCAAACAAATTTGATTTTAAGGTCTTAAGACAAAATGAATGCTTTAGTGAAGAACATTTTCTTGTGGAACAGTTGATTGAGATAGGTCTTGTTTCAACTGACCAACCTAGATCATTAAATATTATTCATATTATAATCTTGCACAATCTTATTATTGTTAAATTTGGTTGCCTTGGGCAACTTCACCAAATTTTAAGTTCTTTGATCCCATTAAGAAATGTCATATTAGGACCCCTTAAGACATCGATTTACGATTTAGGGTGATAGAATGGCTTAAGGGGATCTATGTCTAGCAAGGTCCCGAGACAAAATGACATGCTTAAGGGAATCAAATTTTGCTTAAGAGGATCTTTGTAGTAAGGTTCTACGACAAAATGACATGGCTTAAGGGCATCAAATTTGGTGGAGTTGCCTAAGGCAACCAAATTTTATTTTAAGGTCCTAAGACAAAATTAATGCTTTAGTGTTGAGGGTTTAGGTTTTAGAGTTCAGGGCTTAGGGTTTAGCGAACTTAGGGTGAAGTTTTGGTGGCCCTTGGAATAATGGACTTGCAAGTTAGTGCCTAGTTTATGAATATTTTTTATTTTATGAATAGATTGACTATTTCTGTAATAGAAACAAATAACTATGTATGATTAAGATTGAGTTTGGTGTATATTTTAACTAGATGTTTTTTTAATTGAATATAAGATTATTTTATTTAACATTTTTTTCATTAATATTAAACTCACTTAAATGAATTTTATGATATAAAATGTATAATATAAAATTAGTTAATGTTGAATCAAGTATTTTATTTTAGATTGTTTGTAATTGAAAGAACCTAAAAGAACTTAGAAAAGAAAAATATTTAGATTATTTAGTGTCTAGGTAACTAGTGCAAAAATTTAAATCCTAGACCAATCCTCTAAGTATATATGGTAAATCCTAAACCATGGATTTAATTATTAAAATTTTAAAATTTAAATTCAAAAATTTCCATTCCCTACACATTTAATAATACATTATGAGCCAACTAAACTTTCTTAGTACTCAAAGGCATTCAATTGTCTTTATTTTATCATTTAATTACACTTGATCATTATTCACAAATCATTTAAATTTTTGAAAGTACTATGCTAGGAACACTTCAATAGGAGGACCTAAATTTAATCTAATTATGCATCACCATTTCCAAGTTTGAATACTATTGTCCTCAATCATTCCCATAATCATGAACTTGATCTTATCATGAGGGCTAACCTATGAGAACATGACAATTGAGATCCAACACTCACCCCTAGGTGTTTTTAAATGCCACTACTTAATAACTTAAATCTTAATTTCTAATAGTTAATTTATATGTGTCAAGTAACCCTCTCATTTAATTTCACAAAAAATCAATATTATGCATATGCCCTAAACTCTATTCTTTAAATTAATTTATATATTTCTTACCATTATTTTTCTAAAAAATGTATTTAAAAACTATATTTTACTTCAAAATAGATAATAACTTAAATCTTAATTTCTAATAGTTAATTGTTCAAAATCCTCATTATTTCTCTAATATAATAGACATCTATATTTTTTAAAGAGAGTTGATTTATTTACCATCCCTAATAATTTACATTTAATCAAAATACCCCATTTCTTCTTAAGTAGTTCAACTTAAATTCAAGAACCCTAGATGAAGCTAGATTTTGAATTTAATCCTCACTTAAGGTTGTTAGAGTAAAGGTTTTAACTTAATTATGTTAATTAAGTTACCTTTATTCCTCTCTTAAGATTTCTCTTTAGTTTGCATAATGTGACATTTAATAATTATATTAATTATTAAATGTCTATCTATTAGAGTTACTTTTAGGTTTTGCATGATCTCCTTTCTTAAGAATTGATCTCATTGTATTTTACTCTCTCTGATTAATACATTTTTCAGCTTTTAGAGCACCCTTGTTTTTTTGTCTCCAATGTCTTCTTCTGTGACAGGTTATTTACATGCAGGTGATCTTCAAGGTCTGTGAAGTTGGATTTCTCAACTTCTACATGGTATCAGAGCTCAAGACCTGATGCTTCATGTTCGTGTTTTGAAGGATTTTTGGAGTTGCAAGGGTTTCGGGTTTGCTTTTTTGATCCAAGGCATACCTCTTTCATTTTATGCATTTTGAGTCAATTTGGACCTCATCATTACATCTGAAACGCTCGATTCAGTCAAGATTGACCTTTGTTTCATCAAATTTGGCTTCACGGTGTCAGATCTGTGAAGGTTTAAAGTTTTTTGAGAGGTTCCAGATACATAGTGTACCTGATTTTTTGGAGCGTTTTGAGCCAAAACGGACCTCACCATTGCATCCGCAGCAGCCAAAAACCTTAAAATCGACTGTAAAATCTTCGAATTCTAAGCAGTTAAAATTTGAGGTAAAATTAATTTTGTCTATAGAGCCATACGACCGCCTACACACATCACGAGGTAAAAATTTCAAAAAAAAAAATCTGCAAAAAAAATTTGGACAGTTTTATTTTATTGTAAAACAATTTATTTTTTATTTATTTTTTGATGAATAGGCAAATATCTATATTAATATAAAGATAAGAATACAAATTCACAAAAAAAAGGGAGGGGTGGTAAGAAGGAACACCCCAAAAGTTACATGGGCAGAGCCCAGAAAAGCCAAAATAACCTATCACATGGACCTAGCCCAGAAGTCTAAAAGCAAGAAGTAAAAATAGGCAATTACGTAGCCAAAGCAGTGCCAGTAGAGCCTGGGGGATCCCTGTCATCCAAATTTTTCCCCCATACATCAGCGGGGTTTGGAGTGACGTTAGGAGGAGCACCCCAACCATCATCATCTTTATCTTTATCTTTATCTTCTTCCTCGCGTCGGGGCGAGATTGCAAGAGTCGGCCGCGAAAAACTTTTACCACTAGCAGGCCAGCTAGAGCCAAAAGCAAGCAGAGCATCAGAGGGCCACCCAGAACCACCACCATCACTCCCCGTAGCACCACCAGAGAGCCAACCCTGACCAAGTCGCAACGGAGGAGAACAAGCCTGCCTGGGAGGCCGGGAATCTCGCCGAGCAGGAGGCTGGGAGCGGGGACGCGTGAAATCATTCTGCTTTCGACCCCGAGAGGGCAACCGACCGTGGGAGGAGGAGGGTGAATCTGGAATCCGAGCCACAGTACAAGGGGCATAGCCCCTGTGGTCCAGGAGGACCTACAGGTGAGCCACCTCCAGTGCAACCTTGTTGGCTTGCACCTAAATCTGTAGGAAAACATTAGAACAAATAACTGCTTTAGCATAAAGAGAGAGACATTAACATCCAAATGAGAATGAGCAAATATGCAAGCATTTATGTCTTTCCAAATATTGAAGAGGATTTCCACCCTGAAAGTGTGCCAAAGCTGGGTGAACTTAGCCGGGATTCTAGGCGGGTCCCCTAGCAGAACCATATGCCAAGAGAAGGGTTCTAACCGAAAAGGCCGAAAGAAATCATGAATCCAAGTCCAAAGCTGTTGAGCTTTGGGAGAAAACAAAAAAAGATGCTTAAAGATTTCGGATTTCCCACAAAAAGGACAGCGAGGGTCAGGAACCTCCAAATGAACAAGCCAAGAACCCACAGGCAAGCCTTGGAAAAGAATACACCAAGCAAAGTGGGTCAGCTTTGGATTAACAATTGCAGACCAAGTGGCATTAAACCTCTTACGCCAAGTATGGGTAGAGGAAATAAGAAGCCACCTCTGGTTCAAAGTACTGATCATAGGAAAAATGGGGTGAAAGTCACCTGTAACCAAGCCACAGCTTGTAGCTCCTGAGAGGGGTGTCTGGAAACCATTTCTAGTATTTCCACCAAGGTTTGTGCCCATGAATGCCAACTTTGTGAAGCATGTCCGCCGGAATGGTGCTCACCAACCCATCGAAAGTAGGACGGTCCTAGTTTTAAAAACTGTATTGGGCTTTAAAAGCATCCCACTGCAAAAGATGCATAGTGGGCCGATAAAAGAGTTGATTCAGGGTTTGAATGCCCTTTTTGTGAAATTTGGGGGCCTTGAGCCAAGGTGACTTGGCCAAGGGTTGACCATTTTGAACTAGAAGGGGAGACCACCATAAGATTTGCTGGTTGATGGAAAGCCCATCATGAAATCTAGCCCCGACCCAACGGAGCCACGACTTAACAGTTTCCCAAGAGCGCCAGATGCTCTTGGCCACAAAGGAGCCAACAATTTGAACTGGATCCCTCCTAACCAGGAGGGTTTGGAGACCAATTCCTTTCTAGGTGGGTCTATGAATAGGAAAACCATACTAAATACAATGCCTGAGGAGAATTTTTCAGGCTTCATCTCCGGTAAGAGCCCGAATAATCCATTTGATATAGAGAGTAGTCCCTTGCCGTTGAGTGGAGAGCAGCCCAAGTCCTCTAGAGTCCTTAGGGAGACAACAATACTCCCAAGCGACCCGATGAAAACCTTTGTGGGTTTCAGAGGAAGCCCATAAAAAATTCTGAAGCAATTTTTCAAGCCTACTGTAGGCAGATTTTGAAGGAGCCCAACAGGAAAAATAGTAGACATGAGTGGCTGCCAAAATTTTAGAGCAAACCTAGAATTTACCAGCCAACGAGAGAGGCTTAGTAATCCAATAGGCCAGCTTTTTCTCAACCCTAGAGAGCACGACTTGCCAAAGCTCTTGAGGGGAAGCCTAAAAGGCGAAGGGGATGCCCAGAAAATGAAAGATTTCTCCCTACTCAATCCACTTCCAGTTATAAGTTTGGAGCCACGCAGGAGTGGGGAGCACCGATTTTCTGTATCATAAGGTCTTGTGCCATTGAATTCCAGAATCAGAGGCAAGACAAAAAGTATTAAGACAATCAAGGGTAGCAGTGATGGATTTTTCATCTTCCAAGAGAGTGAGAAAAGAATCATCCGCAAAGTGGCCATTGACAAGCTGCTCCTGGGAGTCCGGGAGAGAGATCCCTTTAACAAGCTGCTGAGAGACAGCATAGGCCAGAAGATAGCCAAATCCATCAATAGCCAACACATACAAAGCAGGGGCAAGAGGGCACCCCTAGCGAATGGAACGAAAAAGACCAAAAGCAGAAGACTGGCAGCCATTAATGGTAATGCAAGCTGAAGCATCGAAAAAAACATATGAACAGACTGAATAAAGTTGGGTCCAAATCCCAAGGCTTACAACATCGCAAGAATGAAAGGCCATTCAATGCGGTCATAGGCTTTGGCAAAATCAATTTTAATGAACATCGCTTTCTGGTTCGACCGTCGGGCCCACTCCATGCCTTCCCAAACAACAATAATATTATCCAGAATAAACCTGGATTCAATGAAACCAGTCTGTTCAGGGCGCACAACCTGAGGCAAGAGGTGGCGAATTTTCAGAGCCAGGGCTTTAGCAATGATTTTGTAGGAAACAATGAGAAGCATGATGAGCCTCCAGTTGCAAATATCCTCTGGATCCCCAGGCTTAGGTATGAATTTTATATTGTCTTTATTTATTAAATTGCCTAGAGAGTTGGTTTGAAAGGCTTCAAGATAAACATGATGCAAATCACTCCCAACACAATCCCAAAGAGCTTTGTAAAATTCACAAGGGAAGCCATCAATCCCAGGAGCCTTGTCATCGGCCATAGAGGAAACGGCTTCCTTGAGATCATCAATTGTTAACAATTAATCACAAAAATTAATCTGGGTTGAAGAAAGCCTATGTGGCACAACAACAAGGCAGTCATGAAGGGCTTGCTGGCACGCAGGCGTGGAGTCCTAAGCAGTGAAAACCAGTTCATAGTGACACACAAAGGCCTGGAGAATGTCAAGTAGCTCAGAGAGCACCCAGTTACCATCTTTGATTGCTTTGATGTCTGGGGGTGAGTGTTGGGCACGAAGGGCCAAAAAAAACTCTTTGGAGGCACGATCACCAATTTTAAGCCAGTGAAGCCGAGCTTTGATTTGAGCACCTCTGGCAGTATAATTATCAACCACTTGTTTTTGTTGCCTTAAATCTGCCACCCTGACTTGATGTGACGGGGAGAAAGGATTGGTCGCCAAAGCCTCCATAGTAGTACACAAGTCGGCAGTGGTGGCCTCATAAGATCACTGACGAAAGATAGCCAACTAGCGCCCATAAATGCGCAAGAAACATGCAGTACGAATGATGGCATCATTCCACCAAGCAATCCAGTCTGTATCGCCAGATGGCCTGCACTCTAAATTCCACACTCGGTGAATGTGGGCCAGGGTGGGCTTGTGACAAAGCAAAGACGTGTTAAAAAAAACTGGGTCTTACATGTGCGGGGCTGACGAGATACCCATTCAATGCGAAATTGAATTGGGAATTGATCAAAAAGAGTCACATCCACTAATGGCTTTACTGGCAAGGCAGAACTAGTAAAGGAAAAAAAGGATTGAGCCGAGATCATGACACGATCAAGGCATTTAAAGACTCTGTCAGAACCAACCCTGTAGTTACACCAAGTGTGCTAGAGAGAATGAGAATGGCGGAAACCCATATTGGGATAAAAAAGACTCAATTTATTGCACATGTAAAACCACTCCTCCCTTTCGCCCGCAGCCCAACGGAAAGGCAAGGTGCCATCCTTGTCATACGCCATCTCCACCATGTTAAAATCCCCGCAGAGCAACCAGGTGGCAACTGGCAAAGAATCAACAATCTAGCGCCAAAGTAGGCAACGCTCCACGACATTATTAGAGGCATAAACATTAATAATCCCGAAGGAATGATTCTCAATATTGAGAAGAACCCAGACCACCCGTTGGGAGGGGTCCAACACGCAAGAATGCAATCGTGGGGTCAAAAGAGTGGCAGCTCCACCACGACCAGCTTCATGCAAAGTGCAAAACATAGTACTAGCTGGCCAAATAGAGCGACAAGTCAAAGCGAGCAAAAAATCTAAAATTTTAACTTCCTGGAGACAAAACACTTCAATCCCTGAGTATTTCTACAAAGTATTCCTAACAGAATACTTCTTGGAGAGGTCAGTTAGACCTCAGACATTCCATGAAATAAAATTCATGGATGGAAATCTTCCATACTTGCATAATCCAGGTCCTCTTCAACCAGGGAAGAGAAGCTATTCTTCAAAAACTCTTGTGGAACGGAACCAATCTAAATAGGAGGAGAAAACCTTCGTTTTTCAGGCACATATTCTCCTTCTTCTGGTGGTGGAGACAAGTTGCGAGACCGTCGTTGAGCTCCCATTGCGGAAGGAAAAGTCGGTTGAGCACACAAAACAGCCGCAGACTGAGGCATGGCCTTTGACCTGGGTTGTACAGAAACAGAAGTGGCTCCTGAGGGAGCAGTTGTCCCCTTCTCTAAAGGGTTTGAAACCATTTTGGTTGGTTCAGGGGCCTTGGGAGCCGACCCAAAACTAGACGACTTATTTTTCTGATTTGAAACTGTAGTCCACTTTGTTTCAGCTTTTACAAGTTTTAAAAAGCTTTTTTTGTTTTAAAAAAATCACAAAAGGGTAGGTGGTACCAACGTACCCTTAGGGTACTCCCCTTATGGGGAATGGTGGGGGTGGCCCATGTGCCCCCCACCATCCATTTTTTAAATCTCTATAATTTTTTTTATTGTATTTTTTCAAAAACAATTTTTTTTTCAATAAGTCAAATTGTAAAAGTGCGGTGACGGCCATTTGGCCATCAAATTCAGGCTCACAATTTTTCTGTGATGGTCGTTTGGCCGTCAAATTTAATGCAGTGTTTGTGTAATTGCTCTTTAAGAGTAGTTTTCTTCCAAAGACCATAACTTTTGCCCACGGTGTCGAAATCGGGAAAACAAGATATCGTCGAAAAGAGGATTCAAAGTACTTTCTAGTGGTGTAGGTATTTTTTGGATAGTTTTTCTTAGGTCCCTGTTATTTCCAGTCAAAGTCAGATCTTTTTTTCAAGAGTTGTCTTCACTGTTTTCGGCATAACTTTTGCATACGATGTCGAAAATGGGCAAACGAGATATCGTCAGAAAGCTGGTTCTAAGATCTTCGCAGTGGTGTAGGTGGTTTCTAAATTTTATTTTTTGTTTTTTCATAAAATCCTTCTTCTCAGCTGTTGTCATTTTTGGACCTTATGGGCTCACATTGCATGTTTTTTTATCATCTGTAAACGTACTAAAATAAAGTGTCTCGCTTTGTATGTGTATTTTTGGGATTCTTGCACATCACTTTGTGCCTTATTATACTCACACTATGTTATAAAGTGCCATGGGGGGGCTTTTATGTTATGCCTTTGTTTGCAATCATACCTATGTCAAGTGAGTGTCCCTTCCACGACAACAACCTCATGTGTGTGTGTCTTTTGTTTGCACACCCTTTATATTTTCTTATACTTTCATGTCTGCACATTCAGATGTTCTTGGTTCTTTTTTCATGCACTACATTCAGACATTTATTTTCAGTGTATCTGCCATATATCTCCCTTTTTAGCATTATGGGGGGCTTTCTACTGCTGGTGTTTATGCTTCTTTGGTTTCGTTGGAGTGAGCTATGTATACAGTATTTGTTCCTATGTACTAGGTGGATGCAACAGTTGGTTACCCATGCATTTCGGTGAGATGGAGCACTTACCATATGGACACTCTTGCATTCCTATTTCTAGAGGCAACCTTCCTTTTTCACATGATTGGTTCTTCAGACTTTTGGTACCTTTTCCATCTATATCTTCGAGTTCCAGGTGTTTTCCTTTGTTTTCCATTTGATTTGAGTAGTGTCATTGGGGGAACTCATACATATTCTTGTCTTCTTGTTCCTGATCATCATTTGTTTTCAGCGGAGGTTCTTGTTTCAGCATTTCAGCAGTCATTCTTTGATAGAGTTTACAACTTCTTCATGCTTTTGTGGCATTCATCCTTTGTTCCTATCTTTTGGGAAAATTTCTTCTCGATTGGAGGCTTCTTCATCGTTCATTCTTGTTTGGAGGCTTCTTCAACCTTCACTTGTATTTCTCTTTTTTGGAGAAGAGTTTTTCCCATGATGTTTTCTCTTTTTCTCCTATTGTGAGAGATCTTTTACTTTTGTAAATGGGTACCTGATCAGGCCTAGTTGTCGGGACTCATGTTTACTTTCATGCATTGTAGTTACTTTTGCTTTCTTGCACATGTTTGTAGTTGCACTCTTGCTCATCTTAAGAGGGGGTGTTAGAGTAAAGGTTTTAACTTAATTATGTTAATTAAGTTACCTTTATTCCTCTCTTAAGATTTCTCTTTAGTTTGCATAATGTGACAAAATTATATTAATTATTAAATGTCTACCTATTAGGGTTACTTTTAGGTTTTTCATGATCTCCTTTCTTAAGGATTGATCTCAATGTATTTTACTCTCTTTGATTAATACATTTTTTCAGCTTTTAGAGCACCCTTGTTTTTTTGTCTCCAATGTCTTCTTTTGTGACAGGTTATTTGCATGCAGGTGATCTTCGGGGTCTATGAAGTTGGATTTCACAACTTCTACAAAGGCTTCACAGACCCTAGATGAAGCTAGATTTTGAATTTAGAGTGTGTTTTTATTTTTCTTTTATTTTTATTTCATCTTTTTAATAGAACTGATTATTTGACCTATAATTAATTATCAAAATTCATATAAAAGATAGTTCTAAATGAAAATTCATATAGCAATACTATACTCATTTCACAAAAAATGGAAAGTTTTTATAATCTAATTATAATTTAACATTGAAACTAAAGTTTAACATATCATTTTCTCCATACAATGCAAATGAAATTTAAGCAATGCAAATGAATTTTCTTGAGCTCGAATATTATGGTTTTCAAAATCAAAATGATTTGTTCAATTTCAATTTAGGGTTCCAACAAAAAAAATTGTTTCAATTTCTAAGCAATTAGGGTTTTTATTACAATTTTTTAGTTTCATTTCAAACTAGAGTTTTAAAATTCTTTTTTTTTTGCTTTGATTTGAATTCAAGATTTCAAAAAGCTTGATTAGGGTTTCTAAATAATAAAAAAATCATTCATTTCAATTTCTAGGGTTTTGAAATGCATTTTTTTTTGTTTCATTTCAAATAGGGTTTTCAAATACATTTTTTTTTTGTTTCATCAAACAATTCAGGTTTCAAAAGTTAAATTTTGATTCTAAAATACAATTCAAGGTTTATTTTTTCATTTCTATTCAAAATCTTCATGATTTAACGTATTTTTTAATCTATTTGTACAATTTCTCATTTCTACAATAACATGAAATAAAATGCTTAAAATGTAAAAAAAAACTTGAAATAAACATGCTAAAAATAATTAATTTATTAACAATTTCAATTTGGAATGAAAAAATGCCAAAAATGGGGGAGACTACGGTACCTTGGAGGTCTTCTGGGGTCACTGTCGCTCTGAAATTCGGATCCCGTGCGCGCTGGTAAAAATGAAGATTTCTTCATTTTTTTTAAATAAATAATGTTACGAAACGAGATCCCATTTTTTACAAATCAGGATCTCGTTCCCTCTTCGTCGGTTCAGGGCCCTCTAGCAAACGGGATCCTATCTTATAAAAAGTGGGATCCCGTTTGTGATTTAGGCTCAGGATCCCGTTCTTAAAAATTGCGATCCCATTTTTGCTTAGCCGATTTCGTTTTTTCGGCTAAGGCAAAAACGTCCACGTTTTGTGGACCCAACTTTGTGCATTTACCCTAAGAATGTGAATGTAAGTATGAGGAAGGTCAAGAAAGAGACCTTAAAGATGACAAGAGAAGGGGCAAGAGAAGCACCCAAAGAAAGAATTGAAGCTGAGAATGAGAGGAGATTAGTTGTAGCAGTGTGTTAAGAAAAGATCGCAGCAGTGGTACATGACAAGGTAAAGGATTATGCTAGAGTTTTAAAATTTGATGAAGGGTATGAGGAAGAAACCCTAGAGTCTCATGATTCTTATGAAGATGTTGCAGATGTGGATGCCTACGAAGGAGAAAATTTGAAAACAAAGAAGCCAATGTCGGTGACAAATCGGGATAGCAAGTAAAAGAAAGTTGCAATGCTGATTTTGGTTATATAAATGGAGATTATAATGTTATTTCTGATCATAAGCATAGAAGTAAGGATGTAGTTAAGAAATTTTATGAGAGAAGGAGGTTGGTGAATCATGGGTATATAGTACCACATTGGCAAAACAAATCAGTTGTGAAGGGACAACAACAAATGTGTAAGGAAGTAGGTACTTATAATGCCCAGGGTTTATGACAACAAGCAAGTACCAAGCGTAAAAGGCATAACAAAATCTAAGTGGAGATGAGAAGATAAGGTATGTTGGTAGGTACATAATAATGGAGGAGATCATTTAAATCAAAGTCCAGTCTATAATTCAGAAAGGATAAGTGCAACAATTCGAAGACATTATCCCAAATTTCTAGAAAATAAAGTATGGAAAGCTCAGTTTGGTACAATAGAAAAGAAAAGTGAAGTTGTTGGCTATGAAGATGGGAAAACCTTGCAAGAGAATGGAAGACATGAAGAAATTATTGGGATCATGAATGAAGATATTTTGTTGCAACAGGGTAGCCAAAACCAACAAGTTGGAAGCCATGAAGCAGAGGTCAAGAAATGGGAAGAAGGGAAGGCACTCCATGAAGAGGACATGCCTATAAAAGTTGAAACAAGAGAAAAGAAGAAGGCTGAAATGATTGTAAGAGAAAATTGGAATAATTTTGAGAAGGACACATGTTAGGAACAAGGTAAGAAAGTTGAATTTAATGAGGCTTTGAATGAAACTTATAGTTTAAGGGAAGAAGATACCAAGGTTGAGGAACTGAATAGTGATTGGGAGATGAATGAGTATGAGATGGAAATGTAGAGACTTGTAGATGAGAAAGAAATGAGGAAGAAAAGATACAAGAAGAAGAACACAAACAACAATAGATTGGGAAGTTTAGAAAGAGTAAATATGGATATGGAATAGACCATTAGAATGGTTTAAGTAAGAAAGATGGAAAGGAAGAATGGATAGCAAAATCCTGGGTTGATGGAGGTATGAAGAATGGAGAAAAAGCCACAAAAAATGTAGAAGCCATGGATGATATTGCAACAGTTGCAGAAGTTGTAGCCATAAAGACTGAAGGTAAAAGAATTTGTGAAGATCCGATAGATGAGAAAGGGTTCCGAGGGAATGAAAGTGAAGGTGTTGTCTTATGCAAGGGGGAAACATATAATAGGATTGTATTTTCCTTTTCAAGCTAATTTTGTGTGGCTAGAGAGGATTTTTGTGAGTGTGCAAACAAGATGATGGAGCAGTATACTAATGAAAATGTGAAGCCAAATGGAGCAGTTGGGAATGAAAAAAGAATGGTGGCAGCCTATGATAATGAAGTTGCAACAAAGCTACAAGAAGAGGTAAATTTTTTAGATTTTTGTGAAGCCATGGCTTTACATTCGGTTGATAGGCTGAATAGTGTGAATTTTGGAAAGACATATGGTGAGGATTATTTATATTTTTATGAAGATATTGAGAGTTATGATTTGTATGGAGAACACAAAATGAGCCATTATGGAAAGGTGAATTTTTGATGAAGTTGATAGTCAAATCGATGAAGGGTATGAGTTTGAGAATATGGAAAACCTGCATTTTTCTTTGATGATTTATACTAGTTGGTATGAGGATGAGTGGGTAAGAATATTATAGTGTAGCCATAGATATGATAGATCTGGAACAAGGAGATTGGTGCAAGACTGTCAAAAGAACTTGATGAATGTACTTGAGCGATGCTGGAAAAAGAGAAAGAAAACACATGGAGAGTAAGATGTTGAGTATTAATTTATGTATAGGAGCACATTCTTTTGTCCCCTGGGGAGTCTGATGTAGGGGCATGACTAATTTTTTGGTTTTGTTTGATATTGCAGTTTTGGTGTTGGAAATGTTGGTTTTCTTTTGGTCGTTTCTCATTTCTTCTCAATGACAGGTGGCCATCTTTTGTTGGGAACAAATGTGAGTTGTGATTTTTCATTGGTTGGCTAAAAGGAAGAAGTTACAATATTTTTGGGGGGAGGAAACAAAGGCATGGAATGGTTTTTGTGATGGGGAAGTTTAGCATGAGAAGGGGGAGATGCCACCTCTGGGGGAAAAGAGAAAGAGGGAGTTTCTATGCTGAGAGGGGAGAAATTAAGGAAGTAAAAGAACCTGATTCAAGGAGTCCTATAGCAGGAAACGATTTTGAAGAAGGAACCGATAGTTGAAGGTTTTAGATAAGACAAGAGAAGAGGCATCGCGCCCTGTAGTTGTGGGAAGATGGATCTTGGAGGAGTCATTTAGGGGAAAAGACAAACAACTTCACAATAAAGAAAAGAAAATGCTGGAGAAGGAAAAATGAATTTTGGGCCTCAATTTTGAAGGAGTTTCTACGAGGGAAAAGGGAGATGACTTGTTGAAAAAAATCCAAGTTGTAGAGAGGAAGAGAGAAAATGAAGGAGAAACAATTCATGGAGGAGCGAGTTGTGTAAGTATGAAAGGTAGTACAAAAACAAACAAACAAACATGGAGAAGAGAGTTGGATGGCATGAGTCAGAAGAGGAAAAAACAACAGAAAGAGATGTTGAGGAGAGGCATAGAAGGAATGAAGTTCAAAGGAAAGGCATAGTTTGTCATTTCCAATGTTGTGCTACATCTGCATAGTGTTAAACCAATAAAATATGTATCCCATAGTTGGTGTTCGATGAGCTTGTAATTTTGTTTTGTTTTTGAAAAGGAGAAAGCAATTGGGGTTTGTCTAATCACCTTGATTATTAACAAAAAAAAATCATTGTTCCATCTGGTATTTGTTTATTATTCTTTGTTGTCTTGAATTTGATGGTTGTCTCGTTGAATAAGGATTGACTGGTTTCTAGTTTTACTACTTGATCAGAAATTCTTGAACAAGTAATGTGTTGCCAATTAAATTTGTTTGAACTAAATTAATATTGCTTAAATCATTCTCAGAATATTGTTGATTGGTTGATTGAATCGTTCTTAGAAGATTGTTTATTGGCTAAGGTAAAATGGGTCATCAGTGGTACTACCAATCAACTCCATTTTTTGAATCCATATTCACAAAAAAATTCCTCACTCAGGTGTCTGATGCAAGAACATCCAAGGTGTAAGGCAATCTTGCATCACCCAAAAATAATTTCTTTTATTTTAATTTTCAATAAGGGCTTATGTGGGCTAATGTTGTGTGGAAAATAAGAATTTTTAATTTCCAAATTATGTAATTTTTCCCTATGTGGATTAGTAATTGTTATTTTGAAGGAAATTTATTCTGGTAAATGTTTCAAAGGCATCCCAAGAGGAATAGTTTTGCCTAGGCATCCATTTCTTGGTGGGGATCACTTTGTATGCATGTTCTTGCATGTTAATTGCATGCTCTTACATGTTTGGGTGCCCAAGTTTGCATGTTGATGCATGTTCTTTCATGGATTGGCCATGGTGTATGCACCCATGTGAAGGCCATGTGAGCATTTGATAATTTTTAATATTTTATAAATTATCCTCAAAATGGGTGTGGGTTTTCCAAGGTGGTATTGGTATGTTTTTTAGGGATACTACAGTGGTATTCTCATTCTCAATTCTCTATATATTTCAGCCTTGTGTTAGTAAGAATTTGGCTTAGAGAAGTTGAAGTTTTGCATAACAAGATGAGCTATAGGATTTTCTAGAGGATTGTGACTCCAAATATTTACAGTTAATGTAATCAACAAGCCCATTGTAATATTATAATCTCATTTAATTTTAGAGATAATATAATATTTGGTTTCCATTTTGCATTCTCTTGTGCAATTTGTTGTTGTGGTAGTGAGTTTCAGATTTGTAAGAGGATCATTGTCCAAATTTGTGGAGAAGGAGATTGAGGCATAATTCTTGGAGAGGAGTTCAAAACTCCATGTTTTTTAATTTTGAAGATGTTGTTGCAGCAGAAAAAGGCTTTGAGAATTAGAGGTCTATTGCAGCTGAGTTTTCCCATTGAAGGTTTCAGATTGTAGGAGCAGAAACTTATGAAAGAAGATTGGGTGAAGGAGACCATTCTTATGATTGATATTTGTTGCCATAAATCAGTTATATATCAATTTTCAAATGCATTTGATCAGTCCTCATGGCTACAAAAAAAATTTATTTCATATGTGCCTTGTTATTATGTCATTTCATGAGATTTTGGTATGAGAAACTAAGACACTTTTTGAATATTTTTGGGGTCATTTCAAGCAATTATTGAATGACATGTTTGTTGTAGTGAATTTGTAAATGAGGGTTGATTTTCCCCTTCATCAAACACATAGGTCATGCTTGTGCATCTTGCACTAAGTGTTTATTAATGTTTTAGATTTATCTTCATTAATACATTGTTGTAATTATATAATTGTGTATTTATTGGCATGTTTGTCAAATGAGTTATTGTATGGTTTTTATAGCATGTATTAGACCTCTTGCATGTTTAGTGATGGTGTTTCTTTTCATGTTGATTGTTGTTGTTTCTTGCATAATGATATGTTTATGGTGTTGTGACAAGTTCCTTGTAATGACTTATTTTTATTTTATATGTTGTTTTTTATGGTGAAGGTGTGAGAGGCCTTATATGTATAGATGTTGTGTTTGGTATCAAGACCATGTTGTATATTTTGAGATGTATATGCTATGATTTTTATGGATAGATTATCATAGTTTTTTCTTTATTACTACCTTTATAGATATTTGGATTACAAATATATTTATTATAATGATCTTGACATCCTATATTTTTCCTCTATAGATATGTACATTTTTCGTAGATGGATGTGACTATTATTGTGTTGACATTCTAGATGATTACCCATTATTGTATTTTTATGATTGGATGATGTGCATTGATATTGAGTTATTCTGGATGCAATGATTATATGGTGTATGCAACATTTTACCCCATTGGATGACTGTGTATTGCTTCAACTATTATGTATGGTGTAGGTATGTTTAACATGTGACTAGAGTGTGTAGATATAGCATTACTTCTCCTCTTGAGTATGCAAGTTTGGGTTATTTTCCCAATGGCAGTTATATCAAAGGTTTCGCTTGAGGTTAGTGTATTCGATAACCTCTATCTCACTTGGTTCAAGTGCAAGATGAGCCATAATTACCTTGTTGAGTCTATATGAATTGGTAGTAATTTAAAATTCATGTTGTTAAGAAACTCATAAATATGTGATTGTAATTGTGATTATTTATTTCTCTCTTTGCATCTTTGATTATATTTTAAAAAATTACATGGTACTATATGGATTCTATGATCAAGAATTTTAAAGAATTTACTAAAATTAATTTGAATTATTTATTATCCTCAAAAATGAAAAAAAGATTTAAAGAATTTTAAGTTATTTACTAAAAGTTATTTTGTGAAAGGGAAAATTTTTTAAAAATGAAGAAAAAAAGTAAAAATGAAAATAAAATGGAAAAAGAAATGAAACATGAGAAAAGGGATAGAAAGGAAAAAGGACACATTTTTATTCATTCTTCACTTTTGCAAAATGAAAATGCTTTCTCTAAAGAAATAGAAAATGAATGAAATTTGTATACAAAGATTGGTGGGATTGGAATTTTTGTAAGGAGATTACTTGGATTCAATTGATGTATGTTGTGTGTGGAAGAACTCTCCTCTCAACCTTCTTCCTCTCCCTTTTGGAAAATTATTAAAAGGTATTTCCTCCTTTGATTTGTTTAAATTTCTCATTTGATTGGATTTTTTCCAAGCCACATTAGGTGGTACTATATGGCTCCATTGTAGGAAGCCACTAAGCATTTAATTTCATAGAAAATATAGATTTAATTTTGTTAGTCAACAAATTGGTCACTACGATTTGATATGAAAAATGACCTTTAATCACCCTATTAGCAGTGATACAATGGACTAACAGTTTGAAAGATAGCTAGAATTAGTGATCTTTCTTTGAATTTTAGAGGTGCAACTCCCTCGTATGATTTAATTAATTATTGGGTATGCTTTTAATCAAAAAACAAGAAAGGAAAACTAACATCTGTGCATAAAAATCACACAAATGCGATGAAAAATCTGAAATAAAATATAAACTAAAATTAATGACACACAGATCATTGGTTACACACCTAAAGTGGAAAAAGAAATGAAACATGAGAAAAGGGATAGAAAGGAAAAAGGACACATTTTTATTCATTCTTCACTTTTGCAAAATGAAAATGCTCTCTCTAAAGAAATAGAAAATGAATGAAATTTGTATACAAAGATTGGTGGGATTGGAATTCTTGTAAGGAGATTACTTGGATTCAATTGGTGTATGTTGTGTGTGGAAGAACTCTCCTCTCAACCTTCTTCCTCTCCCTTTTGGAAAATTATTATAAAAGGTATTTCCTTCTTTGAATTGTTTAAATTTCTCGTTTGATTGGATTTTTTTCAAGCCACATTAGGTGGTACTATATGGCTCCATTGTAGGAAGCCACTAAGCATTTAATTTCATAGAAAATATAGATTTAATTTTGTTAGTCAACAAATTGGTCACTACGATTTGATATGAAAAATGACCTTTAATCACCCTATTAGCAGTGACACAATGAACTAACAGTTAGAAAGATAGCTATAATTAGTGGTCTTTCTTTGAATTTTAGAGGTACAACTCCCTCGTATGATTTAATTAATTATTGGGTATGCTTTTAATCAAAAAACAAGAAAGGAAAACTAACATCTGTGAATAAAAATCACACAAATGCGATGAAAAATCTGAAATAAAATATAAACAAAAATAAATGACACACAGATCATTGGTTACACACCTATGAATGATAATCAAGAGAATAAATAGCAGTTTCTTCCAAACATGAGAGCAGATGTAAATGCTCAACACTCACAAATATTTTAACATATACATCCACAACCAATTATAATAGAGTTTATACCAAAATAGATTGTGACTTCACACATAAAGTCATGCAATCAGAAAGAAGACAGATAAACACAAAGGTTCAAATATCCCTTTATTCATTTTATGAAATAAGAGTTCACTGACTCTATAACCTCTATACAAATGGCCCAACTGAAAAAAAAAATATTGCAAATAAACTAGAAAATAACTATCTTCCCTGAGAGCTCTCACAAAAACTCCCCTATTCGATAGCCAAAAGGATCCCCCTTTTTTTCTAAAAATATTTACAATAAATAACTTTCCCCAAGGGAAACCTTTCAGTTTTCAAAACTAATTCTTTTTAAAGTCTGTTATAAAACCAATGAAACCTTTCACCTCCCCATAGTCATAATGTTTTAAAGAAAGAATTTAAAACATTATATATACAAATTCTAAGATGCTTTGACTTGAAACGAGATCTCCAAAACACAATCATCCAAATCTTCGAGAAAATTGTGATGTTTTAGGTTCCTATGCATGACATCGCGACCATGACATAAGTAATTTTCTTACATATGATATACATGAGGTTCTTCCTCCATTTTGGAGGCATTTTCATTTTTAGTATATTCCATATTTGATTATTTATTTCTCTTTACATATTTGATTATATTTGAAAGTTAAATCATTGTGCTTTAATGGTGTTTGATACAAAAAGGAAATTAGGGAAGAAAATGGGAAACTGCTAGTTTAATGCATTCAAAATTATATTCAATTTATTTCAATTAATTTATTTGTAAATTAAAATCATTTTATCGATTGGAAAAAATCATGTTGAAATTATTGCATCATTATTTAAATTGAGATATGTGAAATATTTTTTTCTTGGAAAATTAATTTGAATTATTTATTATCCTCAAAAATGAAAAAAATATATATATTAAGAATTTTAAGTTATTTACTAATAGTGATTTTGTGAAAGGAAAATCAGATAAAAAAAAAAAAGAAAGAAAGAAAGAAAGAAATGAAACATGAAAAAAGGAATAAAAAGGAAAAAGGTCACATTTTTATTCATTCTTCACTTTTGTGAAATGAAAATGCTCTCTCTAAAGAAATAGAAAATAAATGAAATTATTGTATGCAAAGATTGATGGGATTGGAATCTTGTAAGGAGATTTTTCGAATTTGATTGGTGTGTGTTGTGTGTAGAAGAACTCTCCTCTCAACCTTCTTCCTCTCCCTTTTGCAAATTATTAAAAGGTATTTCCTGCTTTGAATTGTTTAAATTTCTTGTTTGATTGAGTGTTTTTCAAGCCACATTAGGTGGAAGTATATGGCTCCATTGTAGGAAGCCACTAAGAATTTAATTTCATAAAAAATATAGATCTAATTTTAATTTAGAAAAAGTTTATTTTCGGTCATGATTATGGTAATTTTTCTATGGATTCTTAAAAAATAAAATTAATTTCAAAATAATGTTGTTGTTCGTATCTGGATCAAAAGGGTATTTGATTTTTATTTTAAATCCTTAATTAAAAATTTAGAAATGTCAAGGTTCATCAATGGTGGAATTGGAATTTTTTTGAATTTGTATTGGAAAACTTATTTACATTTTTTATTTGGAATAAATATAATGAATTAGAATAGGATAAAACATGGCTCCTTAATATTTTCTATTTTGAATCATTTGAGACTATATCCAAAATTGTTATTTCATTTTTGTTGCATTAATTTTTGTACCACACTCAAATAGTGATTTGACACAACAAACCTAGGAGTTGAGGTCTAAGGTGAAGGAAAGGAGTGGTTTTTGATGTTCCAAATTTAAAAATGATTTTGATGGGTATTGTTGGGACTCAGATTTGCATTTTCCCTTTTTTCTGAAGTCCCTTTCCCTTTATACCTTAGTTATTTTTCCAAGTTTATAATTGATCTAAGAAATACTTCATGGGTGATCTTTTGCAAAAATTTCTTAGCACCAATGGATAGAGCACAAAAAATTAAGTCAAGCTATTTCTTGAAGTTTTTGAAAACCTGCTAAGGGGAAAAATTTGTAGGCTTGTGGGTTTTATCCCTCCATCTACCCTACAAATGTCTCGTCCAAATAGATTTCCTCGCTAATTTACAAGTCTAGTCCATTCTTCTGCATGGTGCAGTTCATCATGTTTTGCAACTCATCATGTTTTTCTTGCAAAGTCTTTAAGTGCTAAAAAAAATCTATGTCAAACTTGTGAGAATCTTCCTTTCATCTTAACTTCACCTTTTCACCCTTCAAATATTTGTTTCACTTTGAATCTCGCTTTTGCAAGAAAATCTTGCCCAAAAAAATATTTGCAAGGATTTCTATGTGAACTTGCTTGATTCCACATCTTGACCTTTCTCCTACATTTTCTACTTGTCCACCAAGTTCCCACAAAAGCATGTCAAAATTAGCTAAATAAAAGTTTTGCAAGCCGATGGACCTCATCTTCTCACACCCTCTTGCTTACATCATCTTCCTCTTTACATAGATATTCTCAATTTAACTCCTTTCATGTGTAAATTTTTGGTTGACTTCTTTTTCTCTACATCCTTCCTATTGTAGACTTTCATTCCTCATATGAATTTCACATTTCTAAAGTTTCTTCATCCTTTTCCAATGACTTCTCTCACAAACCAATTCCACATAGTTTTCCTACATCCATATCTAGATGATGTCATGTTGACATCATCCTCTTTTGCTTGTGTCATCATGATGTCTTAATTTTTGAGGCTTCCCAATTCATCTCATCCCTCTTTTCCACCCATATTGATGTCATTGGTGGTAATTTCCATTTGAATTAGACATGTTGTTTATGTGTGGATGCACTTGGTTTTTCCACCAATTCCACTTGGAATTCGATTACCCATTGCGGCTTGATGGAGCCTTTCGACCCACATGAAATTGTTAGAGATCGAGAAGACTAAGGAGATAGCTTATGTGCAATATAATGTGAACCATATGTATTATCAAAAGGTGTATATTCCCTTACACTCGAACTTCCCACAAGAACCTGATAGTGGTGTTTTTCCCACTAATGTCAATTGTAACTCGTTTTCCCACATAAGAGCACCTTGTAGGGGTTTTCTATTGATCTAGATGACCTCATTTTCCCATAATGTGTTGTTTTGAGTTTTAGATGAGTTTTTGAAGCCCGATTGATCTGAATTTCATGATTTTGGTTTACAATTACTTCTCAAAGGATATTAATGATGATCAATGAGCCATTGGTGATTATACCACCAACCAAGAATTTTTGACATATATTTGGGTAGGTATTTTGGTGCTTGTTATGTCTATCTACAAATTTTAGATTCACCTACTGCCATTACTGTTGGTTACGCTTGTGCTTAATCTAACTACATTGATGGTTTCACTCTTTCACCCACAAGAATTTATTGTAACAGGTTTCCTATCAATCCAATTTATCTATTTTGGGGGGATTTTTCCTTAGTTATTAATTGAGTGATGCTATAGTAATCCATCCTAGGGTTTCTCCTATCATTGGGCTTTATTGGCATTGGGGAATATCTTTTTTGGTATGGTTGGATAGTACATGAGGGCTAAGGAATAATTAGAAGAAGTAGAAATTTGTAAAAAATCAAAGAATAGTTATAGGGGCACATTGGTTGTAATAAAGTTTTTTAATAATGTTGTAATATCATCAACTCTATTATGTCTCCATTGTTTAGGAGTTAATGGTGAACTCCCAACACCCCGAGAATAGCCATTAAACCAAAATATCTTCCACGAGAGAGAAAGTGGCAAGAATAGCTTGCTTGATTATGGATGCAAGATTAATTGAATATGTACATGAGAGGATTTGATTATAAAGGAAAGGTGAGAGATATAATTAGACAAGATTGTGACATGTGTCTTAATCATGTACAATGAGACAACTACCTCAACAATTAGTAAATGACATAGGGTACGAGTATTAAATAAAAGTCAAAAAGATAAGAGATGATAATATCTTATCTAGATAAATAAGACTTTTAGAAAGACACCTAGGACCTACTTGTAAACTTAACATGTGAATAAGCCCCCTACTAGGAATTAGCTAGGTACAAGACCTTATTCACAACAACATATTATTGTGTATACAAAAATTCATAGAATATATTAGATCTGACATATTTTCTTCAACATATTTGTTATTATTAGAGGAATTTTTATAGAATTCTAAGTTACAATAACTCAAGTTTATATGATTGCATATAATTTTGGGTAGTTCGGTAACAAATAACTAAGTAGATAACTCTTTGAATTATGCTCATTGATGCTTCATATAAGTAGATCATATTAGTTTGTTCTCCCCTTTTGTTTTCTTCCTTGTTGATTGTGACTTTATTGTCCAGGATAAGACATGTCTTTTGTGTGTGCTCTAATCATCCATATCAAAAAACTTACAAAATGATTTTTGTAGATAATACAAATTTTCTTAGGCCTATGAACTTTATTTCTCCATCAATTTCCCCCTTTACTCGGGTGTGTGCAAGAAGTTGAGTCCACTTTTTGGTAAAAGTGGAAGTGTTTTCCCTGATTTTCAGAATTTCACACATTTGACCTTAAAATTTTAAGCACTTAGAGATGGAATCTTCAAAAAATTCACTAACCATAAAATGTATTACTCGAAGTTTAGTTTCCAAATATTTAATTTATTTCAATACCCAGATTGTACAAATTGAGTTTTAATAGGCGTTTCTAAAAACCATTGTTTAAAAGTCACTTTTTTTTACCATACCATGCACATGTACGACATCCATATTTTGACCTAAATTATCGTATTTTTCTAAATCCTTTTGGGAAAAGATTTGTGACTCATTGAAGCTTGTTTTTGATATTTTTTGTAATTTTTATTGAATATTTTTTTTGTTAAATTTTGATTAGGCATATTTGTTGTTTTGAAAAATCGTCGTGTACGACATGCATAAGATGACCTAAACTTAATATTTTTTTATTTTTTTTAAATTGAAAAGAATTGTCTAAAGTTTGTTCTCGTGCAATTCGTTCGTCAAAATGTTATATTGATCAAAAGTTATTAAAATAGTAGAAAACCCTGATATTTAAAGTTTATGGACTAGTTTCATCAAAAATTAATTGAAAAATGGAAAAAATAATCCAATTGTTAAAAAAAATACATATTTGGAATATGCATTGTCTCATCTAAAATGGGTTTTAATTTCATCAAAAAAAATTGCAAAAAAAGTCGTCAAGCATATGTCCAAACTCAGTATTTTTCTTTGACATTGTTAGGACCTTCAACTTGCAGGTCAAACCAGGTTGAAGGCCTAGGTTCGGATTCCCAATGCTTTTCCTGAACCAAAATACAAGGCAAAAACCCAACCACAAAGCACAAATCTAATTTCAAATTTTAGGAAACGAGATCCCGTTTTGTAAAGCGAGATCCCGTTTTATTAAAAAAACATTTTTATGCTTTTACAAAACAAGATCCCGTTTTGAAATTGCCAAAAATCGAAAAAAAATACATTTTTAGAAAGTTTTCAAAACGGGATCCTATTTTGAAAATTTTCCAAAAAGAATTTTTTAAAATGAACAATTTCCAAAAATGGAAAGTTTTCAAAACGGGATCTTGCTTTTTAAAATACGGGATCCCATTTTTTGATTTTAGGCTCGGGAACCTAAGCCTAAACGGGATCCCGTTTTTTCAATGTCGATTTCATTTTTTTGGCTAAGGCAAAAACTTCCACGTTTCGTGGACTCAACTTCTTGCACTTACCCACTCCTAATAATTAAATAATCCTTAATTATTTAATTATTTTCTAAGGTCATAGGTCTTCTATTAATTAAATAATTTTAATTATTTAATTAATTAATTTCTATCTTTATATTTCCTCCTTTAATAAATTAAATAAATTTGATTTATTTAATTATTTACCACTTTCTACTATAATTAAATAGTTATTTTAATTATTTAATTATTCACTAGCCTTTTCTATCATTAAATTAAATAAATTGTATTTATTTAATTGCTTACTAATTTGTCACCATTTTGAATTATTATTTAATTCAAAAATCAGTTTGTCACATGTCTTCTTTAATTAATAGTATCTCTATTATTTAATTATCCATGTCCCACTTTTGAATTAAATTGTTATTTAATGAGAAAGTCAAACTGTTACATGTCCCCTATAATTAAATAATGCTTGTATTATTTGATTATTCATTTCCCTCTCCAATCAAATAATAAATTATATTTATTTGATTCTCTCCAACAACCTCTTTTTTTGTGCCAAACTCATTATCTATGCAAATCTTATCTCCTCTTATCTCATTCAATTTTAGTCCTTGATTGAATTATTTTATAATTCAATCCTAGCCATTCATTCATATCTTTGCCCTAACCCTATTTCATACTATAACTTTCATTCTTGGCCATTGATTGACATATCTTATTGGCATTGAATCTCAGCCTTTTATTCAAATTTGTCTTTTCTATAAAAGACCCTATCCTTATCATTTTCAAATATATCTAGCTCATGTGCAAGTACATGTTGTTAGTGTGAGACAACTATCTTCAATATTTTGCTAGTCATTGTTATAGGCTACTATTGCATGCTCAAATATGAGGGCATCAGTACATTCAAGCAAAATAGAGAAGAGCAATGGAGGTCAAGCAACCATGGCATAGGTGATATTTACTTTGTGTTTGTGTCTCTTATGTCGGATTGTGTTGTATTGTTGGTTTAGGGATTGATAGGTTTAGTTTTGATGCTATTTTACCTTAACCTGAATTTTACCCTAGATTACAGTTTGTATTAAATTATTTTGGTAAGTTTATGATATCATTATTTTCGAGAAAGATAGAGAACCAATATATATGAGCCATGAAGCTTACCCCACCTTGCATGTGTTTCCAAGGTGTATTATCAACTATATAGTTTGGGTTATTGATAGCTAATTTGTTTGGTCCAATAATAATCTTTGGAGCTAGTTAGATAGGTTGGGTTTAGTTATCTTGTACAATATTGTTGTTTATCTTAATTGATTTTCATAACTATTTGGGTATACCCCTAGGAATGCATTCTAAGTCTAAGTTGAGCTCAAAGTGTAGAAGATGTAACTCACTCTTGTTGACTTATCTTAAAACTCTCCATTGTTCTGTCAATGAACCATTTTACCCACATGATGACAACCTTGGCCTTATGAGTAGGACTTGTTCATGTTGGTGTGAATAAATGTCTTGTACCTAGTCAATTCACTCACTAGGTAATTAGGGGACATATTCATAGGTTAAGTTTACTTAGACTCTAAGATTCCTTCTAAAAGGATGAGTTGTCTTTTTTAGAACTTATCCTAGGTTTTTAGGACTTAGTTGTCTCATGTGATAGGATTAAGACACTTGTCATGATCTTGTCTAACCCTTTTCTTCTCCTTTCCTATATAAGCAAGACATCATATGTAATTTGCCATATATTTAGTTTGGCATTCTTGCATCCTTAATGATAGCATGGTATTTTTGTCATTTCTCTCTTGTGAAAGTTATTTTGTCTTATAGGTGATCCTGGGGTATTTGAAAAGTTCACCATAAACTCCTACATGGTATTAGTGCTTCAACGTTGTTGACTTCTTCCTAGATCTAAGGGACCAATCTTGGTGTGAATGTTTTGTTGGGTGCGAGTAGGGGTCTTGAAAGCCTCACCATTGAATCCAAGGCATCAGAGAAAGTCGAGATCGACTTTCATTTCATCAAAATCTGACATATTTTATCAGATCTGCAAGGGTTTAGAAAAAAACGTTTTTCACTAGAGTTGTTTACATTTTTGCTTCAGAATTCTAGCTTCCACTCATTTATAGGAAAAACGATTTCTGGGTTTTGTAGCCAAGGTCAAAATCTCATTTGGGTGTCTTTTAGATTTTGCATATCTTGAGTAGATTTGGAGAAAAAATTTGTCCAAAAAGCACCACACATCATTTTTCTATACGTTGAAGGTCAAAAGAAATGTATTTTTTCATCTTTTGCTTACTAGATTAAAAAAAAAAAGATTTGGGTTTTGTTCTTCACATCATAATATTTTTGGGTTTTTGATATTGTTTACTCATAGTGAATAAATTTTTCAGAAATCAAATCAAAAGGGTTGTGCTTGCATTGTTGGCTAGCATAATTTATACCTTTTTTCAAAAATTCATAACTTGAGCATACAACATCCATTTTTCAAAAAAATTATATCATTGAAAAGTTGATTTCGCCCTCTACATAGATCTAAGGTCATGGAGGTAGATGTGAAAATTCATTACTACATGCACTATTTCATTTTTGTGTGCATTAGGTTTGCATTTTCTCTGCACTTCATTTCAGTTTCAGATCATTTGTCAATCAACTGTTGCTTCATAGATTCCAGAGTTATGTCAGTTTGCAAGTTTTCCAGTGTTCCTTGGCATCGGGTCCACTATTTCTTTATTATGATTCCAACCTGAGTCCTTGAGTGACTCTAATATAGTTTATACAAAACAAAAGTATCTTTCCTTGCTTGTCGAATTGAGGATTCCAGTGTTACTCCACAAGTGTGCTTCAAGTGCTTCTTTTTGCAGCAAGATATTTCATTATGGGGGGTTGTATGATCTCTCTTATCATCCTTTGTGTGGATAGAGATTGATTGGATTTGTGATGGATATCTTTATTATATTTCATCTCTCTTTTGAGGAGGAGTTTTGTCCCATTGAGTTTTCTCATTTTCTCCATTTATGAGAGATTTCATTTGCATTTGTACATGGGTACCTAACATGGCCTAGTAGTTGGGACCCATCTTTCCATATTTGTGTAATAATCTGCTCTCCTAAGTTGCACTTAAGTGGGGGTGTTGGTGTGAATAAATGTCTTGTACCTAATAAATTCACTCACTAGGTAATTAGGGGACATATTCACATGTTAAGTTTACTTAGGCTCTAAGATTCCTTCTAGAAGGATGAGTTGTCTTTTCTAGAACTTATCTTATCCTAGGTTGTTAGGACTTAGTTGTCTCATGTGATAGGATTAAGACACTTGTCATTCAATCTTGTCTAATTGTATTCCTTTTCTTGCATATATAAGTAAGGAATAATATGTACTTTGCCATATTTAGTTTGGCTTTCTTGCATCCTTAATGATAGCATGATATTTCTACCATTTATCTCTTGTAG
This sequence comes from Sequoiadendron giganteum, assembly GCA_007115665.2. Classification (NCBI taxonomy): domain Eukaryota; kingdom Viridiplantae; phylum Streptophyta; class Pinopsida; order Cupressales; family Cupressaceae; genus Sequoiadendron; species Sequoiadendron giganteum. The sequence goes on from CM021100.1 coordinate 206,034,667, forward strand.
AAGTTATTTTGTCTTGTAGGTTATCTTGGGGTGTTTGAGGAGTTCACCATAAACTCCTACAATTCCAAGAAGTGGAGCACTAATTTTGAGACCTGATAGGTACAAGGGTGGGAGTTATTAATTAAGTGATAATTAAACTTTATTAGATACATAAAATGAATCAAGATGTTAATTTGGCAACATTATTGGAGTGCTTGAAAAGGCTCGGTATGATACATCGAGGACATGCCACACTCAAGGAGTGGTTGGATGTTGATTGGGTACCCTTGTGGGGTGACTAGGATGAACACTCAATCCTACAAATCCATAGTTCTATTGTGATGATACTCCTTTTCCTTACCTCTAAGATCCTCATCATTCTTACCATTATATTTTGTATCTCCAGTTGAGACCTAACTCTCACTTCATGTGTTTGTGTGATTGGTTAAGATTTTGGGTGTACATGTGCATACATGTTTTTTATGCTTAATTGTTGGCATGTGTATGTAATGTGATGTAGTTTATATTTTATGCCTATTTATTGGTGGTGTTTACCCTTTGGCCATGTGTATGCTATGATACTTTATCATACATGTTTGGCATGTGTATGCTATGTTGGTTTATCATAAATTTTTGGCATGTGTATGATGACATCACTAAACAAACTTTCCATCCAAACCTGACATGTCATTTAAGGAATGCACTTGATTTTTTCACTAGTTCCACTTGGAGGCCAATTACCCACCATGACTAGATGGAGCCTTCTAACCCGCATGAAGTTGATGAAGACTGAGAAGATCGAGGCTCAGATAGTTTGAAGGCAATCTGATGTGAACCAACTATATTTATTAAAATGTGTAGATAAACTTACACTTGGAATTCCCATAAGAAGCCAATAGGGGTGTTTTTCCCACCGGTGCAAGTTAAAACCCATTTTCCTACATAAGTGTGCACCTTGCAAAGATTTGTTATTGATTTGGATGGCCTCAAGTCTCACAATGTGTTTTTTTGAGCTCCAAATGATTTTTTGAATCCTAATAAATCTAAATTACATAATTTTAGTTTGTGATTGCTTCTCAAAGGATTTCCATGATGATAAATGAGTTGTTGGTGATTACTCCACCAACCAATAATTTTTGGCACATTTCTAGGTAGGTATTTTGGCACCTAGTATGTCTATCTACAAATTTTAAATTCACCTACCGCCATTACTATTGTTTTTTCTTTTGTTTCATCTACCTACATTGATGGAGCCACTCTTTCAACCACCAGAATTTATTGTAACAGGTCACCTATCAATCTGATGCATCCATTTTGGGGGGAATCTTCCTCAATCATCAATTGAGTGATGTTACAATAATCTATCCAAGGGTTTCTCTAGTTGTTGGGTTTTATTGGCATTAAGGACTATGTTTTTCTATATGATTGGATGATACATAAGGGAAAAGGAATAATTAGAAGTAGAAAGTTACAAAAAATCAAAGAATGGTTACATGGGACATTGGTTTTGAAAGTGTGTTGTAAGAATGTTCTAATATCATTAACTATATTATGTCTCCATTTTTGTGTATATAAATTCAGAGAATATAACTCATCTGACATATTTTATTTAGCACATTTGTTGCTATGAATGTAATCAATATTAGAGGAATTTGATAGAACTTTAAGTTTCTTTATGAGTTACAATAACTTTTATATGGTTGCATATGAGTTATAGATAATTAAATAGATAACTCTTTGAATGATGTTCATTTATGCTTCATATAAGTAGATCATATTAGGTTTTTCTCCCCTTTTATTTTCCTCCTTGTTGATTGTGACTCTATTTTCCAGGATAAGGCACCATTTTCTTGTATGTGCTCTAATCATCCATATCAAAACAAACTTAAAAATAATTATTATTCAATTCTTTTGGTCAGTTCATGATATCTTTTTTTGCAAGGAACATAGAGAATCAATATGTATGATTCATGAAGCTTACCCCACCTTGCATATGTTTCCAAGGTGTATTATCAGCTATATAGGGGTTATTGATAGCTAATTTGTTTGTTCCAATGACAATCTTTGGGGCTAGTTAGATAGGTTGGGTTTAGTTATAATTTACTTTATTGTTGTTTATTTTAAGTGATTTTTATACCTATTCAAGTATATCCCCTACAAATACCCTCCCAAGTCTAAGTTGAGCTTGAATTGCAGAAGATATAACCCACTCTTGTTGAGTTAGCTTAGAATATTGATGAAACATTTTACCCACGTGATGAAAATCTTGTCCTTGTAAGTAGGATTTGTTCTAGGAAGCGAAGAAGTGATTTTGATACCTAACAGAATGGTGTTGTTGTTGGGCACTTGCTATTTAAACTACTTATCCATTTACAAAAGTAAAATTTTTAAGAGTGTTTTGTAGTTGTTAATATGGGTTACTTTTAAATTCACAAAAAAATTATCTCCCTTAAGTAGTGGTAACTTTGTTGTAGAAACCCAGTTTTACAAAAAAATAATTTACCATGGATAGAAGACAAAGAGATGAGTTTCTTGCACAATAAAATATTTTAGGAAAAGCAAGAAATCAATGTGGTAAATGGAAGACAAAAGATCAAGGCAATCCATTTGGACAAAATAGTACTAAGGAGATTAGCACCTTAGGGAGAGGTAATGCTTTTGTTGACCTCAAAGAACAATACCAATATACTTCTAATGATTATATAGATCAACTACTCAAAAGAAGTAAATTAAATGTTGATGAGTTGATGTGAGGAGAATCCAAAGATTGGGTCGAATTGTACAGGTTCTCACCAAGTTGATCATCAACAAAACTCTCCTATTGATTCTCAAGGTTCTCAGTTCAATCAGACTTTTCACGATGTTGATCAACATATTTGAGTCAATGTTGGTGAAAGATAAAGACCCCTAGATGAAGAGTTGGACCTATTAGATGAAGTCTGGAGAAAAAGACAAGAGCTACTAGCGAAGATTGAACAAATAACATAGGATCATACTTTGGTCACCCAACAACAAGGTCAACACATAAAATAGAAGCAAAATATTGGATAGAATGTTGGTGTTTATCATAGAAGGTAGGATCAACAATTTTATCTATCCAAACACCCATTAGGAGCTTAAATATAGAGATAGTTAGATTTATTTTGAATCCCAAACCATCCTAACCCTATTCCTAGTGACATCAAAGGAAAAGTTTCAAAATTCCAAGGGAACAATGCAGTTACTAGAGAAGAGCACTTGAGGTACTTTATCAATATCACTGATGAATACAAAATTGAAGATGAGGATATGATGATGAAGTTGTTTGTGCATTTTTAGAAGAAAGTGTTAAAGAATCATTCAAAAATCTTCTTGATAGTAGTGTTTCTTCCTAGGTAGAGTTTGCTGATATCTTCAAGATACAATATGGTTATAGAATTGATCCAAAGTTTTTCATCCATGAGATCACAACCATCAAGAAGATCATAAATGAAATTATCATAGATTTGAACAACAAATTCATCCTTGTAACGAGAAAGGTACCTCAACATCTTAAGCCAAATGAATCAATGTGTCTTGTATTGTATTATGGTGATTTTGATTCAAATATAGGATACTACTTAAGGGATACAAGTTCTCAATCCCTTAGGGAGGCATGTGTCACTGCTATAAATATTGAAAGCGATATGAGAGCATCTAGGAAGAAATTGAAAAGGTTGATGTGAATTCAGCACAACCAAATATGGTGGTTGCAAATAAACCTCTTCAATGAAGGATAAACTAGATAAATTGATGGGTGACATGAAGGACCTATCTTATAAAGTAGCAAGAAATGAGAAAGGGTTACCACTTCAAGGAGTGTCTCATACATTATAATTAAGGGTAAATATTACATAATAAACATATAAAATTGACTAGTTTTAAAAACCACAATAGTACAAAGGAAGACCAACCCAGAAAAATGTGAACATTGGACAATAGGACATATATGTTCATAACCCTTTGAGTAATGAGGTTGTAAATTATCAAGATAATAATTTGTGGTGTGATTCTTGTTTCCTTCCATATGATCCTCTAAATTATGTTGTAGCACTCTCCATGTAAAGAAATGAAGAATTTCCAAATGATGAGAGAGGTCATTAGTACTATGAGGACAACATTGACCAATTTGATGAATTAGTCCATGATTATAAAAATGATACATCATGTTGCGGTAGTTCCAATAGTCATGATCAAATTATCCAAGTTAATGGGAAGCTAGATCAACAACCATACCAATTTTCAGCTCATGATTTTGAGCACATGAGTTCTCTTATGTAGCTAAGGTATAAGAGAAATAGACCTTCGAATGAATATATCCAAACTCCTATAGATGAAGTTATAGTGCAAGCCCAAAGTGGTATCCACTTGAGGATCAAGATCCTCCCAGTGCAGACACAAAAGGCCAATAAGTCAAATACGGTGACACAAAAGGTCAACATTGGTAAACAAAAGGGAATATTGGTAACACACAAGTTCCATATAAGATGGCTACTGATAAATAAAAATTCAGAACAAAAGAAAAGAAAACAGAAGTATGTTCCCAAGATTCGGTGCTTGTTGGTACAAGAACAATATCTAATTATTTTTGGAAACAAGGTTGCCAATACAAAAGAGTTTGGGAAGGATGGAGTGGTAGGAAACCATGTACCTAGTAGCACCCAAAAGGAGAGTAAGGTAAGAAATGAATCAATTGTTTCTTCTTCTATTTGGATGGTGTTGTACATCCCAAGTGCCAACGTGGTGACCATGACACCAAACACACCTCTTTTGCAATACACCCCAATTGATATGGAACTAATTCTCGGATAGGTAAGATTTATATTCCTTTGTTTGAAGCTCTTCAAATTCCTGAGTGTAGAATTTGGGCTTTATCCACTGAAGGAGCAGGATCATCCCAGTGCAAACACAAAAGGCCAACAAGCCAAATATAGTAACACAAAAGGTTAATACTAGTAAACAAAAGGAAATTTTGGTAATAGAAAACAAGTTCTAGATAAGATAGCTAATGATAATAGAAAAAAAGAAAATAAAAGAAAATGAAAAATAAGTAGTTTCCCAAGACTCGGTGCTTGTTGGTACAAGAAAAAGGTCCATTTTTTTGGAAAAAAGGCCACCAATACAAAATATTTTTTGAAGGATGGTGTGGCAACAAACCAAGTACATGTTAGCACCCAAATGAAGAGTGGGGTGAGAAATAAATCTATTGTTTCTTCTTCTATTGGATGGTGTTGTACATCCCAAGTGCCAATTTGGTGCCCATGACATCAAACACACCTCTTTCACAATATACCCCAATTGATATGGAATTGATTCTGAGACAAGTAAGATTTCCATTACCTTTGTTTGAAGCTATTCAAATTCCTAAGCATAGGATTGTGAGAAATCAACACATGGCTTTGCGGCATTCACTTGTCTATTCTTTAACGTTTAAAGAATTCCACGTCAACTATTTTTAAATATTTTGACTTTACAATAGCTATTGATTCACCCACGCCACTTGCAGATCAATGGCTAAAATTTAAACTTGTATATTGGTATGTGCAAACTCTCGATTCATGCGCATGAGTAGTAATGGTGAGAATTAATGTGCACCTACCTAATTTGAAGGCATTTCTCTACTATATGCCAAAAGACATAACACCTAAGTTGGGTATCACTCATAACTAGGGAGATTAGTTTCTACATGGGAACTCTACAGTGCTTAGAGTGTATGGGTCTCCTATGAGACCTCATATCTTTCCCAAGTTTATATCACCAAGGCTTGCATATATAGAAATAAAATGACAGATAGATGAAACAAAAAAGTTTCAATTAAGAAGGTACAAGAAGCAAACATTCTTCCCAACATCCCTGGTATTTTCATATTTTATTTTTACTAATAAAGAGGGATTGGAGCTCTTGTACCCTATTTTTAAATCATATAGGATGAATCTTGACGTCAAAAGGGACTTTGACCTTAAAAGTTGGGTGAAATCACAATAGTGTGTCTCACTTTTTTCCCAATCTGGACATTTACATCAATATTTTTAACTGAATCTTCATCTTCTAAGACTTATAGTAGCTAAACTATTAAGAATTTGAAGATGATGCGAACTAGTGATTTGTGGAAATTTTTGTGTAGATTCTAAATATATATATTTTTAATTTTTTTTAATAAATTATGAACCTTTCAACATCTCCTTTAATAAATTGTTTTAAACAAAAAACAACAATATGATTTACAAGGTGGATGGCACCTAATCCTAATAAATAACACAACTCTTGATGAGGCAAGGAAAATGGTGCAGGATGTTGGCATTGTATTGTTTCCATAATGGGATATAGCTTTAGTTATGGCTCTTGATACAATAAGAAGGCAATATGATGATGGATTTTCAATTGAGGATCAAACAAAACATACCTATTTTAAGTTTGGTTTTAATACAAAATATGACTCTAAAAATTTGGGCTCTGACACCATCAATTGACAAGCCACCAATAGCCAGGAATATTAGAGAATTGACTAGGAGTCTCATTGTTGAAATGGTCTTTGATACTTCCCCAATTCAAGTTGCATCTATTGCAATTAATACTACAATTTTTAGTGAAGCTACCACCAAGAGACTACAAGACAATTATGACAAATTATAGGTGAATTATCAAAAAATATTAAATGGATATAATAAATTGCATAGTTTTCTTCCTTATCCCCATGAATAATCTACCCTAGTGTTAACAACTCCAACAAGTTTAGTGGACTTGTCTACACAGGGCAAGGGGGATCATTTGTTAGAAATAAAGGAGTTGAAAAAATAGTTAAAGCATAGCAAGGAGGCTAAAATAGCAACAAAAAATAAGGCCCAAAAAATAATTGATGAAATATTGGGCCATAGATTATCCAACATTATGCACGTGTTAGAGGATGCCTAGGGGAGTTTTAAAAATCTAAAAAATGCTTTCATCAAAAATACCCAACAAATGATTTCCCTGCAAATAATTTAGGGTATGTGGATTCCAAGGACACCATCCATCAATGAAATTGTCAAGATTGCAAAACTTGACCACATTTCCCCAAGATAATTTTAGAGATAACTGAAGTTATTGGGCTATTTGGGGAAATTTTAGCTTTCCAGTCTAGATTGGATAGACAACTGAGGAATAAATTGAAAATGTTTAAGGAAATGGAAAAGGGTGATGCCTAGAACTTTGGACAATTTTGGGATAATTAAGCCTCTACAAACTTAGAAAGGGGAATTTGGGAATGTGATCCCAACTATGTGTTATTTCATCTACTCAAGTGTAAAGTTTGATTTGGATTTATTAAACAATATAACTGATGAATTAATAAAGTTAAAATATACTTTAGATAGAGTTATTAAGGATACTAGGACAGTTATGGATGCCAAGTACAATGCCCATAACAATAAGGTCCAAAAGATTTTGGATTTCAAGTGGTCAATCGAGGATGATTACAACTCATGACTCGAGTAGTTCGACGAGTAGATGGGGTGACATATTTGATATCAATTACAACTTCTACAATGACTTCGTCAATTTTGATCTACTCAAAGTGCATTTTGTCTTATCTGAGTAGTTGTATTATATTTTTGTCTTATTATATGAACAAGTTGTCAAATGAAAATGTAACATATGTTCAAGGCTCTTAGCTTGTTGCTCCCTTGCATTTATAGAAGGGAATTCCGAGGGCCTCTTTTTTAGGATCTTAGAGAATGTAATTTTGGGACGGGCTAGTTAGGTCTTAGCGAGTCTTAGCTTTTCAGAGGAAATAATTATAATTTGTTTTCTTATGATATCAATATACAATTTGAATTGAGGCATGTATGAGTGATATTCATCAACAACATTGTCTCTTATTTTTGTACACAATATTTTTTGAATCAATACAATCAAGGATTTTGAGATTATGTGTTACACATTTGCTATGATAAATATTTATTCAATGGCTTCTATTCAAGGAGTAGATTAATTTCTTCCAATTAAAATATTGGATATTGTGATATGAATTAGGATTTGTAAGGATAATTGTGTTATTGAACAATAGTAGGTCATATTGTTAAAAGTTAATGGTACATACAAACCCTTGGACTTGTAATTAGATTGTTGTAAATAAGATAATTTCATAGTTCTTGACTTTGTGATGGGATAAGACATCGGTTTAGGGATATATTCAACTCAATATCAAAATATAAACTAAATCATGAATATTTTTAAGCTTCTTGTTTAGTTTTATTTGTATTCTTACACCATGATTTGAGAGAATTATAGGAGTATATGGATGGGATGAATTGTATGTGTCATACTCTTAACATTTTGTGTAAGAAGGTAATATGTTGAATACATCATTTGTTTCAATGTTGTATATCTTTAAGTGGTGTATATGAAGGGAAACCCACCTTGGTTTTGTAGAGCCTAAAATGTAGAAGGATTTTTCAAATCCTTGTTTGATGGACACTAACCTAAATTTTCTCAATAATAAGAAGTAGCTTAAATTTAGAGAAAATCAAACAATCAGTCAGAAAAAGAACCAACAAAAGTGAAGGTTAGGAATCAAGTGTTAAGTGAATGAGAAGACAAAATTTCAAAGGATTACAAAAGAGGAGGTGAGAGGTGGAGTGTGGGGAATGAAAGGAAAGCATGACAATATAAGAAAGTTTAAAATGCCACCCAACAAAGAAAAGTAACCCAAACACTCACAAAGGTAAATAATTTAGCAAGGGGACATTAGATAGATACTAGTCAATATTAATCATGATAATTCAACTATCTTGTGTGTTTTTCATTTTATCCAATCAAAAAAGAGATCCAACTTAAATTCAAGGAAGTTTTCTTTTTATACCTCCTCATAGAAGATACACCAAGGTGCTTCTTAGTAGCAGTTGGTCCTTGAGAAAACATGATAGAGCAAGCACAATCACACCACCAAAAATTAGTCTAAAGCATTACATCTACTCCTTGCATAATAGATACTACACTTGTCAACATTTAAGTATTTTAAATTTGAATTTCTTGTGTATATTTGATCTTTGTACAATTGATAAAGAAATCTAACTCAAAGTGAAGGAAGTTCCATATTTTAGCCTTCTTATTGAACATCCCCCAATGGATTTCTCAATACTGCCTATTCCCAAATAAGATATCATCCACACATGCACAAATTTTAGACAATCATAGGGATAGAGGACCAAATCACAAGGTACACAAACTCATGCCACCCTAGAACTAAATCACACATGGTTGTGTCCAAGTAAATTGTCAAGCAACAATTATAATAGAATATCCATCACCAACTCATCATGACAAAGAGCTAAGCAATGTTATAAACCAATCTTCTAACCTTATCTAATTTATCAATCTCAAATTACAATTATCTAAGATTTAATTTTCTTAATTGATTTATCATTCATTAGACACCCTTAGATATTTAATTAATTGTTTTTATCCCCACACTTTCATAAAAATAATTTAAAAATATTATTACAAATATAAGGGTCAAATTTTTCTAGCAAAATTGAAAACTAAACTAGAGAATTGGGGAAAAGGACCCAATTGTTTAGCACCCTAATTTCATGCCTCTCAAAATCATACCTAGTGATTTCAAATCACTCCCATTTTTTTACAACTTACTTGGCAAGGCCCTTACTTATGAATAAGATTTCAAATCTATTGATCAAATATAATGTCACATCAACATGTTTTTTTTAGTATCTAAAAAAGACCTTAAAAAGTGGTAAACATATTGTTGTACATTAAGTCATCTTTTATTGGTATGCCAATGTGACATCACACGATTTGTTATTTTTAAATCTAATGGATACAATTCATTCAATTATATGTACTAGTGATCAACACTAACAACTTTATAGTCATAACTACTAATACTACTAAAAATTTAATTGACATCAAATCACCAAATATTATCAAACTAATAAGACATGCTCAACTAATAGATCCTCCCTAACTTATTTTGTTATGACGATTACCTTATAGGTCGAATCAAGGAAGAGTAAAAGCTAATTTCAATATCATATTCTTATCTCGAAAATGTGGACTTCCATGCTAACCTTAGCCTCGTATTGAGCCATTTTATGACCACCAAGAAGGACCATGGTTGGTTCTAAAATCAGGACTTTTTATGGAACCATATGGTGGATCTTTGTAACAGGCACAAAAATAATGCAAGAGGATGTTACTGAAAATTGCAGACAGGTATTTCAAAAATGAAACTAGAACCTAATTAAGTATATGATTTGGAAAACTCTATTATAATTAGATATTGAAACAGAAATGTATTGTAATATTTTATTTCTTATTTTCTGTTTTCATTTTAATGATAGATTAAAGAGTGTGATCCAAAACGTTGATCCAAAAAAATTGCACACAATAGAATCCACAAATCACTTAACAATTAACATTATAAATTGTAATATACCCACTAAACTAAACTGTAGAAACACAGTGCATTAACATTAAGGTAAAGAAATACTTCTTTTAATAGGAGACATCCTCCTCTGCCACCCACAAACACGACCTTCATTAAAGCAACCCATATTTATCTGTACCATCTGGTTACCAATATTGTTTTTTTATGCAGGCCCTGTGAAATTAAATGCAGGTCTCCTACATGGGAACATCGCGCCATACGTTTTTCATTTCATTTTGCTGCCATCCAACTGAGCTGTATTACAGGTCGACGTACGTGTTTATTCACAGATTTGTTGAATTAAAAGAGCCGAATAAGAGCGAGAATGAATTGTACTGCATTGAATATTTTGTTTCAGTCCATTGAAGAATTAGTTGTGATCTTGAAGATCAGGATAAATGTCAGGCTGTGTTTGATGAAGGGTTTTCAAATGTCTACTGGCTGGACAATATATGGCATAATTCAATGAACCGTTTTTGAAGTTATTTATGGAAGTACAACTATTCTGTCTGTTGACAGATATATAGCTCACATGAAAGTAATGAATGGCTGTACCTGTACAATTTTCTCCCACCCTTGTAGCATATATCTACTTAGCCAATATTGTATTTGTTTTGGGATTTAGTCTTATTGATTTCTTTTCACCCATTTTTTTAATATATAAAATATTATTTAATAAATGATAATTTAGACATTTATTTTTGAAAAAAACAATAATAGCACTTTTGTCATAAAATATTTGTCTTCGGTCATATAACTAATGTGGCCTACTAAATTTCATATTATGGATCTATACAAAGATTTCAGATTAGAGAACAATATAATGTGTAGATTCATTCCACATAGCTTGGAATGCATGTAAATTTTCTATACAACACTTATTTGAGCTTTTTTAGGGAATTTTATTGATCCATTTAAAAGTTAATCATTGTAAATGAGGGGAGAGGAAAAGATATAATATTTGTACATCTTAAACTTTAAAACACTATTGATTTTTTATGAAAGTATTAGTATGTATTTATATTTGAGTTAATAACTTAAAGCTATTGGTTGGGGACTTGGGTAGGTATCAATAATGTAGTTCAATCAACTACTTCATTGAGTTGTCCAAAAATTCCTTTTTTAAAAATTAGACCAAAACATGTATACCAATGTACATATTACCTGTGTGCATGAGATGTGTTTCTTAAGGGAGTGATTTAGCAATAAAACAAAAAAAAGCGCAAAACAAACAAACACTTTGATTAGGTGAAAAGAGGTTTAAATGTGCATAGAATTTTATGAAATTAAACTATACTAAACATCTTGTTGTGAAGATTTGTTTGTGATATTTGAGGCAATATGTGCTCACGTAGAAAATTTGATAGCATAATAATGCTCCAAATGAAAATGAGTGAGATTCTCAAAAATGGCTAAGTGTTATGATATATAGTTTGGAGGTGAAAAAGATGGAAGGCTAGGATTAGATCATGAGATTGAATGTTAAGATGAGAGATGACCTCTCAACTCGTGAGATTGTGCCAAGTGGCACAAGGAGAATGAGTGAGAGAAAAGACAGTACTTTGGAGTGTAAGAGATCTTGCCATAAAGGAAAAGTGTGTCCTCACTCTCCAAAGGGGAGGGAGTGATGAGAATAAAGTAATTTTTACTTCTTTAGGGCATTTTTGGAAGAAAGATCCATGTGCCCAAGGACATGGGGTACTTTCCAAAAAAGGAAAATTGATGAGAGTACAAAGTAGGTGAAGGAAGATTTGAATGTGTGCACATGATTAGGGACATGGATAGGTGAAGATTAGGAGGTAATAAAAAGTGATGGAGGATGGAACATGTGGGAGGAATTAAATAAATAAGAAATTATGTATTTAAATTTTTTAGGAAAAAGGGAATAAGGATGGGTAATTCCTAATTGTTTACCTAAGGTTGGACTTTAGGGGAAGTAGAGGGATGATTCTAGATGAATGTTGGGATTGTGAATATTAATTAAATAATAACAATATTATTTAATTAATATATGGATAGTGATAAGATAAATTATGGTGAATTAACAAAATATAATGGTCAATTTTAGGTGTCTACATTACCAATCATCCTATGTGTCACCATATGATTGATTGTTTGTTTGATGTGATTTGTGAAGGGTATAACTTTACTAATAAATATGAACATATGTTGGTTCTTTATTAAATTATTACTAGTATATTATTTATCAACAACTAATTTATTTATTTTAATGGATGGTGTCTATATTGTTTTTTATATAATAAAAAGGAAAATATTGTGTTATTCAAAAAGGCGTGTTGTAGTAGGCACACCCTCAAAGTTTAAGTAGGGCCAAGCCCAAACAACAAGACAAAAACATCATAATAAAGTTGCTTAAGTGACAAGAGCTACACCATCAAGAGGTTTACAATCATCTTGCAAGCCCCATTTATTAACAACACTAGAGCCATCAATGACAAGTTCCTAGTCAGTAACACCTTCTTTATCTTCATTAGCAGAGGGCTAAGCACATATAGGAGAAGTTTTCAAAGCTAGGTGAAGGAACTTGTTGGAATATCACCATCTAGGATCACCTTGATCATGACATTGTGAGGATACTAAAGGCAATCAAGAGGGCTATGACTGCTCATGAGCAAAAAAGTGTGCAACATCATAGAAACCATATCAAGATAGATAACTACAATTTACTTTTTTTTAAGTAGATGGAATGGCATTGTTGACATCCAAACTTGCAATGGATTTTTATTGGCTCTTGGCGTTGTTTCATGGCCCTCTAATAAGAACTAATCTAATAATTATATTTAATGGATCCCATTGAAAGCATTTTATCAATCTCTAAATAATGCCTGTATATGTTAATGTACCCCTTTTTTTGTACCTGCGCATCCCTATGTTTTTATTGTGCTTATAATTTATAATCATGGTCACTTGTGCTCTTAAAAACTAAACATTGATTTGGTCTTTCTTTGTTCTCATGGCACCAAGTATTTAATTCCTCTTACTTGCATTTTGTTCTTTTGTGGAATGTTGACTACTCATTGCCTATTTCCTAGAATTCAAAGAGCTCAATTTACGTTGGGGTGACTTGCTAGCACCAAGTATTATGTTTTCTTTGTATCATAGTGTCAACTTGGTCAATTGACTTACAGTCAATGATGCTCACTATGCCTTGTTTAGTTCTCGACTTTTGACATGTTTCCTTTGTGTCTATTGACTAGGTATCAACAATTACCAAGCTCTAAGTGATGCCTTTTTTCTTCATGGTTTGTCGGTGACTAGCTCATTATGAAGTTTCCTTTGCATCATAAATTAACCCTACACTATATGATGTCAACTACCACTAACATTAGCATGGTCTAAAGCTTATTTTCCATGGAGAGGTTTCTTATTGGGCCAATGATCCAAGATAGAAAAAGTGTATGGGTCCAAGGTGCCACATGCTATTATGGTGGTGGTTCTACACTTGCAAGCTTGTGTTTTTTCTTTCCTATGTATTCTAGGATATGTGCACCATTCATTTATTGCATTGGGAAGGAGCCTTTCCATCATAGTGTACAATAAATTTCATTGCACTCCACTCTACAATGCTTATTTGAGTATAGATGTTTTGAGGATTATGAGTGGGTCCACAAGTATAATGGATGATAAATGGTAAAGTGTCACGTGTCTTCAAGTGGCAACATGGTGGACTTAATTTTTTATGGTGAGGCTTACCTACAAGATGGCGCTTATATTTTTGTGTGGGAGTCCATGTGTCATTATTGTATTATGCATTGGTTCACCTAAGTGATTTCACCATTGTTGAAAGATTTTTGCTTAGGTGGTTGCTTGTTATCAACCCATTAGAAGCCCACATTAACATCATAGAGTGGGCCAAGTTGGTTTCTTCCCCACTTTGAGCTTCTCACTAAACCATTGATCTTGTGGTACTTGATTTTAATAATTATGGAACATCAAACTAGAGATAATATTCAAAGGTTTTATCTAGGGTTTGTGCTTGTTGGAACCCATTTTGAAGGCCTTAAATGTGTAGTTTTGTGTTAGTTTGATGTTCCCTTAGGTGCTTTATCCTAGCATTGATAACTAATCAAATATGTTCTTCAATGAGACCCTCTAATAAAATTTGTTCTTAGCAATATGCTTTGCCCCCCACCACATAAATGTTTGTCATATGCCTAAATCTCAAAATATCAAAATTTTCAAAGTATGAAGGTGTTTCTTCCTAATTTGAGCGAGGTTTCAGCTTATTGGCATAATTTTACTTCATTCCCCATTTTCTCAATTCCTCACACCTCTACGCTTCCTCTCTATCCCTTATGGGCTTTCATATTTTATCCTACCAACATCCCTTTCTTCATTTTTCCTTTGAGTTCCCAATTTTTTTATTTCATGGGATTTTTTTATTTTATTTTTCAAGATGTCATTTCATAGGTTCTTTAGTAGATCCCTAACTCCTTAGCCCTAATTGGCCTTTTTTTTTTACTCCTAGGCCTTCAAATATCCATTTAAATTTATACCACATAAGTGGTAGGCCCTATGTCCAAACCCCAATTTTATGCATGTTTATTTTCTTTGTATTCTACTATTTGTTTTCTAGTGATTATGTATCCTTCTTGTAGAATGTCGAGATATCATAGTATACACACTCTTGTATTAAGTTTAACTCATGACCAGTGTTGATATGAGCTCTCCAACTGATTTAATTAGACTAGATTTATCTAAGGATGTTTTACTTGCATATAATTTGATCATTGCCCTTGGTTGAGGTTTCCAACAAATTTGGACATGAAACATTACTCATGGTGTCAATGATGTTTTCTTAATGGGATGTTAAACTATTTCACGAGGAAAAATATAAGGAATCTCAAAATATTTTTCCCAAATGAGAGGCTCCAACCATATCTATTCATTAAATAATGTAATTATTTATCAATATAATTTCAAATCTTATTCTCACACATATACAAGGTAACTAAATGAGTCTATGTGAGTGTATTAATTCCATCATGACAAGTTACCTTCCACAAAATAGAACCTTTTACTTGATGATACTCTTTATCTATCCAACCTAAGAGAGTTTCAATTGTTCCTTATGTACTCATAGAAATAAAACACATATTTTATAATCACCATCATTATCATGTTATGCGCCTCTTACTCCTATAGTGTGTATCGGGTTATGAGTAGTCGGCTTGTGACTACCATAACTTTTAATGAAGTCATATTATCATTATTATATTGTTACTTAGTTTCTTAGGGTGGCCTAGGGATTATATAGGGTTATCTAAGTTGGTCTGGGTAATATCCTAGGCATAAATAGGTACATATAGGAGGTTGTGAGTCTAATTTCATCATCATGTTGAGCATTGTGTTCTTATTGAAGATTACTGGAGGTATCCCCCTCAAAGTGACATATTATTATCAAGTATTTTCAGCATATTTCATATTATATTATTCTTTTCCAAGTTGTTTCATTACAAGTGGTGTCAGAGCACATGATCTTGGCATCGTTATGACAATGCATTTTTTTCAATTTTGGAGGTCATTTTGTGAAGCACATATCTCCTAGATTTTGGTGAATTTTTATATTATTTTTAAAGGGTTTTTGAAGGACAAACTAAAGAAGATACAATCTAGATTTCATAATAATTGGAGCATAATTGAGCGAATTATTGTAGGATTAGGGATTTTGCCCAAATTATTCGGAAGGTCCATATCTCCTAAATCCTGCATAATTGGTTCTTTATTTTTAGCGGGTTTTTGGAGATATACTAGATGAGACTAAAAAAGAAATTTAAGATAATTTAAAGCATAAATGAGTGATTTATTTGGAAATTAGGGTTTTCAAAAAAAATTCTCTCAAGGCTAAAAATCACCTATATTTGGGGAGATTTTTCTATTGGAGTGTGACCTAGGCCTTGGTAAGTTACAAAAAATAGAGTATTTTAACTTTATTTGGGTGATTTATTGCAAAATTATCTTTCTAGACATTCTTTACAACAAAAAGTAGCCACAAAAAAGAAGAAAAAGAAAACGGAACGAGAAGAAGAACAATAAAAAGAGAAAGAGAAATAACAAGAGTAATAACAAGAACAAGAGTAAGAAAAAGAGAAAGGGAAAGAGAAAGAGCAAGAGAAAGAGAAAAAATAAGAGCAAGAACAAGAAGTAGCAGTAGAAGAAGAAGTGGAAGTAAAAAATAGAAAGAACAAGAACAAGAACAAGAGCAAGACAAGATTAGGAACAAGAAGTAATAGTAAGAAAAGAAGTGGAAATAAAAAAGGAGATGAAGAAGAAGAAAAAGAAAAAAAGTTAGCATTGAGGATAATGCTTTTATAAAGAGGGGGGTAATGCTACATGCTCTTACTCCTATAGTGTGTATGAGGTTATGAGTAGTCAACTTGTGGCTACCTTAACTCTTAATTAGGTCATATTATCATTATTAAATTATTATTTAGTTATTTAGGTCAGTCTAGGGCTTATATAGGGTTAAATAGGTATATATTGGAGGTCGTGAGTCTTATTTCATCATCATATTGAGAATTGTGTTCTTATTGAAGACTATAGGAGGTATCCCCCTCGAAGAGAGTTAGGAGATTGCGCCCTCGAAGTGGCATATTATTATCAAGTATTTCATATTATATTCTTCTTGTGCAAGTTGTTTCATTACTTATCATTCTTAATTATACTTCAAAAGACACTCAACATAGTTAAATTTTATTGCCTAATTGCTCCTTATTAAATAATTAATGTATAATAATTCAATCATTAAGATAGGTTAATTAAATAGGATGTGAAATAAGTGATGAGTGAAATTGTAAGGTCAAAACTACAACTGTTCATAAAGGTAGGTGGCTCATAGTATTTTATCCATTGCTTTGTGTCATGGATCTTATTTGCAAGGTCAAAACTACAACTGTTCTTAAAAAACATTTACAACCATATAATCCCAATCCACTCTATGCCCCCCATGTCATTTTTTGTAGGTTGTTTTGTGTTTTGTGCACATTCCCTTATTGTGTATATTTCTTATACACTTGTAAATTTATCTTTTAGTTCCCTCTCCCCCTTATCCCTTCTATATTTTTTTTCTTCTAGAGATGCTTCTTAATTCTCACTATACCCATAAGAGGCACACATTCTAATTATAGCTTGTGTTGGAGCTCATTTTCTTGTACCTTAAATGTTCAATATTTTTTGAGTTTGATTCTCCCTTTTATGCTTTTCCTAGCTTTTCCTATTATTGATAACTGATTAAAGATCTTCAATTGACCCATTTGGTAGAAAGTTTACTTGGTGGTGTGCTTTTCCCCCTCATACATTTGTCACGTTCCTAAATGTAAAAAATATTAAAAGCTTCTTACTGTGAAGGGTTTAGATTAATTTCCTAATTTGGGTGGGGTTTTGGGTTTTCTCTTGTTGGAACACCTTTCCTTCATTCCTCGCTTTTTGATTCCCTTGTGAGATTTTAATTTTTCTCTTGCCAACATCCCTTTCATCCTTTTTCTCCAAGTCCTCAAATTTCCTAGTTTCACAAGCTTTTGGGGTTTCTCATCTTAATTTGTTCATTCAATTCTCTAGTATCCTTGATTCCCTTACCCTCATTGGCCTTTGTATTTTCATAAATATGCCTTCAAAGATCCATTCAACTTTATACCACATTAGTGGTATACCCAAATTCCAAACCCTAGTTATTTAGTCATTTGTTTCCCTAGTTATGTAGTGTCATAAATTGTCACCCAAGACAATTTCACACTATGTTTTGCTCCCCCTTAAGTATTGGACCTAATTGAGCACTTAATTTCCTAAATTATGTATTTCAAAACCCATTTAAACTATTTCCTGACAATTTTCAAGCATAAGACAAATGCTCTAATTTAATACTTTGTTCCCGACTCCTTAAGTTTTGAAAAATAGACTTGGGACACTAGCGCCTAGGACACCTATGTCCCGTATTTTGGCTCCAAATTCAAATATATCAATGTCGAAATTTTATTATTTGAAATTCAAATATCTAAAGTCGATTGTCGAGATTTGATTTTTGGAAAATTAGAACAATTGTGTATAAAGACCTAGTTATTGCATCATTTGAAAACTAAGTGAACAAATCTAGCAAGAACAAGAGAATCGAGCAAGAATTATTATCAAGAGTATTATCGAGCAAGTCAAGAGCTTCAAGATCTAAACATCATGTCAAAATGTATGTGGGTTTTTTCATGTTTATTTTGTCATATTGTTTGTGAGATATAACCCTTGTGGGTATTCAAGCAATTCAAGCAAGAAATATCTAAGCCTTGAGGAGATGTGTATTGACTTTAGTCCTTCAAGGAAGCCATTAAAGTGTGGTGAGTTACAATAATTTATGAATTTATCATTCCTTCCTATCATTTATCCATTTATCATTGGCATTTCCATTGTGGAAGTGGAAATGCTAACATAGAGTTTGACCAAGGCAAGCCCCTAAATGGCACAACCTTTCTTCTCTCTTTGAATGTGCAAGTTTCGGGTCTAAAGAAGGTTGAAGGAAGTTTGAAGGTCAATTATTCATTATTGCAATTAAAACCCTACATCTTGACAAATCATAGAAACTCACAAAATTATCTGACTGTGATCCTAAGGTGTGAAAAACAGGAAACGGAAGCTCAAATCCAACATCAAAGGACTGCAAAAACATATATGAATTATCCCTACAAAGATATTGGTGCCCTGGGCGCCTATGTTCTGCATTTTCTGTCCCAAATTTATATCACAGGTGCACATTGTCTTGTTTAGTCCATTTTTGTAGTATGTTTTTGTCTATGATTTCTCAAATCTATTGTATTTGCATCAAAATAGTTATTTGCATCATTAGGTCAATTGAATCATTACATTTCATTCTTAGGTTACTTTCAGATTTGGTTAAGGGGTTGTTGACTCACCTATCGGGTTGTAAGTCAATCACGTACCTTTTCCAAATCCAATGAAACCCCCATTCCATCACATTCCACACACACATTACATTATTCAATAAAATTAGGGAAAGGTGTTCAAACCCTAAGGTGAAAACTCTAAGGTTTCCCTTTTCCATCATTTCATTTTGGTGAACCTAACATGTCAATATTATATACCTTCTAAAATTTGAAGTGTTGCATGTTAGATCTAGAGTTTAGCATTGCATTGTTTTGCAATTTTCACTTAGGCATCCATTTTTGCATCACAACAAGCATAAAAATTCAAAAAAGTGCATATTATATTGCATTATAGGTTGCAATAGGGTTTATTTCAGTCATTGTGGTTCATATTTATATTTTAATTGCATTTATAAATCTACATTAGATCATTTAAAATCTGAAAACAAAAATTGAAAGTGCCATTGCATGCAATTAGGTATTTGCATATAGCTAAAAAGTGAAAATTTGCATTATTTTCTTTCAAAAAGCATATTAGCATCATCATTTTCATATTTAGAAAATTATAATTAGTTAATTTTTAATCTTAGATATAGAAATTACATTTGAAATTGTCATTTATTGTTCAAGCATTTTCAACATTCTTGCACACTTTCATTTTAAATTACATTATCATAAATTGAACAAAATCTGGAAAAGTATTTATTGTTGGATCCATTTTGCTCACAAACACAAAATCCTTAAACAGTGTTATAAACAACCAAACTTTGAAATTTGCAAAACCCTATCTAGGACATAGGCGCCCTGTGTGCCCTTTCCTGCCCTTTTTGGTTCAAATTTTTGTTAGAAAACACATATATATTAATAGGGGTGTGAATTAGTATATCCCTCAAATCAATTCAATTTTAGCTTATCAATCAAAACATAAAACTACCTTAATCAAATAACACATTCAAAGCAAGAGCACAGAACCATAACACCAAATTTACGTGGAAAAACCAACAAGGGAAAAACTATGGTGAGAAAATTTGTTTGGAGCTACTGTCCAAATCCAACCTCACAAATGAACCATCAATTACAACAGATTTAAGGTCTTTAACCTAAGGAAGTTTACAACTCCCTACTCACTTACAAAATGAGGTTGCAACCTCAAAATCAAACTCTTTGAAGAATCAAATGACAAAACATAACCACAACACTTTTTTTGCTTTTGGCTCATTGCCTTCAGCACTTTTACACCTCTTTGCCTTTGGCTCACTGCCTCTAGTATTCACACTTGCACTTCTACCTTCGTCTCACTACCTCCAGCACTCACTTACACAATTTGGTCAACTCAGTGCCTTCCACACACCACTTAAACTCTTATACGCTTGGCTCACTACCTTCAACATGCATTAAACACTTTTCTACAACTTCACACACATTACTCTACCTCAAATACACTTTTGTCAGAAAATTACATTGATTGCACTTTTAACTCTTGTGCACCTTGATCACGCACTTGATCTTACATTTATACCTTCTGCAGTCATCAAAAAAATTCTCCTTTTCAGCCATCCTAAAATGTATAAACATGAAACATGCAATGACCATATTTGAGTTGGCTCATAAACATCTGTAGGAAAGGGAAATTCAATAAGGTTCAAGTCAGGAGATAAGCAAGACCAAATTAAAATATGTACACATCCCTATGTTGGATCATGCCACAAAAAATTGGTGCAAACAACTTAGAATGTTAAGTCAGCCCAACAAATACTCAACCCTCAAAATATTATCTCTAGACCACAGGTAGTACCAGAGAGACAAGATAGCATCATGAGGATCACATCACAATTATTAAATGATATTTAGGAATATTCCATGCCCTTCTTTCACAACGTCATGCATCATTGTGTTGGTGCTAGAAAAAATACACAAAACTAGTATCTATTGCAAACATAGACAACAAAGTCTTGAGATATAACTTTTACAACTCAACTTGTGGTACATGTCAGCAATTGAAACTCAAGGAAAGACAATAGATAGACATGATAAACACTTTCTCCAAACCGCAAGACCACCACAACAATAATTGTAGAGAAATGTAGAGCATTTCTGAAAACCTTCCATGACTACAACAATATAGTCTTTATTATGCTTACTCATGGAACTTTTTGTTGTAACACTATGATTTGAAAACTAGAATATACATGGTTCATACTTGACTTTGTCTATCATTCAAACTGTAGGACCAAATCATAAAATGTGGAGGAATGTGGAGCATTATCCAAAGCTTTTCAAAGCACCTTCCTAATCCATTGACTGTAAGAGATTGTTTTATATATTTTATATCAACAGATAGTGAATACAACATTCACATGAGCCATAAGAAATATAGGACAACTATTAAAGCAACTCATGAAATTCAACAATGTTCATATACTTTTGATCAACATCCTAATTGTAACATTTGTAACCATCCACACACTACCACTTTTCTGACAAAGACATCATCAACAACCTTCATATTGATTGAAATCAATGACAACTAGTAAAATCCATATTGTTCACATCAATGACAACACCTGCAACATACTTGCAATAACCTCCCCCTTTGGCATTGATGGCAACACTAGCAAGAGCAACACTAAAATGATATGTAATATCTCCCCCTTGCTCTATATCTCCTTACTCTATCTCTCCCCCTTTGGTATAAAGGACAAAGGTATAATGGTCTTCAACAGAGCTTACCACAGTATACAAATTCCCCCTATCTACATAAACTTCAACATTTTTCTACCTACTCCCCCTAAGAGGTATCCTTCATCAATCTAGGGATAAAATTATGTCTTGAATTTCTCCCCCTAGACAGATGCATCAACTATGCATCTATTTAGGAGGGGCAACGACTCCTAGCTTCTGTTTGAGATACTCAAATGTATCCATTTAAAGTTCCTTTGTGAATATGTCTACAATTTGTTCCTTTGTGGGCACATACTTCAATTTGACTTCTTGATCCACCACTTTCTCCCTTAAGAAGTGATCCTGATAGATATGTGCTTGGTTCTAGCATGTATCACAATATTCTTTGAAATATTGATAGCACTTGTATCATCACATAGAATTGGAATGGGCTCATCATACATCGCTTTCATGTCCTTCAAGTTTTGCTTCATCTACAACACGTGAGTGCGACAAGATGTTGCAACAATCATAGTGTAGAAAATTATACTCCCGTGTAGGTGAGTGTATAATTTCACACTTAGTTTGGACCTATTTTAGTGACCCTTGTATTTTTGCATTTTTAACCCTTCCTAAATAGGCCTAAATTCCCTTTATTATAATTTCAAGGCCTATTTTTATTGTTTTCTCACAATGAAACAAGCATTGAACAAATGCAATCAATCATTAAATTGCCCTCGATCAAGTGTGTCTTGGAAATTTGGGCTAGGACCCATTCACTGATGGGCAACTGGGTCCCCCTTTTTAGCCAAGACCCAAATTTTAATGGATTGTTGGGAGCATTTTAACATTCAAAATTCAAATTATAAATTCCAGCTTTTGGGATCTAATTATTGGGAAATTAGAGAAATGCCTATAAATTCCTATTCTTTTCACTATTTCAAAACTAGAAAGATATAACATTCAAAAAAGCAAGCAAATTTCAAAGTCTTGGAGTAGCATTACTTAAGATTGCAAGTCTTCAAGTCCATTTACAGATTTGAATCAAGCTTTATCACATGATTGAAGGTTGAAGTTTATGGAAGAACATAATGGATTCTAGGATTGGGAGATTCATTTAACCACTTCCCTCTATAGGTGACTTGTTTCCTTGGTGCTCTCATCTTCAAACTTCACTCTACTTCAACCTAAAGCAAGGTATCATTGTATTATAATATTTACTTAGGATGTTTTGACTTCTCCCTAATTGAATCTTATCATTGACATATAGGAATCATATTCTAATACACTTGAGTAGGGTTTCTTTACCTTTTAGCTCATAACAACCTTAGATACACATAAGGTTAGGGATCACACACTATTTTCTATTAGATCTTTAGATTTTTGTTGAGGTTTAATTACCAAAATAGGGGTTTAACTAAGAAAAACCCTCATATAGCCACCTAAACAATTTATTTTGAATATTAATTATAGGCCTAGATCCAAAGATGAAGATTTGCAGGTACAAGAATAGAGAGCAGACAGAGGGTTACATGATCAAAATTTTAAGTTTTGGAAAGGCTAACAAAGACCCATTCACCTAGGGGTGACCAGTCTTGCTACAATGCTCAAACTCAACTTTTGGTGACATGTACACATTAGTCTACACCTTCCAAATCTACTAGACCTTGACTATTTTTGTTTATCAGTTATCAGGAAATTACATTTATCGTATTAGGTTATTTAGTTTAATTAGGTCAATCATCCTAAATCATTTCCAATTAATTCCTACAACAAAAGGATCAGATCCAGATCTGATTGACTCACCTTGGAGGTTGAAAGTCAATCTAGGCATCTTGTTGATTTGCATCCTAATGAAATCCTAGAAATGATGGTCCCATTAACCTTAGGTTTTTTATATCAAGTTAAGATTGATGAGATCCAGGTTTGATTGACTCACCTTGGAGGTTGAAATTCAATCTAGGCACCTTGTTGATTTGCATCCTAATAAAATCCTAGAATTGATGGTCCCATTAACAATATGAAACCTCTATGGACATTGTTGCTAGACCTCCTGTTGTGATTAACTTGGATGATGATAATGAGATTGTTAAGATTGATGAGGAAATGGATAATGAGTTGAATTTATTATTTTCCTCTTCCATGAGCTTAGACAAGAACAACCGTGATGATCCTCTTAAAAAGAGCACATCATCATGTGTTGAACCTAGTGATTGTCCTAGTACGACACTCATAGTTGCCTCTTTGGCTAGTTTTCCACCTTTCGCATATGATGAACAATATTGGGATGTGAATGAATTGCTTTAGGTTGGATCGCATGTGTCATACTAGCTATGTTCTTTGTGATTGCATGTGTGTAATGTGATCCCCCGTATTGTGCTTCTTAGCATTTCTTTATATTTGTGAGCCTACTTTGGATGACCCTTGTCACTTCGTTGGTGCAAGGATACAAAGGAAGTGAATTTGTTGTGACATTATTCTATTTGTATCTTCATTCCTCTAGCTATTGTAACCATTATATTTTAATTTATCTTTGTTTTCCTTTTGGGGATGATGCAAAGCATTAAGACATTTAGGTCTCCTCCATGTTGACCCAAAAGGATTGTTTGTCTTCTCTCTCTATGTTTCATTCCTCCTTTGTGTTCATTATTCCATGAGGTATTTGGGGAATGATGACAGTTCCAAGCTCTATTATAACACTATAGCAAAGACATACATTGACCCCAAATCCATGGATCCCTTATGTGTTATCTTAGGATTGCATATGGCGGGCAACCTCATTTCCATGGTGTAGCTCTATTTGGAAACATATTTTCAAGGTGTGGTCTTCTTATTTCATGTGATGTGTCTTATGATGGTGACACTGGGTTTGATGTCCTTCAAGAGTGTGACATTTTTTGGCATATGACATTCCCCTTAGTAGTAATGTTATGGCTTGCATTCCTTAAGGTGTGAATCTTTTATTCCTCGATTAGTCCTCTCTTGATGGTGATATCAAGTGTGGTGTTCCCTAAAGTGAGACCTTTCATGAACTAAGAAAAACCCCTTTGACTATCCTAAACTAATTCTTGTCCACCAAGAATAATACGACTTGCTTGTCGGTGGTGCCTTCTAAAAGCTTGTGACCATTTAGTGTGGCACCTTATCAAAGTTTTCAAGGAGTATAAATTTTGGCATGTTTGACGTATGGACCCTATAGACCTAGCTTGACTTGCCCATCTACCACCTTTTTTTGTGGGTTCACACCTTGTAGACCTAGTGTGTGTTTCTCACTCCTTGAGGCTCTCCTAGTGTATATCGGATTTCACTAGCCTTTGTGAGCATATTTCTAGACAAACAACCTAGGTTTGATCCATGTAACTTTTGGAAAAATAGTCGAAGCTTGATCCACCCCTTTTTCCTCTTTGCATTAATTTTGACATTGTATGATGTTATATCTTGTGTCACTGTTGCATACATGTGTCTCTTTGTACCTTTGTTGGTTTTCCATGGGATCTTAGATCTTGGGGGCTTGATCATCCCCCTTGATCCTTTTTATCTCATATTTCCAATAATTGTACAATTAGATCTCTCTTGACTATTTTTCTACTTTAGTGTGATTTTGAGTGTGGGCTCATACTCTCACTAAAGTAGGGGCTAAATGCAATGTAAAAAATTGTACACCTTTACATTTTCACACTATGTTTGCATCCCCTTAATTAATTGAACTTGATTAAGCTTCTAATTGAACAAATTATGCATTCCAAAGCCTTACTATTTTCGTTTTTTGAAAGGGAAACGTATATCAAACAATTTACAACATTAACTAAAACACATTGGAAATTGTGTGTCCTAGATTTAGGTCCTAGGATCCATTCACCCAAGGGAGAATGGGTCCTTTTTAAGTCCTAGGACCTAATTTTTAATATGTTTTTGGTGGCCTTTTAATAATTCAAATTGAAGTTTCAAATGTCGACTTGTGGAATCCAATATTCAAAAAATTAGATAAACACCTATAAATACATAGTTATTTTATCAATTCAAATCGAAGACACACTATCAAGAGTTCATAAGAGAAATATTATTGTCAAGAGCATTGAAGAGTAGATTTATCATTCATCTACAACAATAATCAAAATCATATCATCATGTCCAGTTTCATGTGTGTTCATGTCATGTTTTGGAGCTAACATTGTGATGTAGGTTTCAAGCATTCAAGCATCAAATCAAGCAATCAATCAAGCCAATTATTGCAAGATTCAAGCCTTAGAGAGATGTGTTAAACTTCAATCCTCTAAGGGAAACCATTAAGGGTTTGGTGAGTTGTGACATAGAATTGTTCATTCATCAATTCCTTCCATTTATAATTAAGGTTTAGCTACCAAACCAGGATTTGACTAAGGAAAACCCCTATTCACCTAACAATAAACATTTCACTTCTCTATTTATATGTGCATATTTACATGTGAAGAGTGACTAAAGATTGATCAAAGGAGAAATTTTACAAATTTGTCAAAGTTGTCATCATTATTGTCAAGCCACAAAAAACTAACCTACATATTTTATTTCCAACCTTCTAATAGTCAAACCTAGAGAAATCAGAAGCTTAGATCCGAGATCTAAGGATTGAAAAATTAGATTTTGGACCCCTGCAATAGGACCCATTCACCTTGGGGCGAATCAGTCTTGCTACAGAACTCAGAACCTACTTTTTAGGGTAGGTGCACATCACTCTACCCTTCTCAGATCTGCCTAAAAATTACTATTTTCATTTCAGTTATCCTAATATTCATTTCAAGTGTTAGGTCATCTAATTGAGTTTGTTAATGCATTTAAATTTATCTCCCAAACCAACCAATCAATCATTTTTTCCATAAGAAAATAATAGTGTGGCAATCCCTTCTACTTTTCCTTGCTTGTTTGGGCCCTCCTTGTAGACTAGGTTTAATGGTGCCTTAATTTAGTGTTGTAATGTACTTGATATATTCATATTAGGTCTTGGGCCTTTGTGAACTAATTAACAAGAATGGTACCTTGCTAAAGTGTTGTGAAGTGTTGTAACTCACTTTCACACTTTTCTAAGGTTTTATTAATTAACTAAACATAATAAATCTCTTTATAACCAAAGTGTACCTTAATCATGCCTCATTTAAAGTGTTGTAAAGTGTTATAACAAAATTTCACACTTTTCTACAATTTTCATTAATAATTAGGCTTCTTTATGCTTTAATTGGCCTTATTTTACATCCACAAGCCTCATTTAATGCATCTTTTCAAGGATAATCTCGACACAAATCAATATCCAATCACAATTCATGTGTTTTCAAGCTGAATGGCCCAAATTTAATGATATGGGACTCATTCGCCACCTTGGGCAAATGAGTCCCACCTAGGTTTTTGGGTCCTAAACCTGGTTTCACAAGCATTTTTAAAAATGGTCCCAAAAATTATGCCTAATAGGACTCATTCGCCACCTTGGGCAAATGAGTCCCATTTGGCCCAAAATCAAAATTAATTCAAATTTTTGGTGGGATTTTATCCTCCTAGATCTAATGTCGGCTTGTAGTGTTGTATTTTCAAAAATTCTTACATAATTGAGTATAAATACAATTTTCTTTCACACATTTTCACCCCAAGCATTCAAGTATTCACACATATAGAAATTTTGAGTTCACAAGAGAATTCAAGAGCATTCAATGGAAAATTATCAAGCATTATTCAAGCATCATGTCAAATATTCCATGCATCATGTTTGTTTTTGAGCTAACAATTGTGATGTAGGGTTTTATGATTCAAGTTATTAATTCACTCAAGATCTATCACCTTCAAGCAAGAGTCAAGATCTACATCCATTGGATCCATCCCATACATGTTTGCAACACTTCATTATTAGGGTTTGGTGAGTTGCAACATAATATCTTGTTCATTCATCATTCTCCACTCCTTTTTCATTCTATTTCAAGATTTGATTACCAAAATGGGGTTTGACCAAGGAAAACCCCTATCCACTAACAAAACAACATTTTTCCCTCTCCTTAGTGTGTAATTTGTAGGTTTAGATTGAAGACACACTGAAGAGAAAGTTTGAAGAAAGTTGTCAAAGTGCCTAAAAGTTGTCAAAGTTGTCATCAAGCATTGGAGAGCATTGGAGAACACCTACAGATTGATTTTCAAAGATTCGGATTAGGAAACTTGAAGAAGCAGATTGAGCAGAGTGAGAAGAGAAAATTCAGATCCTGAAGTTTCAAAAAACCCTAACTGGACCAATTCACCACTTTTGGTGAATGAGTCCTAGTTTTGGTCAAGATTCAGATTTTTGCAGATTCAAATACCCATTTGCCAAATTCTTGTTCCTGCACAAAAACCCGGATTCTGGATTGATTCACCTAGGTTGGTGAATGAGTCCCAATCAGCATTAAAATCAAAATTTTCAGCATTTCAGAGCTCCTTCCAATCATCTCCATATTTTTAGGTGCACATAGTCCATCTTACAACTTTTTGTTTTGTTTCATCTACATTTTTAGGTCATTTTGTAAGTCATTGCATCATATTAGGGTTTAGCATTACATCTTACATTTCATTTATCTTTCCAAGTTCTTACTTGGTGGTGAAGCCCTCATTAGATTCTAATCAACCCCTAGGACAACCCTATTGCAAGATCTCTTTCTCCTTTGCATTAAGATATCTAGGTTTATCCTTGAGTAGAATAGTTGAAAGTGGGTGTGCTATATGTCCTAAGCCATATGATAACACTCATCCCCCATTTTCAACAGTTCCACTTTGGTGAACCTACATTTAGAAACATCATAATTCTTATTTGGAGTGCATCATCATCCTAGATATTTCTTGCATTAACATTTCATTCGGATTTGCATTAGTTAATTTGCATTCTAGGGTTTTCAAATTCTGCATTAGCGAAAGCTCATATAGCTTGCATTTTTGCATCTCATTTCATTGCAATTCATACAAAATCTGGATTTGTACTTAGAATACAAATCATACAACATACAAAGCTTAAAAATCAATTAAAATTTTATGAAAATTTTGAAAAAAATCCCCATTGGGACTCATTTGCCACCTTAGGTGAATCAGTCCCAGTGCAAATTTTGTACTACATTTTTTGGCATTTAAAACATTATTTATGAGCTTTTATTTTTTGTTGTTACCTTTTTATTTTAGTTTGTAGAATTTTTATTATAATCATTTCATTTTTCTTAACTTATATTGCATTTTCATTCATATTGCATTTAGTAGCCCTTGTATGAGTGTTTGGTGTCCTATTGCTAATACTGTAGTGAGACAAAATTTGAGACTCATGTCATCCCACGATAGCACAATTATTGTGGATCTTGGGTTGCCTAGCTCTTTCACTCCTAGTATTGACACTAGTACACTAGGTATGGACCATACCCTTAACAAATCCTTGCCTTCAAGTAGTGTGATGCAAGTTGAAACAAGGATTGATAATGTCCCGCAAGAAAACATAATTCAAATCCATTAGGACTTAGCAAACCTACAACATCAAGTGCAAAATGACAACATTTCAACTACTGCCATCCCTGCTATAGATAACATTCACCACATGCTTGAAAGTGAATATGGACTTGACCTTGTAAAAAACATAGTTCAAATATTTGGAAAACATCTCCCCTCAACCACTAGTTGTCCTTTACCTACAAGCAATGTCATAAGCCAAGGAGGAACTCAAGTTCCTCCTCCCACAATAATTGCCTAAATTCCTACCTATACCAACCCTCAAGTCACAACAACAATGCAACCAGCTGTTGGCATATGGCCAAAGATTTTGGCTTGTAGGTGTTGTCATTGATGGCAACCCAAGCCATGCAACTCAAGTCTTGCATCTGAATGTGCAACACTATTTTGGCTCCCAGCGACAGAACAGAGTAAAGAACAAAAGATCTGGTTAAAAGCATAAAATTTGATCCAATCATCCCACCGGCAGATATTTTGGGTTATGAATATTTGAGGAAGGTTTTCGAAGGCTTGTAGTATCTTAGTTTTGATGCGCACTCACTGGTAAGTGATTTAGGAGGTACAATGTACTAATCTATTAATTATCTATGCTAGAAGGCCAACTCGACAAAGATTGAATTCACAGATGAATAGGATGGAATTAATTATAATTCTTAATGTTGGATTAAGTGTTATTTGGGTCCTCTCTTTGTCTTAACTGACTCTTGAGAATGCACATGAAGATTTTGTGGTGGATCTGGCCAACAAGTTAAAATATCTTAATACCGTATGAGGTCGATTGTTGGATGAATTAGTATTTGATTGCTGATATATATAAGAGATTGTTTTTATCATTTAAGTATGTATGTGTGATGTACAAATATTAAGAAGTATGAATTGCGAGTCCTAGCAGAGCAGTAATGTGAATCTGATCATAAGTGATGCGAAGGGCAGTGAAGAGAAAAACAGGGCAAAGCGAAGTGGCAAGTCAGAAAGCAGATCCAGAATAAGATTCATGAACTTCACCGAAACTGTCACCTGGCATAGTTAGATGCTATCATCTCAGTTCACCGTTCAAATGGTTTTAATCTTAATTTTGTAGGCAGTAAGCCTTTCTCTTTTAAGCAGTGTGTCTAAATGCAAGTGCATTCCTTTTATAAAAACACTATATTTTGAGTACTCAAATTGTGGATTAATCTCTACCATGGTTTTTCCCCTAACAGGGTTTCCACGCAACAAATTTGTGTGTCATGATGTTATGGATGTTTACTTTCATTGCATAAATCTTTTCTTTAATGCAATGATGAAATGGTTTCATGTTTTGAATGGATGAAGTTTGAATATTGTTGAACACTGATTCACCACCCCTCTCAGTGTTCCCTTGAGTCCAACACCAACTAGTAATGTGATTTCTTCCTTGGGTATTTCCACTAGTATCCCTAGTACCTTTGTGAAATCGCATGTCATATCTCCTACTACCTTACCACCTATAAGCATTCCATTCACTTGTCCCTCGAACACATACACCCCCTCACCTTTTCCACCTTCATCTCATAATGCAAGCAATGATCCTCTAATAAACCAACATTTGCAAACCATTTCATCCCTTAAAAAGCAAGTTTCCACAATCAACCAAATTCAAAATGGCCCACCTACATATTATGTCAAAAATAGTCCATTTTCCTTCGAGATATTGTGAACACCGATGCCACAAGGTGTAGAAGTGCCTAGATTCGAGAAATAGATATGAAAGGGAGATCCTTCTAACCATGTCAATGCTTATACCACCTTATGTAGTGACTTTTTCCTTGATGATAAACTTTTGGCTAAGGTTTTCCCTAGGTCCTTGAAAGATGCTACCTTGGAATGGTTCTCTTCTTTACCAAACAACTCAATTTATTCATTCAATGAAATTGTTGAGGCATTTTTTAACCATATCCAAGTGCATATAACTGCTAAGATGACCTTGGCCGATTTGATGAGATGCAAGAAAAAAGAAGAAGAAAACATAACTGACTTTATCTCACGCTATCAATCACTTTATTCCTAAATCAATGTCAAGGTTCCAGATCCTCACCTTCAAAATATGTTCATAAAAAATTTTCAAAGCAAGATACAAGATAATCTTACCATGATGAAATTCCCATCCTTCATGCATCTATGTACCACCCTTTGTGATTATCAAAATTTGGTTAGTAGTCGGATGCAAATTCCACTTCTAATTGAACTGAGAAGTCTGAGTTTGTAAACCAAAACAATTCCTAACCTTTTAGAAAACAAAATAAAGGTTTCCTTCAATTCAATCCCCCTCAACAAACAACTCAAAATTTCAATAACCGAGTAGCTTTTGTTAAATTCATGATACCCTTTAGCTATGGGGACTCGAAAATATAATTCACTCCCTTACCTGATACCCTTCATAACACAATGTCACAACTCATAGAACAAAAGATGATTACCCTACCTCCCGTTAAAACACCCAATCCTAATAAACCATTACCCACAAGCTATAGACCAAAATTTTATTGTCATTATCACCGATAAAATGGACATGATACAAAATATTGCAAGCATCTTAATCATCTTGTACAAGATCTCATTGATTATGGTTGTCTTTTTGTTGGAGGTGTTATTAACCAAGGAAATAAGTTTTTTGCCCCTCCTAACCAAAACTTGCAAATCTTTACTAACCCTATGCCTAATCATAACATTTTATTTGTCAAATCCAGTGAAAGTACTAAGAATGATGTGATGAATGTTGAAACGAATGATGATAATAATGATACTATTCAACATTATTATATAGATAATGATCCTATGGATGACATGGTATGAGTGATAGATGTCATTCCTTGTAAGGGTTGAACTAAAAATCCTCTTGAAATTGCTTTCTCCTCTAAGGATATACTTAAACATGCACTCGATGTTCCTCTTTACATAGTCAGACGAATCTATGACAAGCCCACTAATGGGATACTAATAGATCACGTATGTGGAGAAAATATGATCACCGAGGAATTATTACTTTTGCATGAGCTCTATCAAGACATATACGATAAACCGAAAGCATGGATCAAGACACACAATGGTTTCACTTTCCCTATGATGTATCGATCACCTTCCTTTACAAATAGGACCGAAAACATTAGATATCTCATTCTTTGTCATCTCACAGTCGGACCAATTTCATGTGAAGCTAGGCTATCCATAGCTTCACTCCATGAATGGAGTCCCTTCGGTTGTACATAAATGCTTAAAGTTTCCCTTTGAAAATGAAATTTTCATTGTCCATCATAGTGACTTTAACCTTTTTTCCTCCAAAGGAAACTTTTCCTTAGATTTCTTTTGGCCCGAGCCTATAGAACCTATAAAACCATGAAAAGACTTATTTTTCCTATCCTATCAAAAGTTCAAGGGAGAGAAAATAGCAAAATTATCCCTCTGAAACATGTCTCCACCTACCACCGAGCCTACCATCCTTGACGAAACCATGATTGAACCTAAATAAATTCCAAATAACCAAGACCAACCTAAGACAACCTTCACCTACCTCCTACAAAAGACCAAGAGACAACAAAAACAACCCCATCACACCTAGAATAAAACAAGTTTACAAATTCAAAGAGAAATCGGTTGAACAACCTCTTGTGGTTTCTTTCATTCCTCCCC
This sequence comes from Sequoiadendron giganteum, assembly GCA_007115665.2. Taxonomy (NCBI): domain Eukaryota; kingdom Viridiplantae; phylum Streptophyta; class Pinopsida; order Cupressales; family Cupressaceae; genus Sequoiadendron; species Sequoiadendron giganteum. Next base: position 206,067,754 of record CM021100.1, read on the forward strand.
TTAGGGAAGAAAATAAACCTATGGTTGACCAACCCGTTCCTACACAAGTGCAACTTGAAAACAGAACTAAAAGAAACAAAGGTGCTAGAGAGCATAGGCATAGAAATCATGCCCTTGCTCGCAAGTTACATGAAGAAATAAACAAATAAAATCAAGATCCAAACTCTACTAAAGCAATGCATGATGACTCTACCCTCGCCCTGAAACAAAACAATCCAATACAACAACCACAACAAGAGTTGAACCCTTCCTTGGACATTATCATTCGACCTCCTATTGTGATCAATTTAGATGATGAAGAGATTACAAAAATTTATGAAGAGGTGCATAATGAATTGAATACATTGTTTTCCTCTTCCATGAGCTTAAACGATAATTCTCCTAAGAAGAGTGTTGAACCTGGTGATGGCCCTAGTTAGGCACTTGTTGCTATCCCTTTGGTTGGTTTTCCACCCCCAGTATACAATGAACATTATTGGGATACAAACGACCTGCTTTAAGTTGACTAGCATGTGCCTTACTAGTTTCTTTGCATTAGTTCTTTTTCTTTTTCTTTTGAGTGATTGCATGTACTTAATGTGATCCCTCGTACCATGTTGTTTGATGTATCTCTCTCTCTTTGTGACATTCCTCTATTTGTACCTTTCATTCTTCTCTATGTTTTAAATATTTTACTTTTTGCCTTTTATCTTTTATTTGTCTTGTGTTTTCCTTTTCGGAATGATGCAAGGCATCGATACATTCATGTCTCTTCCATGTTGACCCAAAATATTTTCCTTTATTCTTTATTTTTTGTCTCGTTTTTTTCCTTTTGGGGATGATGCAAGGCATCGAGACATTCATGTCTCTTCCATGTTGATCCAAAAGGATTTTTTCTTTGTTTTCACTCTCTTTGTGTCATTCTTCTAGTTCTATGTGTATTTGGGGAATGATGATAGTTCTAAGCTCTCTAAAAACATTGTAGCAAGAACATACTAACCCCAAATGCCATAGATCCCTTATGTGCTTGGAATTTTATTTTTGGGAGCGACCCCTCTTTTCCTTTTCATAATGTAGCTTTATCTTTGAAACATATGACTTGGCATAGAGATTTTAAAGTTAGCTCTCATGTCTTCTTTTTTGTTAGCATTTATCATTTGCTAATTTAAATTAATTGCACACAACATAGTTTTTAGCAATTTATTTAAAGTGGGGGCATACATTGGCATTATTCTTTGGCATTTTTTTTTCTTTTTCATGGTTCATAGTGCAGCCTTTTTACTTTATACAATGTGTCTTTTGCTTTGTGGATGACATTGGGTATGGTGTTATTCAAGAGTGTGATCTCTCTTATCATATTACATTCCTCTTAGTGGCTTGATGCAACACACTACATCCCTAAGTTGTGGATTTTCTATTCTTTGATTGATCCTTTCTTGGAGACATTAGGCACAATGTTCCCTAAGCTAAGACCTCACATGAACTAAGAAAGACTCCCTTGAGCATTCCTTATTGTTTCATTTTCATTTTCCATTATATGGCCACCTTGCATGGCACATCTTGCATTCTTGTAGAGCCATCTTGTTTGTTCATGAGCTCCAAGCATACAAAGTTTTGCTTGCCTCATGAAGCTCGAAGTTCATTTTTACATGGCACCTTATCAAATTTATCAGTAGGTATAACTTTGGTATGGTTTGATAGGAAGCAGAACAAGGGAATGAATTTCCCTTATCCACTCATGTGTGTGTGCGAACGCATACCGGTCGTGTGTGTATGTGTCTCACCTTCTTGGATTTCTCACCCAACAGACAACCTAAAGTTTTCTTGCCTCAGAGTGAGTATACATTTTCAAACAAACAACCTAGATCTAATCCACATCATGATGGACAAATGGTTGAAGCTTGATCTTCCCTTTTCCTTTTTCATGTTTCATTCTCTTTATGTCTTTAATAGTGCATTCTTGTGCTTTGTCGATGCTCTTTATATCATTTTCATGTGTGTTATTTTGTGCCTATGTTGGTTTGCCATGGAATCTTCATCCTGGGGGCTTGATCACCCTTCTTGATCATTTTCATCCTATCTTACCAGCATTGGTGCACCTGGACCCCTCTTGATGTGTGTTCATCTTCTTTAGTGTGATTTTGAAGCAAGTTCAACCTCTCAATAAAGTGGGGGCTAAATGAGGCAACGAAAAAAGTATCCCTTCTACTTTTCCTTGCTTGTTTGGGCCCTCCTTGTAGAATAGGCTTAATGGTGCCTTGATTTAGTGCTATAATGTACTTGATACATTCACATTAGGTCTTGGGCCTTTGTGAACTAATGAACAAGAACGGTACCTTGCTAAAGTGTTGTGAAGTGTTGTAACTCACTTTCACACTTTTCTAAGGTTTTATTAAATAACTAAACATAACAAATATCTTTTTAACTAAAATGTGCTTTATTCATACCTTATTTAAAGTGTTGTAAAGTGTTGTAATAGAATTTCACACTTTTCTAGGGTTTTCATTAATAATTAGGCTTCTTTATGCTTTGATTGGCCTTATTTTACATCCACGAGCCTCATTTAATGCATCTTTTTTAGGATAATCCTGACACAAATCTATATCCAATCACAATCCAGGTGTTTTTAGGTTGAATGGCCCAGATTTAGTGATCTGGGACTCATTCGCCACCTTGGGCTAATGAGTCCCACCTAGGTTTTTGGGTCCCGAACCTGATTTCACACCTTTCTAAGCATTTTAAAAAATGGACCCAAAAATTATGCCTAATGGGACTTATTCACCACCTTATTATGCCTAATGGCCAAATGAGTCTCGTTTGGCCCAAAATCAAAATTAATTCATATTTTTGGTGGGATTTTATCCTCCTAGATCTGATGTCAACTTGTAGTGTTGTAATTTTGGGAATTCTTGCATAATTGACTATAAATACAAGTTTCTTTCACTCATTTTCACCCCAAGCATTAAAGTATTCATGCATATAGCAAGTTTGAGTTCACAAGAGCATTCAAGTATTTACAAGAGCATTCAAGGGAAGATTATCAATCATTTTAGAGCATTATTCAAGCATCAAGCATCATGTCAAAGATTTCATGCATCATGTTTGTTTTTGAGCTAACAATTGTGATGTAGGGTTTTATGATTCAAGCTAGTAATTCACTCAAGATCTATCACCTTCAAGCATGAGTCAAGATCTACATCCATTGGAGCCATCTCATACATGTTTGCAACACTTCATTATTAGGGTTTGGTGAGTTGCAACATCATATCTTGTTCATTCATCATTCTCCACTCCTATTTCATTTTGTTTCAAGGTTTGGTTACCAAAATGGGGTTTGACCAAGGCAAACCCCTATCCAATAATAAAAGAACATTTTTCCCTCTCCTTAGTGTGTGATTTATAGGTTTAGATTGAAGACAAATTGAAGAGAAAGTTTGGAGAAAGTTGTCAAAGTGCCTAAAAGTTGTCAAAGTTGTCATCAAGCATTGGAGAGCATTGGAGAACACCTACAAGTTGATTTTCAGATATTCGGATCTGGAAACTTGAAGAAGCAGATTAACCAGACTGATAAGAGCAAATTTAGATCCTGAAGTTTCAGAAAACCCTAACTGGACTTGTTCGCCACTTCTAGCGAATGAGTCCCAGTTTTGGTCAAAATTTAGATTTTTGCAGATTCGAATACCCATTTGCCAGATTCTTGTTCCTACACAGAAACCCAGATTCTTGATTGATTCACCTAGCTTGGAAAATGAGTTCCATTCAACATTAAAATCAAAATTTCTAGCATTTCAGAGCTCCTTCTAGCCATCTCTAGATTTCTAGGTGCACACAGTCCATCTTACAGCTTTCTACTTTGTTCTATTTACATTTGTAGGTCATTTTGTAAGTCAGTGCATCATATTAGGGTTTAGAATTATATCTTACATTTCATTTGTCTTTCCAAGTTCTTACTTGGTGGTGAACCCCTCGTTAGCTTATAATCAGCCCCTAGGATAGCCCTATTGCAAGATCTCTTTCTTCTTTGCATTAAGATCTCTAGGGTTATCCTTGAGTGAAATAGTTGAAAGTGGGTGTGCTCTATGTTCTAAGCCATACAATATCACTCATCCCCCATTTTTAATGGTTCCATATAGACCCTCCTAATAGGGTTGAATCACCTCAAGTTTGAGAGTTAATCCTAGCCTTGAGAGATCTCTTTTTCTAATGAAATTAGGAAAAGTGTGTGTTAGATCATTCCATCACATATCAAACCCCCTACATTCACACACACTTCCATATTTTTCTTCAAATTTTACTATTATGCTTATTAATCTGCATCAATCTCCCCACTCAATAATCTCTTCACATCATCATGCTCCTATTGCCAACAATCTCCCCCTTTGTCATTGATGGCAACACGCTCTCAAAGCTCTTAAACTACTCAAACTTCCTCCCCTTTGACATCAAGGGCAAAGGGCTCAAATTATCAAACTTCCCAGATTAAAGAAAATACTCCAACTATTTTCCTCTTTGCAAATATATATGTATATACATGAGAATAACTCCCCCTTATTGCTTTAATCCTATACTCAACACTTCTCCAAAAATTTATATTAGGAGGCTCCCCCTAACGTCGACCAAAATTATACTACAACACTCTTTAATACGTCCACATATGTACATTGCAACTAGGAAAGTTATCTATATAGCGCAAAAATGTACAGCTTAACTTGAGGAGGAAAAACTACCCTAATTAGACACCTTCAATTTTATAAGGTGTACTTCTCAATCTTTCTTTGATATCTCCCAATCCTTCTTGGTGAAGGCAACCAAACCACATAGACTCCCAAACTACATAAAGAGGTCTTCTCCTTCATTCAGAGATTTGGGCACTATATTCTTTTGCAACACCTTTTCAACATCAGCTAAAACCCTAGTCAAATATGTAAGGCTTGCACTTACCAAGTCTCTGAGCTGACTATACTACATAATTATTTTCTCTTTCTGTTCTTGTAGTTGGAAGAACTGTCCATGAAGATTTTTAATAGTTGCCCTTGTTGCACCATCTGCATCACTTACTGCATCATAAACATCGGAGTCCTAAGAAATTTGTCTCTATTGAGTCCATTTGGTCCTTTATGCTCCTTATAGAATTAGGCCATTTTAAAGAGAATTGAAATAGAACTTTAGCTTCTTCCACACAATTCTAAATATATTTTAAGTTGCTTTACAACTTACCATGTGCAATACTGCATTTATTAGATATTTTGGTCAATCTCTTATCATTGAACTTCTTTGTCATTTATTTTTCTAACTTTTCTTCCAAGCCAATACATTATCCCTTAAAGGAATCAAGTAGTATCCTCATTTTTTGCACATCAAATAAAGAATTATCAATATTTACTTCAAGGAAACTGTCTTGTAACACTTTTATTACTTCATCAATCATTTTTGAACTGTTTTAGTGTGCTTGGAGTATCTCCTTCCTATTAGAATTGTGAAAACATGAGCCACGAGATCAAACAAAAAACAAAGACACCTTCCACACAAGAGATATACAAACAATATGTGTAGTATTCTTGAACAAGAAAAAGATACAGAAGAACCTCAAGAATCTTCAAGGAAAACAAGAGTCTTCAAAGGTTGAGAGTGTTGAAGTGAGCAACCAAGATCTTTAATCTGCAACACCAAATAACCTCCACAAGAGATAGAGAGAAGTAACAATGGAAAATTCTATTCCACCAAACAAGAATTGCAATATGATACAATATACAATACTCTACAATACAATACAATGCAAAATATGCTATAGATTCCTTGCTTATAAAGACAAGGATGAGAGATAGGATAAGACAAGATCATGAAAAGTGTCTTAACCCTATCACATGAAACAACTAACTCATAACTACCTAGGATAATGTAAAGTCTAGATAAGACAACTATGACTTCTAGATAAGACAACTAATACATCTAGAAGGAATATTTTATCCTTAAGTAAAATTAGCATGTGAACTAAGTCCCTAGTAAAATAATTAACTAGGTACAATACTTTATTGACACCAACAGCCCCCCTTAAGTGCAACTTAGGGAGGAAAAAACCAATGCAATATGCAAAATATGGGTCCCGACAACAAGGCCCTATGAGTTACCCATGTACAAAACAAAAAAACTCTCATAAATGGAGAAAAAGAGAAAAACCCTATAGGAGAAAACTCCTCTCCAAAAGAGAGAAAAAGCTGAAAATTTTTGAAGAAGGAAGGAGAACTCCTTAAGACCCCCCAAGGACAACTTCCTTCACCCCAAGATCGCAACTAAATATAATGAGGAGATGCTAAAGATTTAGTGAAGATGTTTGCAACCTGTTGATTTGTAGGAAAATACTCCAAGCAGAGAACACCATACTGGATGAGCTACTTGATAAAGTATGTGTGGATCTCAATATGCTTAGTACGTTTATGCTCTATTGGGTTGCAAGAGATATGGATGGAACTTTGGTTGTCACACCAAAGAGTAGTGGGTTGAGTGAAAGGAAATTAAAACTCAGTCATCAACTAATGAAGCCTTAAAACCTCCTGCCTAGCAAGATCTGCACCTTGATACTCAACCTTTGTCGATGATAATGCAATAGCAATCTGCTTCTTGCATGACCATGTAATGGAACCAGAACCAAGGAAAAAAAACAAATCCAGAAGTACACTTTTAATCATTGACATCACCAACCCAATCTGAGTCAGTGAAGCCCACAATCTGAGATGCACCTGATGTATAATAAATACCAAAATGATTAGTTCCCTGAATGTATCTCAAGATACATTTGGTAGCCTTCCAATGACTCTCACGAGGCTCCTATGAGAAGTGGGAGACAATTCCAACCGTAAAGAAAATATCAAGACAACTATGTGTCAAGTATAAAACACTACCAACCAATTGCCAATACAAGGTAGGATCAACTGTAGGAGTAGTGCAATTGGTAGACAATACAACACCTGATTGAAAAGGAGTGGGGGAAATCTTGCAATCATCCATGCCAAATCTCTGAAGAAAATCAAGAGCATACTTCTATTGGAAAATGAAGATCCCATCAGAAGTTTGATGAACCTGAAGACCAAGGAAGTAATGCAAAAGACCAAGGTCGGTCATATCAAATCGCTCCATCAATGCTCATTGTGTACTCTAAATCATGGAAGTAGAACTCCTCATGAGAATCAAATCATCCATGTATAGCACAAGTATGATTAGATCCTCTTCATGTCTCTAAGTATAAACTATGAGATCGAAATGGCAATGAGTGTAGTCAAAAGCAAGCAAGAAATTGCCCATTTTCTCATACCAAGCCTGAGGGGCCTATTTGAGCCATACAATGAATGTTGAAGCCTACAAACAAGTGAAGTCTTGTAAAAATCTTGGTGGTTGCTTCATATAGATCTCCTCATGAAGATCCCCATGCAAGAAATCACTCGTCACATCCATCTGATACACTAACCATCCCTGTGATGCAGCTATAGCAAGGACAAGGCGAATAGAATCCATCTTGGAAATAGGAGTAAAGGCCTCAAAATATTCAATTCCTTCAACCTAAGAGAACCCCTTTGCAACAAGATGAGCCTTGTCCTAGTGGGTAGATTAGGAGGAGGTGGATCAAGACCATCATCAAAATATTCCTCAAGTAGAAAAACATCATCAACTGAAGAATATTGAGTAGGTTGTCATGAAGAAGAAGTTGAAGGAGGATCTATCTATGTGAAGGACTCAGCAAACTAAACATCATGATGAAAATGAACCTCTCATGTGTCAAGATCAAACAATTTGTATGCCTTCACATCCTCACAATAGCCAAAACAAATATATCGTTGACTCTTCTTCTCCATTGATTTATGCCACCCATCTGCAATGAATACCCAAGCCTCACTAAAAAATACTCTGAAGAAGGATACATTAAGATTTCAATGAAACCAAGCCTCCTTATGAGTCATATTATGCACTACCTTGTGGGGCATATGGTTCTAAATATAATTAGCATAATTGACAACTTCAACCCAAAAAGTTGGAGCCATGGACCTAGACTAAATTATACAATTGACCATCTCCTTGAGAGTTCTTTTCCTTCTCTCTGCCACACCATTCTGTTGAGAAGTGTAAGGAACCATCTATTGATGAAGAATACCATGCTCATTGGAAAAATCCTAAAATGCTTGATTGACATACCCCCCACCATTATATTTGTGTATCCGTTAAAGAGAAAAACCTAATTGCTTCTCCAAAAATGTTTTAAAGGTCTTGAAGATTGTAAGTAACTCACTCTTGAGCTTCAGAAAGTAAACCCATGTGCATCGAGAAAAATCGTCAATGAATGTGAGCACATACTTAGCCCCTGAAAAAGGAGTTGGGAATGGTATGAGATCACTGTGGAGCTTGACCCTTAGGAAAAGTATCTTGATGTTCTTTCCAAGAACACAACCTTGAAAAACACCATCCATGTAAGAGATCTTTTGGAAGAACAAGGACTAAGTTATGTGCATGCATCTGTTGAAGATATGTATAGTTCAAGTGCCCAAATCTTTCATGCCAAAGCTTGCTCATAGAATCAACTTGAGTAACAAAACATGAACCCAATCAAGACTCAAAGCCATCAAATCAATACAAATGTTTCTCATGATCAACTATCCCTATAGCAACAACCTTCTCAAGATCCTGCAACTTTCTAATATTCACATTTTGTGGAGTAAACTCAGCTGGCTTCCCATCTCTATAATGAAAAATTTGATATATGGAGAGTAGATTCACTAAAATATCAGGAACAAGAAGAACATCCTCAATGCACTCATCTAGCATCTAAATGGAGCCTGTCCCCAAAACTAGAATCTGTGAAGAGTTCCCAAATTCAATCTAAGAAGTAGAAGTATGAACAATGGAATCAAGAAGATCATGGGAATTGGTCATGTGATGTGAAGCACCTGAATCAAGAATCCAACTATCTAAAGATGAATGAATGGCTCATGTTGAAATATCTCACCCTTTTCCCATGGAATATGGCTTAAACATTGAAATGTTGTGTTGCTTCATAGTTTCCTCCAAGGCCTCTAATATCTTAAAACAATCAGTCGTATCATGCCCATTTTTGCCACAAAATGAACAAGGATCTCCTTTCTTTTTCTTGGACTTGGAAGAAGAATCTCTAGAGGTAGAAGAAGAAGTAAATGGAGTGGACTTTTTATTGTTCTTCGGCTTTGATTTGGAGGGAGTCTCACTACCTGAAGATGATTTTGTCTTGGGCTTCTTCTTATTCTTTCCTTTACCCATGGATGATTGTGCTATTAGAGCGTGATTCTTAGAACTAGATAGTGCATCCAACTGAATCAACTTGGCCTCCTCCCTAGTAAGATGCTCACAAAACAAATCAAAATAAAGGAATTTTATAATCTTTTCCCATGGCATCCATAGTTGAATAGAAAGTAAAAAAGAAAACTTGATAAGGGCCTCTTAACTTAGATAGAATCAAGAAGATACATTCATCACTGGATTTATCATAACCACATCCTCTTAATTGTGAAAAAATTAACTTGAATTGTGTAAGAAAATCCTGTATTGAAGGAAATGCATCTAGAGAGAGTGATTATAGATCTGTTTGAAGTTTCAAGACTCTAAACTAATTGATTTTAACATACAACTCTTTAAATTTATCCCATATATTTTTAGGTGTTTTACACTCCGTAATATGAAATAATAAGTTATCAGATACATGTAAGCCAATGAGCCCTTCTGCTTCATCCATTTTACATCTATGGGTAAATTTTTCATATTCCCTGTGAATTCAGGTTGTTCTACATCTAACATTGGCCATAGACCCTTAGATTGTAACAATTGAATCATTTTTAGCTTCCATGTATGATAATTGTGTGGAGTGAGTGGTTTAATTTGCCTTAGATCTGCCATGAACACCAAAATAAGGAAGATAGTGTGGCACTTTAATTGTTCCTTTCATCCCCCATAATGTATTAAAACTTAATTACAATGAAGAAATTTTGCACTTTATACAAGTGACAAGCTCAAATCAACCGTTTATAACACACGGTGATTTTTACAATTTTCAGAAAACAAAGCTTGTCAAAACTGAAAATAGATGTTACAAACAAATTCCTTGCAATTTTTTGATTAATTTCAAAAAAAAGTTTGACAAAAATCGACTTCGTATGCAAAAGTTATGTTAGTTACAAGTAATAAATGCACTTGTACCTTCAAGCTAAAAAATGGGAAAAAAAAAAAATCACCTACACCATTACGAATTTCGTTGAACCAACTTTTTGACGATATCTCATTTGCAAAAATTTGACACCGTGGCGAAAAGTTATGCAAAATTGAAAAAAAGGCCTAGAAGAGGCACTTCCAAGGCTAAACAAGCACAAAATTGAACACTATCTAGGCGCAAAATTTTAGCCCCTGGGGCTAGTGGGCAATCTCCAACATGACCCGGTGCTCTATTGGAGAAAAAAAAACCAGGCAGTTATTTGTGCTTTGTGGTCACATGCGCAATGAAGCCAGCGGTTACCGAAACCACCCTCCTGGCGATGAAGAACCCATGGTTTAAGAAACCATGGCAAATGTCTGCAAACACCCATGGTTAAGGAAAGGTATATCATAGACTTTAAATGTTGGTGGGTGGCTTATAAAATTCATGGGCCCCACTTACAAAAAGCGATTTAAGCACTTATTTAAGCCCTTTAATTTTAATTTTTAATTTTTTTGCAATTTTTAATAAAATATCTCCAAACAAAAGTTGATAACCAAAAAAAATTTTATTTTTTTTTCTAACAATTGCGTACCTTCAACCTGAGGGGCCATATGACCCTTCAGGTAATTTTTTTTACCTTGAAAACAACTTTCATCAAATATAGTCGAATTATATATCAAATTCTTACAAATGGCCACCCGGACACAATGGCAAGGTTATTTTTTGCCATAAATGCTTCTGTAAAAATTTGTTCACCAGATATGAGCTTCAAACCCTTGTTTTCCAAAGTTGCAAATGGTGACCAAATTGAGTGAAACAAAAGCCAAATCTAAATTTCTTGAGCCTGCTAGATGTAATTTGGGATAGCCAAAAATATTGCTAGCCAAAAGTGCTACAATCACTAGATCTCATCAAAATGCATACATGCAATATAGGATTAAAAAAACTTTGCAAACCCTTTTTTATTCTCAAGATCGTATTGAAACACAAGAGAAGAGCATACGGGGAATTCACAAGATCATAAAAGAAACACAAATCACAATAGAAAACTTGATGGTATAAACTCTCTAAGAAAAATGGAAGGGGCTTGCAAGATTCAAAGATCTAATACCATGTTGAAGTCAGCAACCAAGATCTTCAATCTGCAACACCAAATAACCTCCACAAGAGATAGAGAGAAGCAACAATGGAAGATGTTATTCCACCAAACAAGATTTGCAATATGATACAATATGAAATACTCTAAAATACGATGTAAAATATGCTAGAATACCTTGCTTATAAAGGAAAGGATGAGAGATAGGATAAGACAAGATCATGACAAGTGTCTTAATCCTAGATCACATGACATAACTAACTCATAACTACCCAAGATAATGTAAAGTCTAGATAAGAGAACTATGACTTCTAGATAAGACAAATAAGACATCTAGAGGAATCTTTTATCCTAAGTAAACTTAACATGTGAACTAAGTCCCCTAAGTCCCTAGTAAAATAATTAACCAGGTACAAGACTTTATTCACAGCAACAAAGAGTTTGAGAGAGTAAAAGAGACTCTAGAAAATAGGAATATTCCACATAATGTTTACAGATCTCTTGTGCGGAGGGTGTATTTGTTTGTTGTTTGGCTCGTGTTTTTCATAATTCTAACATGGTATCAAAGTGAATTCAACGAACCCCTTCTCGATTTATGAAGTTTTTTTCTTCAACAAGGGTTATAGGCATTAGATCTAGAATCCCCTTTGACTTTTTTGCAAATTTTGGAGGTGGGAATTTTTGGTACTTTTTTGGTGCAAAAAGGACCTCATCGTCAAATTTGGATTTTTTTTTGCTTGATTTGGACTCTTGAGGTCAAATTTGCAAGGGTTTGAAGAAAATTATTTTTTTCGGATCTGGAGAGTAGCTGCAATTTTAGAGCATTTTGGCATGAAAAGGACCTCATGGGTACATTCAAGAGGTCGATTCCACAAATTTTGACTATAAATTCACTTATATTCAACGGTAGGAGCTTTTGAGGCAAAAAAAAATTGTACAGGGGTCGTACAACCCCTATACTATCACTTGTGCACACAATCTGAGAAAAAAAATATAGTTTTTTTAATAAATTTTTGCATTTATTTGCATAGGAATTTTTATTAAAAGAGGGGCATTTTTTTAAAAAAAATTGCATTGTTAAAAGGCTTGGTGACAAATTTGATTTAAAGGGGGCACATTTATTTTTCCGTATGCATAGGGTACATATAATACCCTGGCGACAGGACAAGGTAACCCCTGTGGGCCCCTTATTTTCCTGTGGTCAGTGTATTTGCATCGACCAATGACTCTTGCTTTCCCAATAGCCATCTTTTCAAGTACCAACATCTTTAAAAAGCCAACAACTCCCAAAATTCTTGGTTGTAGCAATAAACAATTTTCTAGCGGCTTATCTTTTTCAACCATTGTTTGGATTTCACGGTAGCCGCACTTTTTCCCCGCGCCCTTCAAAAATATTTCGGCTACTCTTTTCTAGTGAGGCACATTTTTTTACAAGGAGAATCTTTGAGAATATTTTGACCTCTAATTGGTATATTTTTTCCCAATGAAGGGAATATTTTGTTGAATATTTTGCTAATGTCAGCATTGTTGAACACCCATAATACTAAGAGGGGGTGAATCAGTATTCTATTAAAATTTTCAACATAGCTTATCCAATCACCAAAACATATTAACAAAAGTAAGGAATGAAAGCATGAAACATCCATAAGATCACATGACACATGAACACTAGGATTTTTACGTGGAAAACCAAAAAAGGGAAAAACCTCGATGAGGATTAGCTCATAATATATTATATCTAGAAATAGTATATTACTAGGGCTCACTGTGAGGACACACTGTCCTTATAAGGCTCACAACTAGAATTAGATATAAAACAAAGATGGCTACTTTGCCAAAATGTGAACTAATAAAAGGTACACCTTCCTTGTGTTGAATTTTTGTTCCTTTGAAGCTCTAAATACAAAGTATTGCTCTTCTTAGCATTCGCTCAACAATACTGCTCTTATTTAGATCTCAAACCTCTGAATTTCTATGTTCACATAATATGAGACATCTCACACCTGATGTGCCACTTATAATCTCTCATCCTCATCACAACTCAAAATTGTCTTGCATATATATATACCCAATTACATTTGCATACATAAATTAGGTCAGCCTAATTAGATGTGACCAAACATAATTCAAAATAGCTTTTTCAACTTCACACATGATTCAAAAGCTTCTTCACGCTCAAATAAAATGTGTAATACATAATTTAGGTCAGCATGGACCTAAAATAGATCCTACAAACATCTGCATTATATATTTAATCTTCACAACATATATCATGTATTATGTTGGTCGGGAATCAAACCTAATCACAAAAACTTTCAATCATACATACACTTCTCCATACAAGTGACCTCCAGATTCAATCTTTCTTCAAATTCACACTTAGTCGACATTAGTAAGTGTAACTTTAGAACCGCAACACAAAAACATTATTCTCAAAGAAATGTGGAATCTCCCACACTGATATACTAAACAAAGAAATGATTGTGATACATAGAGTTGAACTCTATCAATGATATCTTCCATACTATTTCACAAAACATCATAGAATATTGATTTTTTATGTATTTGATGATCTTGAAAGCATGGTTAAAAGTGTATAGTTAGATCTTTTAGTGTGAAGGAGTTTGGACCCAAAAACTAATGCACTAAACTATAAAATAATCAATAGAAGTACTTAGCTAATTTAATGTACAACCATATTTACTAAACCAACTTATTTTACACACATATCTTCAGTAGCAATTCCAAATCATACTAGGTTGATCATAAAAAAAATTGACATCGATGACAACATTGGATCAAAATCGGTATTATACATCTCATGCTCATGCTACCAGCCAACATCACCAATGATAGACTTTCCAAAACCTCCAACAATCTCTCCCTTTGTCATTGATGGAAACATGTACAATAAGAATATGAAATCTCATCTCTTCATTACCATCACTCCCCTTTTCTCTTTTCTCTCCCCCTTTGACATCAATGGCAACATGCACAATAAGAATATGAAATCTCATCTCCTCATTACCATCACTCCCCTTTTCTCTTTTCTCTCCCCCTTTGACTTTGCATGGCAAAGGGTGTGCCAAAACTTTGTAATCTCCCCCTTAGGAGGTCAACCCAATTTTTTTTTTTGCCTTTAATATATATATATTGTTAGGGTTAGAAGGTATATTTCAACAAGTTAAATACAAATTTGATCAATAAAATAGAGAAATAAAACACACAAAAATTTTGGACAGCAAAAGAAGAACACAAAGATTTAACGTGGTTCACCTAAAACCGGGCTACATCCACCAACACAGGGTCTAATATATATTAAAATTCCATTAAAAAACCTTTACAAAGCATGCAGTAACCACTGCAACCTGCAGTAATGTTTTTCACCAAGTTTTTCACTTGTTGGTTTTACACATTCTTTGCTACATGTACCTGTGGTGCTTCCTGCATTTTTCCAGCCACTTCTATGCAATTTTTTGCTAACATTTTTCACGACTTGTTGCCCTTAAAACTCATCATCGAGTGTTCTAATATGCTCCCACACATGTCACATTAATTACCAATGAAGTGTTTCCATTAGTTGTGCCTCATGCACCCAATAAAACATTTTCTTTGGGTGGCTATATTTAATATTTTCAGTTGTCTTTTGACTTTATAATAAAAAATATTGTAACTAATCACTTCCAGTTGTAACTAATCACTTTCAGCTATAACTAATCACTTCCAACATTTAATATTTGTTTGTAACAACCTTTTAGATACAAGTGTAGCATAAATATTTAATAAGAGCAACAAATAAAATAAAATAAGATAAAGATGAATATTTTATCCAAGTCTGATTGGTCTCCATAACACAACATATATATATATATATATCAAAATCTAAAAAATCTTGTTAAATCATGATAAATAGTTAACCTGAGGATGCAAAATCTTGAAGCTTTTGAAAAGTGTCTTGCCACTCAGACTTTCCTTCTTCCCACTATTTCTTTATTGCATTAAGTGTCTTATATAGAAGTTTGAGTTCTAGTAGAGTTTCTTCTCCTTCTTCCAGAGTATTAGGATCAAGTTTTATCTCTAAGAGCTTATTAGTACTGCCAAGAGCACTTGACCAGTATATACTTTTTCTTTACTAAGTCCCTTAACTTTATAAGCTACTTGATCATTTCATCTCTTTGACTTGGTAGGGTGAATAATTTGTCATGAAGCTCCATTATAGAGATCCAAGTTTGATCATCCTTGTCTTTCAATAGATCATAAGAATATGCAACAATGTTTATCTAAGTCTCAATTGTACTCATGCCATCCTTTATACTTTGAGTGATGTTTGGCCATTTCATGCAGTATGAAAGTATGTTCCTTGCTTCTTCTGCTTTGCACTTCTCTCAAGCATTTTGTAACCTTTTGATGTGATTTTGTATATTTTCTTGAGATATTCACCAAATTCTTTCTTACAAGCCATGTCTCAGTTTCAGCTTCAATTTGACTTTTCAATTCAGAGACATATTCTTTAAAGGATTTGATCAAGAGATTGAGATTTTCTATAGTAGATAATGAAACATCAACACTTGTACTAAGGATTACCTCTTGTAGGGATCTTATGGCTTCATCTAAACCTTGTACATTTGTAGTCCTGGCATTGATCTCATGCTTATGAACTCTTTCAATGTCAAAAATTTATTGTTTGATTCTAGCAACAACCGAAGGATTGTCTTAGACTTTTTCTCTTTTTACCAACTCTCTTAGAGCTACTAGAAGCCTTTGCATTCACCTCTGTTCTACCAGTATCTTCAAGACTGCTCAGAATGGCTTCTACATAACTAATTATTTCATCCTCTGACACTTCATAATCCAGTTTTGAGATCCAGATGGTTCTAGTTTTAATGGCTTCAATAAAGAAAAAATCAATAGAAGCAAGAAATTTAATGTTTTTGAATATATTTTCACCACTTCTCTAGGAATCCTCATTCTCTTATTCATCCTATTCTGAAATAATCCAAAGAATGCTACAAGGGCATCTTTTTGAGCATCCATACTTCCAATGTTTTTCATGTACTTTTCTATTTGATGTGTAATTGGTTCCGCATTTATCCAATTTACTTGTCTAACCATCAGGACTTCTTTCAAGAAGTAGAGCAATAGGAAAATTACTAGGGTTCTATATAGGAATGTATACTTCTTATTTTTCTTAATGTCTCTCAGATTCTCTGTTAATTGTTGTCAAAGTAACTCACAAAGGTCGTAGTTAGCATTTCTTTCAATCATGTCAAGGTCCATATGAACTATAATAGGAGAGACAGAGCTTACACAGTTTGACGAGTAAATTTTTTGACCAATAAGTATGACTACAAATCTAACTGTCAAGTTTGTAATAGAGTTCACTATGAATTCCTTTTGTTCAAGAGTGGCACCTATTTTCTCCATTATATCCTTTGTATTGATTGTCTTCTAATCAAGAACTAGTCTGGTGGACCAAAAATCAGTTACATTCTTAATTACTTCCTTTGTTATTGAGCGTCGTCAATCCATATGGATTGGTTGTGAATTCTGCTCAATACCATTATGATATACTTCTCTTGATTTTCAAAATTTGGAAACTTCTGCCAAACATCTAACCTCTTTTCATTTAGGGTTTTGTACTCAGGTTTTAGGGAATCAACATCTTCTCTCAACGCATTTGTCCACAAAACAGATAACCTACAAAGCAATACCTCTTAAATTTTCATATGAATATATTATTTAATGTCTTTAGTAGCTAAAACCCCAATAGGAATATGAGAGAATGCACCCAAGGGATCATCCAGCAATACTTTAGCATAATACCTCTTAAGCACTAGTTGCGTTCTTTGTGAATTCTCTACTACTTTTGGTAATTCCATTATATTTAAATTTATTTCAAAGAATTATTCTGGAAGACAAAAGAATGTGCAAAATTTGTAAAAATACATCTCAAATAGCTCGACGAACTAGGGTCTTGATGTTTAGCTTTTGGATGATGCTTCAAACCTTTCTATTCCCTTTTTCTCTTTGTTTCTTCTTCGGATGCCTTTGGATAAATGAATTTTCCTTTGCACGTGCGTATTTAACTCTCCAATTTCACCTAACCCTTGCAATAAATGGTTCAAACCGAAAAGATGATATTCTAGAAAAATGCATAGACATCTTTTCATGCTTCGTAGATTGTTGCATTGCAATATTTTCTTCCACAACTTCCTTTATAGCTTCAAAAATTCCTCTTCTATGATATATCTTCGTGCCATATCTTAACACCTCATATTTCCAGGGTTTTAGTGTAATTAATTAATTATTACACTAGCATAAGTTAACTTAGGTCTTTATTTAATTAATTTAGTCCTAGGTTGCATTGAATCATTTAATAATGTTGTTGAGATAAGATTCCCTTCTAGAAGACGAGTTGTCTTTTCTAGAACTTATCTCCATCTTGTCATCATTCCCTAAGTAGGTTGTTAGGGTTTCATGTTGTCACATGTAGTGTGATTTGAACACTTGGCAACATCTTGTGCATTTTAGGTTTTTCTCTTGCCTATATAATCAGGCATATGTACTCTTGTAAATCATTCTAGAATCAATATAGCAATCTCGATTTTGAATGCCATTATCATACTTTCTGTGTGGTTGAATATTTCTTCCTAGCAAAGGTCCTCCATTGAAGACTGCAGCTTCATCAGGGCCCCTGTGCATCCATCATTCCAACACAGGGGGCATTAGAATTTTGTGTTATTGTTCCCCCTAAGCTCATTCCTAGGTTTAATTTCCAATTGAATTATTTGCACCAGAGGGAGGCACAAATGCATTTGAAGTTCTTGTTTCATCTTTGTTCTCAGATTCCTCTTTCTTTCTCCATATCTTTTCCATTTCCTTCTTAACCTCAGTAGGATCAACTTTCTTCACAAGTTCATTCCTCTTTATCATATTAGACTGTCTTCTATGTTTGCTTATGCAAACTCTTGAAATATGTCCAAGCTTATTGCAAAAGTAGCCTACAACATTTCTTCGACTTCTATTCATCCTTGATCTGTACTAGTTAGCTTTGTGTCCAAACATATTGCATGTATAGCAATAACCACTGATAGATTGAGCCATTCTCCTAGTATTACATCTATTCATCATCTAATTTTTGCATTCAATAGCTCTATGTCCAAATTTCTTGCATGCAAAATATTGTTTAAAGAAGGGTCCAACATTCTGATTCATTCTACCCCTACATTCTATTGCCTTATGTCCAAATTTATTGCATGAAAAATATATACCATTGAAAGATGGATACCTTTGATAATTTGGTTGTATGATGGGAGGTCTTCCAACGTTGCTTCTTTGATTTCTGAATTGACTTCCATTGCATTGAGTCTTCTTTTGATTGTCAACCGTGTTAGGTGTTTGATTTTCCTTGGAGCTTTGTCCTTCTTCAAGTCTCAGACCACCTTTATCCTTAGATGGCTTATGTCCTAAAATTAGTTCATCAAGCATACTAGAACTTGTTTTGAATTTATCCTCATATATTCTTGCCTTTTCTAGATCTGATCTGAGATTTACCACTTATTGTTCAAGTCTTGAGCATTCTTCAGTCTTGCTTAGTACCAATGCATTTAGACATTCCTCAATTCTCATTTTTTCTTCCATTTTCACTTTCAATACAGTGATGTCTTCATTTGCTTGCTTCAACTGTGCAATGACTTCCCTATGTCTTTCTCTAAACTTCTTGATTTGATCTTTCAACTTTTTGATGTAGTCATTCGCTTCCTGAAGGTTTTATTGCAAACCCTTGTTCTCACTTTCAACCTTGTCAAAATCTTCAAGTGTTGCTTTAAGTTCTTCTTTGTCAATCCAACAATCATCATCTCTATGTTCATTTATAGAAATTTCTTTCAGAGGAGCAATATACTTTCTATTAACCATGTGTTCAATCTCTAAAATCTTCCTCAAGCTATTAATATTTTATAGAGGAACCAAGCTCTGATACCAATTGTTGAACACCCAAAATACTGAGAGGGGGGTTGAATCAGTATTCTATTAAAAAATTTAACACAGCTTATCCAATCACCAAAACATATTAACAGATATAAAGAATGAAAGCATAAAACATCCACAAGATCACATGACACATGAACACTAGGATTTTTACATGGAAAACGCAAAAAGGAAAAACCCATGGTGAGGATTAGCTCACAATATATTATATTCGAATATAGTATATTATAGGGGCTCACTACCAAGACGCACTATCCTTATAAGGCTCACAACCAGAATTAGATACATAACAAATATGGCTACTTAACCAAAATGTGAACTGATAAAAGGTACACCTTCATTGTGTTTAATTTTAGTTCCTTTGAAGCTCTTAATACAAAATGTTGCTTTACATAGCAGTTGCTCAACAATACTACTCTTATTCTAATCTCACACCTTTGAATTTGCATGTTTGCATAATATGAGACCTCTTGCACTTGATGTTCCACTTATACTCTCTCATCCTCATCACAACTCCAATTTCTCTTGTACATATACCCAATTACATCTACATACATCAATTAGGTTGGCCTAATCAGATGCGACCAAAAACAATTCAAAATAACTTTGTCGGCTTCACACATGATTCAAAAGCTTCTTCACACTCAAATAAAACATGTAATACATAATTTAGGTTGGCATGGACCTAATATAGATCCTACAAACATCTACATTATATATTTAATCTCCACAACATATATCAGGTATTAGGTCGGTCAGGAATTGGACCTAATCACATAAACTTTATATCATACATACACTTCTCCATGCAAGCGACTTCCAGATTTGATCTTTCTTCAAATTCACACTTAGCCGACATCAGTAAGTCTAACTTTAGAATCGTAGCACAAAAACATTATTCTCAAAGAAATGTGGAATCTCCCACATTGATATACTAAACAGAGAAATGACTGCGATTTACAGAGTTGAACTCTGTCAATGATATCTTCTAGACTATTTCACAAAACATCGTAGAATCTTGATTTTCATTGTATCTGATGATTTTGAAAGCATGGTTAAAATCATAGAGCTAGATCTTTTAGTGCAAAGGACTGCGGACCCAAAAACTAATGCATTAAACCACAAAATAGTCAGTAGAAGTACTTAGCTAATTTCTTGTACAACCATATTTACCAGACCAACTTATTTTGTACACATATCTTCAATTTTACTTCCAAATAATACTAGGTTGATCATAACAATGTTGAAATCAATGAAAATAGTAGATCAAAAGTAGTATTATACATCTCATGATCATGCTGCCAACCAACATCACCAATAATAGACTTTCCAAAACTTCCAACAATCTCCTTCCAACAAGCATGATGTCATGTTGATGTCAACTGTACAAACACATGTAATGGCCCCCTTTGTGCCCTAAAGGAGGTCCTTTTTTCTTTTGGCCATAACTTGGGTGTTCGATATCATTTTTTGGCAAACGAGATATCATCGGAAAGTTGGTTCCATCAAATTTCTAGTGGTGTGTCTTATCACCTATTATTTTTCTATTGTATTCTACAACCCATTGAAGTCAGAGGTGTTATTTAAATTCCCGAGCTCATAAATTTGACCTATTTCTCCATTTTTTGTGATTCCAATAGCATTGGAACTATCTTTCATAGCTCTTCATATCCATCCATGCACTTTTTCTAGATTTCTCTTTAGGTGCATTTTTTTTTTTTTTTTGTGTTTTCACACTTTGGTGAATTACTTGGACGTCTTAACTCCTAGAAAAAAATTTCGTTTGTGTGCGATGACTCATTTTTTGTTGTTCTATATGTGTTTCCAATATTTTGTCCTATATGAGCATTGTAGACATCTTTTTTATGCACATTCTCTTTTGTAGATACACTAAGATAAAATTCCATTCTTGTGTATACTTTTTTAGGGTTTTGCACATCCTATTGTGCCTTTTATATTTGCACTATGATATAAAGTGCCATATGGGGGTTGATGTTTGCCTTTGTTTTTCTATCACACCTTTTTCAAGTGAGTGTCCCTTCCATGACAACAGTGAATCCTAGTGATTCTTTCCTCATGTGTGTGTGCCTTGGTTTGCACACCCTTTTATTTGCAGGTTGTTTCTCCTACATGTACTTCTTGGTTTCACACAGTTTTAGTGTACTTGTCTTGGCTCTCATTTTTTTAGCATTATAGCGAGTTTCTACTATTGGTGCTAATGTTTCATTTGTTTTAGTTTGATTAATCTATGTATCTAGTTCTTGTTCCTATGTACTTTCATATGCAACGTACATCAGTGACTGGTTACATGCATTTCTAAGATGGATCTTTTAGCATATGGACACTCTTGCATTCCTATTTTTGGAGGTTCTTCATTTTAGCACTATATCAATCATCATTCGACGAATGTCTACAACTTCTTCATGCTTCAATAATGTTCTACATGTGTTCCATTTTTTGGGACATTGTTTGGTTGGAGGCTTCTTAGTCCTTCACGCCTTGATTTGGAGGCTTTTTCACTCTTTCATTCGCCTTTCTCTCTTTTGGAGAGGACTTTTATCCCACTATGGTTTTCTCCTTTTTCTCCAATTTTAAAAGATCTTTTGTTTGTACATATGGGTACCTCACTAGGCCTTGTTTTCTTAGACCCATCATGCATTCTCATTTTTAGGGTTTTTAACTACTCCCTAAGCTCATCTTAAGGGGGAGAGTTAGAGTAATCATGCAGTAGCTAATAATTAATTAATATTTAATTGATTATTAGTCTAATTTATTCTCGTGCACTTAAGCTAAACTTAGGAGTTATTTATTAAGTTAACTAAATGTTTTTCTATGTTAATTAGAGTGAGCCATTTGTTAGGATTCAGGTAGATCAGAGAAATAAACATTAACAATTATATGTAGATTAAATAACCAAAAAATAACAATGAAGAATAACACAAAAGAGATCAACACAGAATTTTAATGTGGTTCACCCAATATGGGCTACATCCATAAAAACTCAGTCATCCAATGATTTTATTATCCAGTGCAAAACATATTACAATCTCGTGAATACAATGTTGCAACTTACATCCCATCCGCTTATAAAAATCTTTTTGGAAGGTTCTAAAATTAGGGTTTTACAAGAAAAAAAGGGGGAAAAAATCAGGGGTTGCACCCCCAAACCCCTATTTTTGGGGGCTACCACCCTCAAAACCTTGCTATCGAGGGTTGTCACTCTCAAACCCCTGACGAGGATACATAAAGAGTTTATAGTATTTACATGACCATTCACCACATACCAAAAATTTCCCACTTGGAGACTGATTAGGCTCCACACCAAACATCATTATTAGATCATTTTGTCTCATCGCATGTGATGTTGACACTTGTCCTGATCTAATCCATTTACCATTTAGGGTTGCTCTAATATATCACTTAACCCTCATTGTATTATAATATGGAGTCTCTTATACTCTTTCAAACTCTCAACTTTTGAGGACTCTTATGTTCCTTGAAGATTCATGTGGTTCTTCTATAGATTTTTCTTGTTCAAGAGTATTACATGTATTGTTTGTAGATATCTTGCATGGAAGGTGTCTTTATTTTTTGTTTGATCTTGTGGCTAATATTTTTCACAATTCTAACACTTCCTTATAGAGGCATGAAAGGTATCACCAAGATATAATTTATGTAGGGGAGGCATTTTTTCCATATCAGTTTGTCCATGTTGCATGGGAATTTGTAATAATTGTGCAAATACCAGCGATTGGAATTGTAGTTGCATATCCAGTAGACTTTTCAATGAATATCTAGAAGTTCTAGAGGATTCACCAACTATTTGAGAACTTCCTTCTTCCTTATTCTCACTCTTTTCCTTCTCTTTGCTATCAAATCATTCTTTTGTATTATTTTATCCTTTTGTATATTTCTCACTATTTGCAGGAGGCACACTTTGTTCCTTTTGTACCTCAAACTTCTTCAGGACATCTTGTTTAACTTCTCTCTTCTCATCATTAGTCTTCTCATTCAAAGGGGGAAAGTTTTATTATGTTTGAGCTTTCTCCTTCTCTAGGGCATCATGCATATCATCATTCTTCTCCTCAACAACATTTTCCATATTAGGAGGGGAGTTATCAGTTAACACATCTTCCTGCCCAAGCTTATTAGTCATCTCTTCAATTGGAGGGATGTTATTTATCATCATGTTTTATTTTCCTCCATCAAGCTTAGGCACATGCTTAGATTGCTCATTAATAGGTTCATTGACTTTTTTCAAAATAGTTGTATCATGTTGTAATTTCTCTTCATTGTCTGAAGACATTCCCAATTGTTTTGTTGGGTCTGCAACCTTCTACAATGTCTCATTTTTTAGCCTTTCGATGTCCTCTTTATCTTTTCTCATCAGAGTGTTAACTCTTTGCTTTTTTCTTCTTTTTTTGAAAAATTTAGACAATTTTTGCTTGTCCTCAACTATAACAAAAGAACCAATTTTCTCCAAAGCAAATGCCCTTATCTTTGCACCTTCTTCAATAACTTCTTGCCTTCTTGTAGTTAAAAAAATCTTCAAGTCATTAGGCAATTGATCCTCAATATTATCCAAGCCAGTGTCAAATTATATCATATACTTAAATATGGCTTCTTCAATGGTTTCCTTATCCTCATCATTAGAATTTGGATACATTTTGGCTATCTCTTCCAAGAGACAAAATTCTAAAATACTATTAAACAAAGAATCAAACTTCAAAGGGATATGTTCCCTTACTGGAGGGGTCTTTTCTTTCTTCTTCCCCTTGCCTTTAGAATATTTCTCTCCTTCTCCTAACTTATTTTCTCCTTTGAATCTTGAAAGCTTTCTTTTCTCTTTCCACTTCTTCTTCACTCTTAATATCATCAATTTTAAAAGTTTGTTCTTTTGGCACTAGTCTCTTGTACAGAGGCTTGGGACTTTTTCTTCTTCTATATCCTCTTCATCCTCGCAACTAAAATATTTCTCCCGTGTGGCCTTTTCCTTCAACCTTCTCTGCTTAGGAGTCTATTGTTGTACCAAGGCACTAGATGTAGCTTTCTTCTTTGGATTTACTATAGGCATAGTTCCAGAGGACTTCAGAACTAAGGGAGAGGAGGTTGGGTCCTAATTGACCTTCTTATGCTTGGATTATCCTCCAGAGGAGAAGGTATGATTTTGGATTTCTCTATAGGGCTCTTTGGTGAACCAACAATCTCCTCCAACTATGCCTTCAACTTTTAAATGTTTTTCTTTATCTCCTTTTCTTTTTGTTATAGGTGCAGATCACTGGATTTCTTTGCATAAGTTCCAAACCTATCTATTGCAGGATCTCTTGGTTTTCTCAACATAATTTATGCTAGACCAGTAAGCTCTTTTGATGTAACCTCGTATTCCAGCTCCAAGATCCACACAGTTGTAGGTTTAAATGCCTCCATAATGCATTTGTCTCTACTAACCATGAAGTTGATGTCATTTTTATACTTCTTGACTATAATTTATGGGATTCTCTCTCTTTCTTTCATTTTGCCTTGAAATGACTTAAAAAACCCCACAACATGGATCTTTTGGTTTCTAGGTCTCCTAACCTTTTCACATGATCTCTAATCTAAATAACAACATGAATATTGTCAAACCAAATAATGTTCTTTGTACTGGGAACTTCTCTAAAAAAGTAGAATAATAATAATACAATTGGGGTACCATACCAGAAGGGGTATCAAGATTCCTTGGTCTTCTGAAGATTCTCCATCAACAGTTGTTTCAAGATTATGTACAGATCAATATCTAGACCTCCCTTCACCATCTGGTGAGTAGTGTGAATGGTGGTAGATGACACAAAGTTCTCTATGTTTGTGAAAAAGATATTAGATCCAATCACCATCGATGCATACTTAATTGTTAGATCATCAATTTCTTTCACCATTAGGGCACGTTTGTCAAATTTTGCATTAGTGAGCTTCATTCCCATTTCATTCTTCATAACCTTCATTATTGGAATAGGTCCTTCAGAGCACAAATCAATAACCACCTTGATAGCTTTCTTTTTTATCAAATGTGACATATCCAACCACATAAACTTATCATGAACCCAACTCAACACATACTTAACCCATTCATTCTCATAATAGAAGTTTCAAAATTTATTCCACACATCTAGCTTCTTCTCTGTCAAACTTTTAAATTCACATGTCAATTCAAATTCATCTCTTGTTAGCTTATTAGCCTAGAATTTTTCCATCTTTGTGTGATCATATTCTTCTATTTTTATGTGGATTTAGATTTTCACATCCTTAATGTGTATTACACCATTTAAGGAACCCTAAAAAAATGCCTTATAAATCTATCTCCATGGATTGAAATGGATGTTTCTTGAACTTAGGTCTCGGTTGTTCTAATAGATCAACTACATGTGGAGTAAACATCTTGTAATTCCACAAAACTAGGGTATAGAAAGAAACTTTAAATACCTTTGGAATTCTTCATCGATTAGGATTTCACACAACACACCAATTGCTTCAAATCACCTTTTCTCTACTTCTCTTCTTCAATTGCTCGATTACAAATGACTTTTGATTATGAAAAATGAAATATAAGTTTTTTTCTGATGACCTAATTTTTATTGAATGCTACAAATAAAGTTAGGTTGAAAATTTGATAGATCCTCACTGTGTTGACACAATCACCTTTAACTTCTCTACATATCTTGGCAACAAGATATTTCATTCCAAAGATATCATCAACATATTAAGCATGGCATCCAACATATGTACCAATGTGTTGAAAGCATTGGCACCACATCCTTGGCAGAGGCTTAGGGATTTTTTAGTTAAAACTCTCCCTAAGCCAAAGCTCTTCATCTAGTTTCCAAAGGAAACATCTGCACCACGAGCTAGCACAAACTCTCTTTTCATTTCACTCTCTTCTTTCTTCTTTTGTATCTTGTATATTTCCTTCTTCATCTCAATCAGATCCACTTCCTTTGTCAGATCAACCTTCTTCTATGAAACAAAGGGTTTCACATTCTTGTTTATGTAATGCTTAACAATTTATCCTAATTTGTTGCAATTGTGGCACATGACACCCTTTTGAACAAGCTTACTTCTTGCCATTCTAGATCTGCATTCAAAACTATCATGCCCAAATGCATTACATGTTTAACAATAGCCATTGAAATATTGAAACATCATGCCATTATTGTAACTACTCGTCATCTAATTTTTGCATTCAGTAGCTTTATGACCAAATCTATTACATGTAAAACATTGATCAGGAAATGATTGAACATTTTGATTCATTCTTATTCTACACTCTATAGCTCTATGTCTAAATTTACAGTAGGAATAACAAACCATTAAAATATAAATACCTTTGTGCAACAATCTATCCGATAAGAGGCCTTTTGAAATCTTTTTGTTTGATATTGCTCTTCTTATCTCCAGCCTTCCCTTGTTCATCATTATTTTTTAAAAAATTTCTTGGAGTCTAATTTTCCTTTGATCTTTCTCCTTTTTCAAACCCTAATCCTTCTTTGTCCTTTGAAGCTTTTTGACTAGCAAGTATATCATCATGCAAAGTGGAGCCTTTCTTGAATCCATCCTCTTAAATCTTTGCTTTCTCTATATCTATCCTCAAAGTCACAATCTCTTGTTCAAGCTTTGAACATTCTGTAGATTTGTCTTTTAATTTGGCATTCAACATTTTTTGGAGTTTGACTTACCTTTGAACTTTCTCCTTTCTTAAACCCTAAACATTATTTGTCATTAGAAGCCTCCTGATTTGCAATCATCTCATCAAGCACTATGGAATTCTTCTTGAACTTTTCCTCTTGATTTTTTACTTTCTCCAAATCTGATCTTAAAGTTGCAATCTCTTGTTCAAGCTTTGAACATTCTTTAGATTTGTCTTTGAATTTGGAATTCAAGTAGTCTTAAACTCACTATCCTTCTTCAACTTGTACTTTTAGACTAGTGATAGTCTCATTTGATTGCTTGAGCTGCTCATTTATTTTCTTGACCCTTTTTGTAGCTTTCTTGAGTTTTTCTCTCAACTTCTTAATACACTCATTTGCATCATTAAGATCCTTTTTTAGATCTCTATTCTTAGCTTATGCTTTATCCAAATCATCAAGAGATAACTTGAGTTCTCTTTCCATGTCAATTTCATAATATTCTTCAGTAAACCCTTCAAGGATAATTTCTTATGGAGGAATAG
Organism: Sequoiadendron giganteum; assembly: GCA_007115665.2. Classification (NCBI taxonomy): domain Eukaryota; kingdom Viridiplantae; phylum Streptophyta; class Pinopsida; order Cupressales; family Cupressaceae; genus Sequoiadendron; species Sequoiadendron giganteum. The sequence continues at coordinate 206,095,228 of CM021100.1, forward strand.
GATACTTCCTTGTAGCCATGTGTTCAACATCCAAGATATACCTCAACGATCGATCCAATTGAAGGAACCAAGCTCTGATACCAATTATCGAATACCCAAAATACTTAGAGGGGGGTGAATCAGTATTCACTAAAATTCATTAACTTCATCAACTTTAAACATTCATTCAACACATCACATTAAACTTGCAGTAATAGAAAGGAACATAGAAAGCATGCATCTTTTCACAAAAACACTAGATTTACATGGAAAACCTAAAAAGGCAAAAACCACAGTGAGGATTAGCTCATAGTATATTATAACTGGTTATAATGTTTGATACAAAAGGTGGACTCACTATCCATAAAAAAGAAAGGATCACTACTGGTGGCTCATTGCCAAAGGGCTCACTTCCCATAATATAAAGAGATAAAAGAAAGGGTGGCTCATTGCCAAATATGAACTACTAACAATGCATCTAACCTATGTTGAAGATATAGTTCCACTAAAGCTCAAAATATTGACTTAACACACTTCATACTTCACCACAATTATAATTCATACTTCTTTGCACCAAATCTCGCACACACACTCTGCACTTATCCTTAATCACCATTCACATAATGAATCAACCTTGTATATATACCACAACTATTTAAAACATCAATTAGGTTAGCCTAATTAGATGTATCATGCACCACATAACTTGTCAGACCAAAACATTAACACATATGCCTTGCAAAAAGAACCAAAATGTGTAACACATTAAAACACGTTGACATGACCTATAATCACTCCTATGATACTGCTCCATACATAATTCAATTCACACAACCCCAAATACTTAGGTCAGCACCATATGGCAAAACTAGTGAAGTAATGTTTGAATGAGCCAACTATTCACCCACACCTTGACATGCAAGAAAACAAAACACTTTCCACTTAGAATGTACACACCTCTGAGATATGTAAACGCTTCCATAAATCTGCATAGTATAATATTCATCCACGGTGGAATGCAGAGCATTCCAACATACAATCTACACCACTAACTCTATCACAACTTAGTTGATACTCTGTCAACAATATATTCAACTGTGGAAGACAAACAACCATAAAACTTTGGATCTAAATACATTTAATATATAGAATGAGCACCTCAAAAATGCATAACTAGATTCTTCATAGCGGAGCAATGCAGACCTCAAAATTGGTTTACTAAACATTGAAACTACACTGGGGACTTAGGCAATTATCCAAACCACTTGGTCTTCTCCAAACCAACTCTTTTGAATCTATTTCATGGGTTTCCATAAATGAAAACACCATATAATATCATTCTCATCAATCTTCATCAATCTCCCCAATCAAAAATATCTTCACATCATCATGCTCATGTTGCCAACAATCTCCTCAATGAAAAACAAACTTTCCAACATGAAGAAGAGTAACCCTGCCTTATCACAGGGTGGTGAGATTTATTGGTGGATGAATAGATAAAGTTCCTATCTCAGTAAAGCAAATTAGTTGATCCAATGCGAAGGATGACTTCAAGGGAGTTGTCCAAGATCCAAAACTAGTGAAGTAGAGTAGCCATGTCCCTATAGTTTGGGGAGGTGACCAACGTGAGGGTTGTCCATGTTAGAATTTTGGAGCTTGAGAACTGGGTGAGCTATGTGGGTGTGTGATGCAAAACTAGGAATCCATGGTAATGGATTGAGAGGGATGATGTGTTTGGTACACCCATAAATTTCATCAAGGATTCAAATGTTGCAAATGGGTCAAGGATCCCAACTCCCTTAGAATTATGGGGCAAGATGGTAGTGAGTATAGGGTCCCAAGTTGAGTGCTCAAAATGAGTTAGGCTATGAGGCAAGTCGAGAGAGGTAATAAAGATAAGTCCATGGATCTTGTATTTAGATGTGTGAATAGAGTTAGTTAGAATGTATGAGATGCATGAGGAACAAGGTTCACTAATGAGGTCATGTAGACATAGGATTGGAGCCAATCCAAGGAGAACTTGTAGAAATGAACAAGGAGGACTTAAGGAGTCCCTACCGATTGTGAGATTTGGAGGAGCAACAAGGCTAGCTAAGTGAGCAAAGGTGGATATAGGGAGACTAGTTCATTGCTAGGTTAGGAATCTTGGCTTGGGTACTCAAGGAGTATGCCATGGAGTGGAATGGACCAATGGTGGTTTATGAGATAGAGGTGAGGACTTAGAGTTCCATGCAAAGCCCATACTATGAGGAACACAAGGGATGGAGCTTGGTAGGACCAAGAAGTGTTGTGCAAGGGCACAACAGTAGTCCAGAGGAGAGGACAAGGTTGTACAAGGTGCAAGAGGATTGTTAGGGGCATTAGAGTGAAGGACATCTACGAGAAGGATCCATATGCACTATTATTTCACATGGTGTGTGAATTCAAGTCAGGTGTTGGATGCTTGAGTGTTGGAAGCGTAGTCTGGGAACAAGAAAGGGCTTATTCATAATGGGAGTCATGAGTAAGGTTTACTAGTGTCACATGAGGATATATATACTAATGAAATTATATATATATATATGTTCATTATTGCATTATAACAATTATTTAAATATTTTATATCATTAAAAAGAACTAGACATTCTTGTCTATTTTTAAATAAAATATATATATGTTATATAGATTTGATTAAAATATATGCAATTTGTATAAAAATCATCAAATCAAAAAAAATATTTTGCATACATAAAATAATAATTTTAGATAAAAATATGTTTTATTTTTCAACATTATTATTTCCAACAAAACACGTGTTATAGAAATCAATATGCATATAAAGAAATTAATATAGCATTTCAAGATTGTGAAGCATGCAAACAAGAATAATTGATACACCATAATCAAATATCTCATAAAAAATATACATAATTTCCAAAACAAAATTAAGTTATGTAGGTGTATGTATTCTCAAAATAGTAGTGGCACTAGAATTTCCTTTCAAATTCATTGCTCTCTCTCCAATGATGCTCTCTCTCTTAATCTTGAAGAGGAAAAACTATCTCCTACATCCACCTCAACAAACCAGTGTGGTAGTTATTCTAGTAAAATATATACATACAAATTTGAATATATCACTAGAACATAATGTATAACATTATTTTTCATCTCAATACAATTTAATTTCACATGAACAACTAAAAAAATTATTAGACTAATATAATACTAATTTATCAACATATTTTGCTTCTTCATGATTCAAGTTTTTAGTATCATAATCAAAATACAGAGCAAAATATAACATAGATTATGTTATCTTTATGAATAAACACAAGATGTACGATCAAATAACAAACAAAGACACCTTCTAGATAATAGATTTGAAAAACAAATATTTGTTATTCCTCAACAAGAAAATGCTTACAAAATATCTAGATTATCAAAGGTTATCAAAGGTTATCAAAAGTTATGATAATACAATGAGGGTTGAGTGCTATATAGGAGCAACCTTTAATGATAAAGGGGTTAGATCATGATAAGTGTCAACATCACATGCAATGAGACAAAATGATCTAATAATAGCTCACTTCAGTTAACATAAAAAAAATACTTCGTTAACAAAATAAAGCACTACTAAGTTTAGCTTAAGTGCATGAAATGAATTAGACTAATAATTAATTAAAGATTAATTAATTACTAGCTAATGCATAATTACTCTAACACCCCTTAAGATTAACTTAGGAAGTATCTAAAAACCCTAAAAAGAGAATTCATGATGGGTCTCGACAAATAAGGCCTAATAAGGTACCCATGTACAAACAATCTAATCTCTCACAACTAGAGAAAAAAGGAGAAAACATCATTGGATAAACTCCTCTCCAAAAGAGAGAAAGGTGATTGAGGGACTAAAAAGGCCTCCAAAGCAATGTGAATGACTAAGAAACCTCCAACCAAAAACATGTCACAAAAAAGAAGAGGAACATGTAGAACATTATTGAAGCATGAAGAAGTTATAGACAGCTGTCGAAATGTGACTGATATAGTGTTGAAATGAATATCCTCCGTTAAAAATAGATGATGAAGACAATAATTTGCATGATTTTTCATAATGAAACTACTTGAATTAAATGGAAAATAAAGGAAAGAACATTTGGAACTCAAAGATACAAACAATACATGTACCAATAGTTTGAAAAATACTGATCAAGTGAAGTTAGAAGGTTGCCTCCAAAAACAAGAATTGAATAAATTCCATATTGTAAATGCTCCATCTTATCGAAATACATGGGTAACCAGTCGCTAATGTACGATGCATCCAACTAGTACATAGGAACAAGAACTAGGTACATAGATCACTCCACAAAATGAAACCAAGGAAGCATTAGCACCAAAAATAGAAACCCCCATAATACAGAAAAGGAGAGACAAAATAGGTACATTGAAACTATGTGAAACCAAGAAGTGCATGTAAGAGAACAAAGAACATCTGAACGTGCAATTGAAAGAGTACCTCTGAATAAAAGGGTGTACAAACCAAGGGCACACACACATGAAGTTATTCAAGGTTGTGATTGCAAATAAGAGGCTCACACAATAAACCCTCATGACACTTTATATCATAGTGCAAGTATATAAGGCACAACAAGATGTGAAAAATCCCCAAAAAATATACACCAAAATGACACTTTATCTCAATGCGTCTACAAAAGATAAATTACATGTAAAATATTTTGTTAATGTCCAAATAGAATAAAGTACTAGAAACACATGTAGACCAACAAAAAATGAGTCATCTCGTGCAAAAAAAATAATCGAGGAGCTAAGATGTCCAAGTAATTCATGCTAGAATGTGAAAACACAAAAAAAAAACTTTATAAAATGTAGTTGGAGAGAAATTTGGAAAAAGCGTCTGGATGGTTGTGAAGAGCTTTGAAAGAGCATTCCAATACCACTAGAATCATGAAAAATGGAGAAACAAGTCAAAATTTATGAGCTCGGGAGTGAAAATAGCACATTTGACTTTGACTGGTTGTAGAATACACCAATAGTAAAAAATGGTGATGAAACCCACACCACTAGAAATTTGACAGAAACAATTTTTTTACGATATCTCATTTGCCAAATTTCAATATCGTACACCCAAATTATGGCCAAAAAAACACCTCCTTTAGGGCACAAAGAGGGTTTGTAGGGGCCTTGCAATAGTTTGTACTATTGACATCAACAAAATACCTCAGCCAAAAAAAAAATTAACTTGCAGAAATGGTTTCAATGAAATATTCTTGCAGATTCTTGAAATATTTTGTAAAATATTTCCTCTGGCTGGCAAAAAAGAATAGCGCTAGAATTGCATAAAAAGGTCATTGTGAAAATGTTTTCAGTCACCAAAAAGAAAGTCACCTGTTGGAGATTTTTTATTCGTCAAAAAATTGAAAAACCAGTCATCAGTAGTCTTTTGTGGCCCGTCGGGCTATACGACATCTATTGAAGAAGCAACACCTTGAAGGTGGAACTTTATTGTGGAAGTTTGTGCTTCCTAAATGAGAGATCAATGTCTCTCGCTAAGTTGGTTCTTAGTAGTGAGGGTTGGTACCTACAAATAGTGTAAAAAGAGGTTTATATAAAAACAATATTTTGACGTGGTTTTTTCCTGTAAGGGTTTCCACGTAAATCATGTGTTCTTCTTGTGTTGCATAATTGTTAGATCTTATGTGAATGATATTATACAATTGATATTATTATGGTTGCTAGTTTAAAAGGTAAAATATTGTATTATATTAATTCACTCTCCCTCTTAGTATAATCATGTGGTCATCAGTTGGTATCATAGCTCAGAGATAGTTTAAACACTTGAAGGTAGATCTAAAAGAGAACACATGGCAAGAAGAAAAGGAAATAATGGAAAAGGTAATACCAAGTAGAGTGTTAATCAAAAAGCACAAAAAAATCTAAATGCATGTAATGATAGAGAAGCAAGTAAAAATGATGGGGTGACAAATGGAACACAAATGGAAACAAAAATAAAAGATGATATCTTCAAAATATAAGACCATCTTGTGAGTGAAAGAAAAGAAGAGACAAACTTAGAAGAAAAGAAGTCGAAAGAATATGATGAGAGTGTTGATATAAACTTAGAAGAAGAAAATAATATAGATGAAGGAGAAGTGGATCTTGAGGAGGAACTCCTTTATGCCTACAATGAGATCGGAAAGCTAAAGAAAATAAATTTGAAACAAGGATTACAAATTCAAGAGGATGGCGAATTTAAAGCAAAATTTTCACATGATCTTAAAGAATCTAAAAATTCAAATTGAAGAAGGGAAAAATACTAAAGAAGAGGTAAGAATCCAATTGAAATCAAAGGAATAATATTGTGAAAGGTTAGAGTCCAAGATAGTTTATTTAAGGAAGGAAATAGAAAATGCATCCTCCAAGTTGAACAAGAGCCTCAAGTTTGATAAGAGTACCAAGATTTTGGATGGTATATTAAATGAATAGAGGTCACCATACAATAAGACAGGACTTGGATATGGAGAAAATCAAATGGCAAACAAGGATGACTCCAAAGAGACACTAAAGAAGTCAAATAAAGAAGAACGAAAGAGCTTTGAAGAAACCCTAAAAAGACATGTCAAAAGTGAAAGTAACAAGAAGAAGGAAAATCAAGTTCCAATGAAAACAAGTCCTCCTAAAGGTAACACTTGGAAAAATTCAAAAATTCTTGAACAAGACCAACATATGATGAGGTTCCAAATTTTATTTTATGGTTATTATTTTTCATTTAAAATTTTTTTGATAAGACAAGAAATTGTAGAGCATATATAAGATATAATTATGGTTGGAAAAAAAGTTCTTATGGGTGGAAAAATAGGAACTATATCTCATTTTCTCCATTAGTAGATTATAATGGCATATGCTATAAATACAATAACTATGAACATACAACATGATATTGTAGAAGTGGTTTTGAGAAACCACCTAGATAGTGTTGACGCAGGATTTTGCATGTAACAGCAGTCTCATGGGAAACTTAGCTATTGGGGGACATTTGTGCGCTAGCTAAGTGACCTCTAGGGGTTTTATCGAAGTTGGCTCTTTGTTTAGTGGGGGGAGGTAAAAGGTTAGAAAGATAGCAGAAATATAAATCTACACTACAGGCGATGCACCAAATTCTTAGACAAATTCACCAGAGCACGGTGCAAAATGCAAAGGCTCGAACCACAATTGCTATTCATCAAGTTAGTTTTTCTCAAAAGCACTTAAACCATAAGAATACCCTCTAATTTGCATAACATAATCTTAGCATAACATTAGCTAACATAGAAGAGTAGAAGAAACAGGATCTATATTCATTGAGCTATGAAGGATTACAGAAGCTGAAGAACATGCATTCATACAATAAAAGAAGATAACAACACAGACCAATAGTTTCACAAATGCATGGAAAACTAGAAAGGCCGAACTTATTTGGCATAGTCTTGAGTATTCAAATTAAATAAAACTATTACAAAGGCTTCCTTCCCAGTGCTCGGGATTTTTTTGCAACTTAATCAACAACCTAATAAAGAGAAACATGACCGAATTTATAGGCCAATCCACCGCCTGAGACACACCAAGAGAAGGAAATTCAGGAGCAAAAATCGACGGCCCAAATCACCTCAAGCCGCCACAGCAAACATCGATCGCCCAGGAGCATGCCAGCAAAGCCATGACAGGAAATGGAAAACCATGCAGTAGCAGAAACGAACACGCGATGCCACAGAAGAAAACGCGGCAGCAGGCGAGTACAACAGGCGCAACAACAACTCCAAGGTAACCGACGTAGACAAAAACCGCCATGTGTCGCGCAGACGGAGCTCGAAAAAAATTCAAAAAGATGCCTAGCGAAAAGCTCTGAGAGGGAGCCACGTGGAGCGCGTTGAGTGAAATAAAGTACAAGGCGGGCCCAGTTTGGAAAGCATCCAGAGAAAGCCATGCGGCACACAAACGGAGACCGATGAAAAATGAAGTGACATAAAAACCAGAAAGCTTCGCGAGGAAGCCATGTGGAGCACACCGAGGGTAGTGAGCATTTGAAAAGGTAAGGCATAGTCGCAAAAATAAAAACCGCAAAGGCTTGGCAATTTTTTGTGAAACAGTTTGGCGACTCACAGGGGCATTTCGCCCGCAGAATGAAGAACCCTAGAAATATTGGTTCAGCATCCCAAAATTGCTCACAACCTCGAGAGGGTAGCCTGCAAACTGGTCCAGACTTCATTCGATGGCATGGAGAGAGCTCGTAGATTCTCATGAGCCAGCCTGAGATCAATAACTACCTTAAAAGGCAATCTGACTGATACTTTCGTTTCCAATTCTAATTGGAAGAAAAGTTGTGCTAGTTGATGCACGATCACCTCAATTTCCTCGACGGTCGAAGATCGATCAAAAGATTAGAAGATAGAAAGGTCTTGCTTCTTCTCTTTGATCATAGCAACAATGTGTTCCACACCCGCTACCGCCTGATCTGCAATGAAGGGCGAAGGAAGGCCTCTTTGAGTTAACCGGGAAATTTTTTCCCGCATGTCACCGGTAACCTAATTTAGCCGAGCCCTTCATTCTGCTACCTATTGAACAACTTTTTGTATAGAGATGAGGATACTTATGCCCATGGTCACTGTTGTTTAGTCCTCGATGCCCACGCTGCTCAAAGCTTCATCGGAAGTTGTATACAACTTGCCCAATAAAATCCTAGCCTCCGAAACTTTATCATAAGTTACCTCTTGAATCTGTTGTATTGTTTCACCTACTGTTTCGTAAAGGCTAGCCGCTTGCGCCATAAATTTTAGGGTGGGCTGCAGAGTAAGGCATAATGCCTTCACCTTGTCCCAGTACGATGCGTACAACTCCTTGGCAATCTCCAACGAGCTCATCTGGGGCGCAAGAGGTTGGGCCTTCAGGATATTTAACTTCGCTTCCCTGCTGCTCAAACTCGCCTTCAGCTCCGACAATTTTATGTCCAATGTGGACACCTATTCTTTTAGAGTGGAAACCTCTTTTTCCTTTTCTTTTAGGACCAATTCATCTCGCTTTTCTTTTTGAATTTCCAACTCTAAAGTGGCGTTCATTTCATAAATTTCAGCATCTATGTTCCATCGGAGCTCCTTCATTCCTTCATCTAGCTGCACAAATGCAGCACGAAGTTTTTCCTCGGCTTTGCTCAACTTCACGTTGGAGAGTTGGAACAATTTCTGCTCTCAAATTATGCAGCTCCTTGATTTGACTTTCTAAGGCACTCCTCTCCTTCTCCAAGTGACTTATTTCGTTCTCTTGGGCTTTAAACTTGCTAACCCAGATGTCGACCTTACCCTTGAGCTCCGCTATCTGATCATCCTTTTTCTTCATCTGGCGATGAAGCTTGAGGTAATTTGTGGTCATGATTTTCTGGGTCTCCTCCATTAGTTCAACCTTATCTCGTGGGCGGGCCTACTATAATTCTAGCCCGATAGCATTTATAGAGTAATCGCTCAGTAGCATTTCTCCTACCGGTTTAATCACATTGGGAGTGATTTTTGCAAACATCAAGGAATTTTGAACTTCATTGAATACAGTTTGCAAGAGAGGCTATGTCTGCCTAGTTGCGTCATTTTGTCTTCTTTTATTGATACAGTTGGCTCGGGCGCTCTTTTTTGCATCCACCTGCAAAAAATATTCCTAGGCAGGGATACCCAGGACACTAGCAAAAGGGAACTCCTGAGGGACGGTCAGCGGGAAAGACAGTGTGTTCAACGCATCAGAAGTTTTGTTGGGCTTTGTTATAATGGTCAGGGAGAATGGTGGAATGAAATGGCCACTCGGAGGGGATGATAATGCGGTGTAAGGAAAGGTTGGGGAGGCGCCAACCAAAGGGTTGGGCCTCGGGGATAAGAATTGTTGGCTCATGATCCCAACGCTTACACCAAATTGTGAACTGGGTAAGAGATGGAATGCAGAGGATGAAAGTAGGACACCATGAGAGGTAAGACTTGACTGCTCGGGATATCCGACGACAGAGAAAAGTTGGTGCAAATGAAAAAGCAGGGGCAGTCGAAGAAAAGACCAGAGACATGGTAGAGAGAGAAGAGTGAAGAAATAATACCTGAGGCTCATGAGGAGCTACAGACGATTCAACCGCTTCCTCCGTCGGTCGCTCTTCTTCTCCACCGGACTCTCCAGTTCGTTGCCACTTTTCTTCTAGAGAATCATCAAGGTCAACAATGACCCACTTCCTACCACTGGTAGTCCTTACCCACTTCCTTGTTGATTTAGAGGAGTTGGACGACTCTAATGTTTGTACATGTGAATCCTCCTGCAGCACAGGCTGTTTACCAGTATCCTTCTCATGCATTGGATTTTCGACAATGGCAGGGGGGTTCTGATTTACTTCCTCCCTGGGCTCCATGGAAATCTCCTCCCTTCTATAATGTTGCACAGATGTTGAAGGGTTCAGATACCTTTCAATGTTTGGATGCTTCCTCTCCCAGATATCATCAAATCTCTCATCAAGGGCCACCTCTTCGTAAAGCTTGGCGGTTGCCAGAGTCTCCTGCCGGTATCTCCAGAAGTCCTGAATCTTCTCGAACATCCATTTTAGTTTATCCAATTGGGTGTTCAGGGACAAATTAATCTTTTGTTTTGGGTTGGCATTCCCCGTGATGTAGTAAAAATTCAGCCATGGCGGTCGCTCATCCACAATAGGAAAATACTCAAGGCCTATATATAAACTTAGATCCCTCTCCTCAACATTTCTTCGAGGGTCCCAGAATGGCCGAGGCAAATGTGGGATTTTGATGCCAACCCCTGATAAATTATTTCCAGGGTTGTAATGCTAGGTATCATCTATCAACACCAACCTGAGATGACCCAACTTTGAAAGCAAGATCTCTGAAGTATCAATCTTCGAAGTCCTCTTCTTTATCAGCGACACAGAACCAAACATGATTGGTAGCAGCAAATAGGAGGTTAAATGTTTTCCCCCCCAGTAATCATTATCAATAGTACACAGCTGCCTCATTGCTTCTAGGGCCAACACTTTGTTGGAAAGAAAATGGGGGAGCCGGAAGGGCTCCCGGGCAAAACCTCGCATGCGGAGTATGGTGAAATCCACGACAAAGAACCAATCCTAGGGCGGTACAAGCTTTCCCAACCAGGATTTTTATTGGGGTGATATGTGCGCAATCATATTGATGTTAGCTCCATCCAAAGCCCGCAGAGTTGGGGCTAGGAACAAATCTGAAAACGCATAGTAATCGAAGGTTTTCGACATGAAAAGAGTCCATGTCGAAACTGGCTTTCTCAAGCCCCCTTCGTCAAAAATAGCTAGAGACATAAATGTCGAAAAGTAATCCGGATTCTAGTGTAATATCAAATAGGCCAGGAAAGAGGAATACTTGAACCTAGAACCGGCCTGGAATTCCTGCAGCTGCTGCCAAATCCCATCACTAACAACTCTTGCAAAATCCAGGAGCAGAGCCTCATGATTTTTCTTCAACATAAAGCTTAGTCACATTTGGAACTCAAAAATGTGTTTGTCTGTATCCAAACCACACAGCAGTGCCATCATAGAAGTGACAGAAGAAGACCCACCTTTCAGAGCCTTCAAGCTAAAAGGGAATTTGGGCGATGTTGAATTATTTGTCGGTTGATTAATTTCAAAGCGATAAAACTGTTGCACCTTTTGGAGCCCTCCCCACTTTTGTTGCATCTTTTTCACTTCAAAAATATCAACATCCCGCGTCAAGGGGAGCAGAACGCACAACATATCCTGAATAGCTTTAGGGCTAATGCCTACCCTGAAATTAGTAGCACTTACCACTCCAGTGTCTGGTTCAAAGCGAGTTGCGCATGCTACCATAATTTCTAGGCAAGGGTGTACCAAGGGAACCATGTACTGTGGAAGCCCATAAAACCATTGACGCTTATTGAAAGGGTCTGATACATTCTTCATTTTCTTGCATGCGGCTTCCCTAAGGCTCTTAGGATTGTGGGATAGCTCAGGATCAAAGATGTTATCCCAATTCTCGGCAACCAAAGCCTGATCTCTATGAGGAATTATGTTTAGTATTCATTGGTCCACCTGACTAGTGAAAGGCCAACAAGGCTTTGTGGGGATGCCTGGAGTAGCATAAGACTCCTTGTCGTAGAGTTGCACGCAAGGCGCCCTCCTCATTTGCTCAATTATACTTATTGGGGTCAGGACCTGTGTTGGGTTCTCTGCAAACTCAGTCATTTTGGTATTCACAAGAACTTTTTCGCAAACTTTCACAAATGACTTAACTTTCTAAAGAATTATTTCTCTCTTGCGAATGCCTTAACTATTTTATCTTTAGATGACTTCTTGCAATAAATGTGCTCTGCATGCCTAACCTGCCTTTTCGATCTTCGTGAAAAAAAATGGCCGAGAAGGGTACATGCCAGCCATTCATACCTAGTTGTCATATGCATCACCAGCTTTTCGTGCGTGCGAAAAGATTGCCAACCTGCCAAATTGCCCTCTACATTTAAGAGACAACTTTTCGTGCAAGGTGGAGCCTAAATTTTCTTGAATAACGAACCAAGACAACCTTGCAAAAACATTTTCGCAAGCTTTGTACATTTACTGATTTTATTTGATCATACTTGGGTGCGTCACCCAACAGCCTGTCTTTAAGATTTGCCTTGATTTGAATGAGACGAAGGCTCGCTAAGCTGGCACCTGGCCAACTTCGAATGAATTTGGCAACCTGAATAGAGAAAATTGCAACTATACTTGTATATTCTCATCACCTCACACGTCGCAACACTGAAAATGAGGCTTGGCGACACACTTCGGCTGAGTCGCAATTATGGCTTGCCTTCGACCAGTGAGCCCTGGCTAGTCTATAAATAAGACCCTTAGCAATATTGCAAATCACAACGCTTCTTAGCATTCCTAGCATAGCAATCTTTTCTTATCTTAGTAATTTCATTTTCTAGTTAGGAAGTACGCATCATGGAAACGCCAGTAAGGTTAGTTTGCAAAAAAAATCAAGCTGCCTTCTTAGGCAAGATTAGGTGCAGGTGCTTAAAGCGCATGATAGGCGTGAAAAACCTGTTGTTTGTGTAGGCAATAAAGTGGGTCCTAGGAAAAGATTGCGTAGAGTATTAGGAATAGTACCGGGTAAACAATAGCATTTGCTCCCATTTCGTCACGTCGCTACTGGATATCAGCGTTTCCAAGCGTAAAATCTTAAAACTGACGGAGCGGGTGTTCCCTGGACGCTACCTCAGAGGTCTGGAGCAGATCGTACGCGCGGCTCAATTTGATCATGGGATCCCTTTAGTTCGTAACATTCGTTTGTTGCAACTGCATGGAGGACTTGTTCCAACCAGGCCCTTCCTCTTCGGCTTCAAACTGGAGACTCATGAGGAGCATCATGCCAAGGCCCACGTCGGTTGCTACTTCCTCATGCGAGTGCATTATATTGAACCATTCCAAAACCTCCAATTGTACGAGGATTTTGAAAGAATGGTGTCCCTGATCTCGCGTTGCCTGTGCTGACCAGGCTTTGGTCCGTGTTCATTGAACTTGAGCACCAAGTACCTGCGTTGTAACTCTTGATCCGATGCCTTTTTATCAAACCATTTCTTTACCACCTGCTAGTGGTTGTTCATCGACTCAAGGGAGTGCTCTCTTTTTTCTTATACCTTGAGTAGCTCAAAAAACCTTACCTCCATTGCTTTGTTTTGTTCAATTTCTAGATATTTAAGCAACTGCAGGGCAGGGATTTTCATGGCAATAGGCAACAAGGCCTCCTTCACGTACACCATCTCATAAGGAGATGTCTTTAGTATCTGCTTGGGCATGATTCGGTCTGCCCACAGTACTGTCTGAAGGTTCCTATGCCATTCTCTCTGGTGTTCTGAGTCTATTTTCTTTATTAACCTTGTAGACTTTGCAAGGCCATTCCCCTAGGGATAATAGTTAGAAGAGGTTTTCAGGAAAACCTCATATTTTGAGCTAAGGAATGCTTTAGAATTATCGGAGATGATTGTTTTGGGCGGGCCAAATCTGGATACCAACTCCTCCCGGAAGTTAACAATCTCCACTTTTGTTGCATTTTTCAATGGCACTGCTTCTGCCCATCTAGTGAAGTAGTCTGTAGCTGTTAATATCCATTTGTGTTTGGATGAGGAGAAAGGGTTGATCATCCCAATGAAATCTAAACCCCATTGAGCAAAATGTTCTTCTACTACTATAGGCCTTAATGGCATAGCAACATTCTTTCTCCTTCCGACATGAAACTGACATTCATTGCAAGACTTAATCAGTAAAAATGCATCATTGAAAAGTGTTGGCCAAAAATAACCAGCACATATAATTTTAATTGTCGTGGACCTTGCAGAAAAATGTCATGCAACTGGGCTATTATGGTATTGATCCAATATTTTCTTGGCCTGCTCCTCATTTACACACCTTAGCAGGACGCCATTAAAGTTTCTTTTAAACAGGACACCCTCCAGGAGAACATAATTACTATTTTGTAAATGATAGAAGCACTTTTTAAAAGGAGGTAGACTGATTGGATACCTTCCCGTCTGCATGAAGTTTATTCTATCCTCAAATGAGTCACCCTAAGAACTTTCTTTGTTCAATAACACAGGTTCCAGAGCTTCAAGCTTTGTTGATGTTTCACTATTTTCAGTGAGATACTCGCACAGTCCCTTTCCTTTGATGGTCTTGATAGGTCTGACTTCAATATCATATTCTAGGATCTTGGCGATCCAATTAGCTCTCTTCTTTGTGATTTCTCCCTCCATGATATACTCTCGCACACTAGCATGTGGTACACAAACAATCACCTTATTGTATGATATTAAATGTCGGAACTTCTTAAGTCCTTTCACAATTGCAAAGGCCTGCTTCTCTACAAAGTTGTACTTTACCTCGTATTCCTTTAAGGTTCATGAATAGAAGGCAACAGGGGACTCCTTTTTATCTTCGTCATCTTTTTGCATAAGTACAGTGGTGATGCTGTTGCCACCACCAAAAATGTATATAATAAAATCCTTTGACAAGTCGGGATTGACCAACACAGGGGCAAAAGAAATAGCCTCCTTTATAAGCTCGAAAGCTTTTCTAGCTTATGTCGTCCATTTGAAAATTTGGTCTTTCTTTAGCATTAAGGTAATAGGACGAACGGTCCCTACAAAATCTGCAATGAAACAGCTAATGAAGTTGACCTTACCCAGAAATGACAGAACGCCCTTCTTGTTGACAGGTAACGGGAGCTCTCGGATCGCATCAACTTTTTCAGGATCAATGGCGATGCCTTCCTTAGAGACGACATACCCCAGTAACTTCCCTTGGAGAACTCCGAACACACATTTCTTCAGGTTTAAACTAATCCTGAATTCCTGGCACTTCTGGAAGACAAGCTCCAAATGATCAAAGTGATCATCAGCAGATTTTGAAAATACTGTCAAATCGTCCAGGTAGATGAGTATAATTTTGTGGATCAAATCCTTAAAAGCAATATCCATGGCTCTCTGAAAAGTGGCTCTGACATTTGAGAGTCCAAAAGGCATCTTGGCATATGCATAAGTTCCCCACTTGGTGGTGAACGCTATTTTGTGTTGGTCTTTTTCCTTTACCAGAATCTGGTTGTAGCCTGAAAAACCATCCAACATTGAAAACATTTCAGAACCAGCTAGAGTTTGTAGAATTACCTCCATTGAAGGCAGTGGGTAATGATCCTTTAAGCATGCTCTATTCAAGTCTCGAAATTCTACACACAGTCGTATATCTCCATTTTTCTTCCAAACTGGTACCAGATTTGACACCCAAGTGCTATGTTTGATCAGAAACACTATTCGAGAGGTGATCAATTTATTCAACTCCTGTGACATGAGAGATTCTATCTTTGGGTTCACAGGTCTCTGCCTTTGATGAAATGGCTTTGCCCCTTCTGAAAACTCAATTGTATGCTCGATGATCTCGGGATCATATCCTTTAAGATCATCATATGACCAGGCTACCACACTCGGATATTCTTCACAGAAATGCCTTAGTCTGTCCTTGTTCTTCTGAGAGACTTTTTTCCCGACCTTGAGATTTTTGTCTTCTCCGATATGCAAATCGATGTAATCACCCTTGTCAACCACGAGCCTCCTTTTGTCTCTTGTCACATCATCAAAATCAAACAGGCTCTCCAGAGTGACTAGGCCTCTCGAAAGCTTGTTGGATTTCAACTAGATAATTTGATCCCCATAAACTTTGGCGATCTTTGGTTGCAGTTGATCAGCGAATTCTCCAGATGACTAGAGAAATGATGCAATATGAGCATCGATGTTGAACACTTGCTAGTCTTGATTGTTGTTTGGAACAACGGGTCTTACAATTACCCTCACCGCATACTTATTTCTTAATAATTCGAAGGCCAACTCAAACTAAGCTCCAATAGTCGCCATTCTGTCGGCTTCAGAGTTTTTCTCCCTCGATATAGCCTGAATATTGAATGCCTCAAAGTTGTTGATTAGATCCCAAACTCTATGTCGGTAGGATTGCATATGGATATTCTTTGCAGCAAAAATTCCACGGATTTGGTTGACCACCAACTTCGAATCTCCGAACACACTTATCTGTTTTGCACCCATTTGTTCAGCAAGGCTTAAACCATGAACCAGACCTTCATATTTTGCTTCGTTGTTTGAGCACGTGAACTGGAAGCGATACGACCTCAAGGTCTTTCCCTCAGACGGGGATATCAAACAAATCCCCACTCCAGCTCCTACTCTACATCTTGCACAATCAAAATATAAAGTCCATATTTTTGAAGATTGTTCACCTCCAGGCTCCTTAGTCACTTTGGGCATAATTTTCCCTTCTTCATGTATAACATATGTTCTGAGGCCAATTGCATGGTAATTCCCGAAAGAGGCTGTATCAATAAATTCTTTCAACAAATCTTCTTTGTCTTCTGTCCGGGAGCTAGTAGCCTCTTCTTCTTCTAGAAATTACACATTGAACCTCTCTTCTCGAGTGATTGAAGTATGTGCTGCTTCAAAGTTGAGCAGGGCCTCATCAGCAACATGTTTGGAATGAAAATTTTTCAATAATAGTTTCATCTTGGCTCCATGTTTGGTCCTTAAAATCAGGTGTGACCAGTCCAATGCTAGATATCCTCCAACATTTTTCGTGAACTCTTACGACAAACAAATCCCAAATAGAGGAGGGATATTAATGAGTACAGTATCTTGATTTACAGTGATACTAGGGCAGGCAAACAAAGTCATAGGCAATCCCTTGATTACCCCAACGGTATCAACCTTATTTCCATCTAGTTGCAACACTCCCTTATTTAGAGGCTCATATTTTAAACCCAAAGCATCAGCTACTTGCTTTGGCATGACGGTGGTGCTAGCACCAGAGTCGATCATACAATTATGTAACAGCTTGTTGCCAATAATAAGTGTTAGAAAGAAAAGCTTAGGTTTAGGCTTACTTTCTTTTTCGGACTTGAGCTTCTCCTCCAATTGAATTGTTATCACTTTATGCAGGTCCGACCTAGATACTTTCTCTTCATTGGACTGGCTAGGCACCTTCGCATCTTCCTCTCCCGACAATGCCTTCTACAATAGTACCTTCTGCTCCGAAATAGCCAAGACGTCCCACAAAGATGCATTGGCAGACGACTTCTTCAGTTGTTCCACCACATTAAACTGTGCTCGTGACTAGTGAATCACGTTTGCTTGCTCCTTGAGCTTCGCAGTTGGTACAGGCCTCACGGCTGGTACATCCATTGTTTGGTAATAGCAGGGGTGATTGTAGGAGCCTTCACCTTCGGGGGAAGTGGATTCAGAGAGCTAGGAATAGTTGTTTTAGACTGTGGTGGGATTGGCAATAGGTTTGTCGATGGGCTAGGTGTCGGCTGAGATGAAGCATTGGTAGGCAAGGTTGTGAACTCTCCGGTAAATCTACGCTTTGAACGCATGTTGTAGTCAGGTTGCACCTGGGGCACTTTATCCATAGGGATATCATTTGGAAATGTCGATTCTTATCCTTCCATCCAAGAAAAGAGTGTTTGGTCTGGAACAATGTATGACTCTTGCTAGATGGACATCCCTTGCATTTGAGCGGCAAGGACAGCATTGTCCATCTGCTGGGAGGTGTATGATTGGTTTGTAGGATCAGGTGTGCCACCCTGGCTACGTTGGTTTGTGATCTTTTGTTGCAAATTTCCCCGCGAACAATTTTTTGGCATGTGTGCATCATTGCAAGGAAAGCACCATGAATTGGCATCTTCGGCTAAATTATTCTACCCCATGACTAACTCTTTATTCGAACTAGGATGAACGGTCTACATTGGCAGGGTTACCAGAACCATTTGGTTACTCGGCTAAGCCGAGGTATTTCCTCATGACCTATCTTGCCACTGATTTGATTGATATGGAGCTTTCCCTCTTTGATAATTTTGATAAGCTGGCTTCTGATAGGTATATTGTTGCCGCTTCAAAGTAGTTAATTCATTATTCATGGCCCGCATCTGTTCTCTCATCTCGTTCATCTCGGCAGCCAAGGGATTAGGCAGAGGAGTTGCGCTCAGAGCACTTCCGGGATACAAGTACATAGATTGGGGAGGAGTCGTAGGCATGCTGGTCGAAGGAACTTCAGCTTCCACAACGTTGCACTCGGGAAACAATGGCATGATGGGTCTTGGTGCCAACTTTCCTGCAGTAATCAGATTATTTTCCGCAGCGACAGCCAAGGCATAAGCATCAGGAAGAGTCTCTCCGCCAAGAGCTTGCAACATCATGGAAATATCGGAGTTGATTGACTTTAAGTATAACATAAATGCCAAATCTGGAGGTGGTCGGCTACCAACAGACACTCTCTGCTAGGTTGAATGAAATCTCGCATTGAAATCAAACAGAGCTTCATGGGGAGCTCACTTTATATTTGCCAGTTGATGATACAGTGAAGATTTGTCACTGGCATTCAAAAAATGCTCATAAAACAGAGTTCTGAGCTGGTCCCAAGTTGCAATAGTGCTAGCTTCAAGAATCCTGTACCAGTTTAGCACCTTTCCTCAGAAGGAGGCGGCCAGCAACCTAAGAGCTACATTTTCATTAGACACGTCATGTACCAGACATACATTTTCCACCTCTTGCAGATGTTCTATTGGTGTCTTTGACTCGTCCCCAGAATATTGAGGGATAGCTTTTAGAGCGGAAGTAGGGATTGGAGCCCATACTGCAAGAGGAATAGGTGCAACTAAAGGACCACCAAAGTCTCAGGCTACATAATTTCTAGCAGCCATAGGTGATGGCGGAGAAGGAGGAGACGAAGGAGGTGAAGGGCTACCTCGGCGACCTCTCGTGTGCACAAAAACTAGTGGTGGTACGAGTTGGCCAGGGACTCTTGCAATCTGTGACCTAGT
The DNA here is from genome assembly GCA_007115665.2 of Sequoiadendron giganteum. Taxonomy (NCBI): domain Eukaryota; kingdom Viridiplantae; phylum Streptophyta; class Pinopsida; order Cupressales; family Cupressaceae; genus Sequoiadendron; species Sequoiadendron giganteum. The sequence continues at coordinate 206,114,598 of CM021100.1, forward strand.
TACAGGCCGATGACTCATACACACTTATAAAACCAGGCGAATGTGTTAGTTCGCGGTCCCACCAGGCGTGCCAAAAAAAGAACTGTTGACGCAGGATTTTGCATGTAGCAGTAATCTAATGGGAAACTTAGCTATTGGGGGACATTTGTGTGCTAGCTAAGTGACCTCCTGAGGTTTTATCAAAGTCGGCTCTTTGTTCAGTGGGGGAGGTAAAAGGTTAGAAAGATAGCGGAAATATAAATCTGCACTACAGGCGATGTGCCAAATTCTTAGACAAATTCACCAGAGCACAATGCAAAATGCAAAGGCCCGAACCACTAAATTGCTATTCATCAAGTTAGTTTTTCTCAAAAGCACTTAAACCGTAAGAATACCCTCTAATTTGCATAACATAATCTTAGCATAACATTAGCTAACAAAGAAGAGTCGAAGAAACTTGAGCTGTATTTATTGAGCTATGAAGGATTACATAAGCTGAAGAACATGCATTCATACAATAAAAGAAGATAACAACACAGACCAATAGTTTCACAAATGCATGAAAAACCAGAAAGGCTGAACTTATTTGGCACAGTCTCAAGTATTCAAATTAAATAAAACTATTACAAAGGCTTCCTTCCCAGTGCTTAGGAGTGTTTTGCAACTTAATCAACAACCTAATAAAGAGAAACATGGCCGAATTTATAGGCCAGTCCACCGCCTGAGACACACCAAGAGAAGGAAAGTCGGGAGCAAAAATCGACGGCCCAGATCACCTTGAGCCGCCACAGCAAACATCGATCGCCCAGGAGCATGCCAGCGAAGCCACGACAGGAAATGAAAAACCATGCAGCAGCAACAACTCCAACGTAACCGGCGCAAATAGCAACCGCCACGTGTTGCGCAGACGGAGCCCGATAAAAAGTCGATAAGATGCCTAGCGAAAAGCTCCGAGAGGGAGCCACGTGGAGCGTGCCAAGCAAAAGAAAGTACAAGGAAGGCCCAATTCGGAAAGCAGCCAGAGAAAGCCACGCGACACGCAGACATACACCGACGAAAAATGAAGTGACATAAAAAGCAGAAAGCTTCGTGAGGAAGCCACGTGGAGCACGCCGAGGGTAGTGAGCATTTGAAAAGGTAAGGCGCAGCCACAAAAATAAAAACCGCAAAGGCTTGGTAGTTTTTTGTGAAATAGATAGCACAAGATGGAAGATACCATGACAAAATGAAAAAGAAAGCCTACTAAAGTATAGAGAAGGAAACAAGAGCAAGATAACAAGAAGAATGATAAATCTATACTTGTGCAAACTGTACTTCACGTGCAAGAGCTATCACTATGTTCATGAGGAGAAGTAAAAATTCAGGGGGAACTACTCATTGTATCATCTTTTAGCTCCATGGAGAAAAAATAGATCAGCTAATGAATATTCCTTGAGAGAGTTATAGTAAAAGGAGAATGATGCCATTGATATCAATTGTGAAATTGAAGGATATTTTAGGAGGTAGCCCTAGTAGTTCCTCACAAAAGACATCTTGGAACTCATAAAGAAATGGGTAAACTTGAATACATGGTTCCTTGGATTTCCTCAATGACTCCCCATTAAATTCATATAATTTTTTTAGAATTGTAGAATTACAGGTTGCCAAAATAAGTTAACTCTTTAGACTCTTCTATTTTCTCCATTTTGAGTGTGAACATTTGAAATCCTTTTCTTTTGGCTCTCTTTAGTTTCATTGTAGAGATCTACCTTATCTTAACTTTATACTCAATTCCTTGAAATAATGCTACATTCCCTAAATCATCTAGACACTTGATTGTTTTATTAAAATAGTCTACTTTTTCTCTATCTCGCCATAACCAATTCATTCTTAGAATGACATGGTAGGACCCTAAAAGGGTTATAAAAAGGAGGACTTCTATTGGAAAAGTTGGCACTTTTTATTTTGGCTTCGAACAAATGTTCTTCTACCTAAGCTCTTGATTGGTTTGCCTATTCTATTGACTATGGTTTAACCATATAACCAACTTGAATAGGAATTATTTTTTAGTAAACTAGGTTTTATGAAAAAAAATAGTTGTACTTGTGTCTATTAAAATAAAAATAAGTATACCAAACAACATACATGTAGTATTAATAGGAACAATCTAATATTTTGTCTGGTGATTATTAACAACTACATGGATCCTTTGCTAGAACAAAATTCAAGGGAACCAATATTAGTGAGTCATTCTTTGGCTCCATCTCATATCATCATTTCATCAAACTTTAGTGGAGTAATATTTTTCATATCTTTTTGTAATTTTTTAGTCAAATAATCTCTCATCTCTCCTTGATTTCCTTGGTCTTGATGAGATTCCCTTTGCACTTCATGAGCACTATGCTTATGATAATTATTTTCACAATTCTCTTGACTTTATTCTTCCTCATTCTCATGATCATTTGTCCCTCTTACTGCCTACTATAGGACTCCCAATATTTATTTAGTTTCATTTAAAATAGTCAAAATTTGATCCAACTTCTTCATGGGATTTTATGAAGGTTTACCAAAATCATCCTAACCACTTCTAGGGTTTACTCTCATTCACACCATGACCGCCCCGATAGGTTATCATACTCTTATTATTTTTGCATCTTAAAGTGAAATGAGCATGATTCGAAATATAAGTTCAAATTGTAAGAATTTTTTTTAAGGTTAATTCCTTTAGAAAAATCATAATTTATTTCAAAACTCAACACTTGAAAATAAAAAATCACTTTTATTCATAATATTGGATTTATACATCCTAATTTATATAATATTTTCTTAGTGCTACATGTCACTATCAAAGAGAGGGATTTCTTCAGGATCCTCCCCTTAATTAGAATCTAACAACACAAACTACAAGAGTGTATGTTCATGCAGGTACTCCTCAATCACCTCTTGACCTAAAATTGGAATATTGCAGCCACAGCTAAAAGTCATGTCATGAATTTTTTATGTTTTCCTAGGTTTAATTGGAGTGGAAACAAATTTATCCATTTTTTTCCCTCTTTCTAACTTAATTTTATTTAAAGTGATAGCTAGAGTTTCAGAATTAGAGAGCCAAGACTCTTTTGTGTGACTCACAATTTTCTTAGTTTTAACTTTCTTGGATTTCTTCACCCTTCCTTCCTTTTTCCCTACCTTTGATCTACCCATTTTTGTGTTCAAGGCACAGACCGATTTATCTCCTTGATAAATTCTTACATAATAGGCTCATATGCCCTAGTGTTTAAACTATGCTTTGATACCACATGTAATGAATCCACTAATTCATTAAATGCTTAGGATAACACTTAATAATCTTGAACGAAGGTGTTAGACAATCTACATTTAAACGTTAGCTCGATAAAGCTTTAAAAATAATTACTATTCCGTATTATAGTATAAATCAATGGATGGATTAAATATTTTCTTCATCAAAACACTTGTCAAAACAATTATTTTTGTATCATAAAATGTTGTGTATAAGGGTATATTGCATATCAAGTGTTTGAGCTTCCTCTTTGCTTCTTTCTAGAAAAATCACCTCTCTTCCTTTCACCTTTTATTTTCCTTCTTCTTCCTTTATTTCTCCCTTGACCCCCTATTATTTCTCCTCCCTTTTTGCATGCTCACCAAGAATATCTATGCTACACTTCCTTCAACAAACATTCAAGACCTTCTTTACTTCCCATAATGTGAACTAAAGTTTAAACCACCACTTTGAACTCTCCATTTTGTGGAGCTAACAATTCCAATGAACATCTCATAAATTTTGAAACACTTCATTTAATGCCACCTTTTATGGTATTAACACAACTATGATCCATTGTTATAAGTTTCTATATATATATTATATATACATGTACATATATGTATATATGTGTACATAGATATATACACACATATATGCATATATACTATATACATGTACATATATGTATATATATACACATATATGCATATATACTATATACATGTACATATATGTATATATATACACATTGTAGAGTAGGGGGATTCCTCACCCCAAGGCTCCAAGTCATTGGAGATCCCTAAGGAATGAACTACCCTAAACTACCTCAAGTTGAATAATGAATTAAGAAAGAAAACACAGGTTGAAAAGGAAGGGAAAACATGACCCTATTCCCTTCTGCTAATGGTAGGTGTTTTCAAAAATTAGGTGAGCATATTACAAGGGTCTTAGATTGTGAATCAAGCAACTCTCTATTTGAGAATAGCAGCATGGGAACTAAACTTGAATGCATCACGCTGGAGTCTCGAGGATGCGTTGGTTTCATGTACAGATAGAGGGTCGAATGATAGTCAAAGACACTCAAGGTCAACTTAGCACCCAAATAAGTGATGAAAAAATGAAAAAAAAATCTTTCAATTTCTCTCCCAAACTTGCAAAATTATAGATTACCAAAAGACTCTACAGTCAATTAACATTCAAATTAATAGTTGCATTTTTCAATTTCAATTGAATTCATATTTTACATCATTCATTTATTCAAATTTAAAATTAAATTCAAATACATTTATTCATTTCATATTTCATGAAATATACATTACAAATTATTAGGAAACTCCAACGCCCCTCTATAATCCTCTTCATTCTACCTCTATCTTGCCTCTTACTTTCTCATTGTTGCTTTATCACCATTAGTTTTTATTTTCTAAAAGGTGTAGCCTATAGTTTATCTCCTATGAAATTTATTTTTATATTAACTTCTTAAAAAGCTACATCCTATCTGTATTTCTCTTTGTGTGTTGGTCATCTCAATATGTGATTGTTCACATTACACACACACCCTCCCAAATCTTCTCTCTATAAATTTATTCCAACTTCTTCATTCTACACCACTACCTATTCTTATCAACTATCCTCCTTTAAGGAATGTATAGCCTTATTCATCCTCCTTCCTATGTTGCTCACTCACCCCTCTCAACACTTTTCTATGCAACCTTCTTGGTTTTAACACAACCCCTCTAAAATTAACATTCAAATTTTAATTATTTTATTTGAATTGAAAATATGTAACAAATCCTTCTTACCCATCCATTTGATGCAACCCTTTCTCATTGTACTATACCTCATATTGTGTATTGGCCTGCATTAACATTATTATTTTCAGCCATTAACAATACACTTCCTTATATTATGCTAGATATCACACCCCTCCAACTATCTCCCTTGGCTACATAGAAGCTTTCTCTCTCCCTTCAAAGTGCGACCACCGTGCCTCCATTCTATCGCCCCCTTCCTACCTTCCACATTCAATTCCATCCATGTTATCCTTCCATTATGGGGTGGACTAAATTATTTGATTTTTCAATTTTTCCTGGTGCACACCTTCTATCTGGTGTGTGTGGGATTTTAATAGCTCTCAAGAACCTGTGTGGTATCTCCTTTTGGAACCTCTTCATTTCTTCAGTCAACCTTTTAATATCCTTGTCCATTCCAACAATCATGTCATTATACGGTATGCATATTTATTTCTTTAAATATGTATTTTTTAATTAAATGTCAAATGCCTTTTACAAGCCATTCATTTTTTCAATTCTGCTATCCATTGCATAGTCGACCCTTTCAATTTTTATCAATAATATTTTCCTCTTAATTTTGCCAAATCAAACTATAAGATAGGGGGAAAGAGTACCGAACAATCACAACAATATTATGCTATGTAAATCAAGAAACAATATCACCTTCTCAATCAAGGTGCCCTCAAGCATGTAGAGGAGGATGCAGGCTTGATAAGGTCTATGTTGCCGCAACAACGAAGTAGTCCCTTGAGACACCAAGTTACAACTCCAATGGTGATAAAAGGTGCAACAAGATGTAAAGAAAATGTGTTGAATTTCTCAAGAAGTGCTCAAAAGATCAAGCTAGTGTGTAGAATTGTTCAAGAGATTATAGAAGATGGAATGAAAATGAAATGGATACATTTGAAGATCAAAATGGGAGGGAAAGAGTCATTCTTGGGTCGGTTGGCTAACACATAGGTCTTACACTTCATCCTCAATGGGAAATGTAGTATCCTTGTGGATTTCAAAGGCCAGAATTTTTCAAGGATGGCAGCGCACTGTGTAGATGTCTGCATGTCGCGCGTGCGTCCTCGACAAAAATTCCCCCATCGACACAAAGGACAAGTGCCAAGTGTATGCATTGCATATATGTGATGTGGAATTTCTTAGTCGAGATTTATTTTTCTAAAGTAGGGGGTGTAAAAGGGGAATTTGTGAGAGGGGTGCAAATTCCCTCCTATACATTTTGCCTCCACTTTAGCGAGCATGAATGTCAATGAATTTTTGGTAAGGTAGATCGAAGAGTTTAGAAATGTATACCTGAACTGTCGAGGAACAAGATCGTAATTTGGTGAGCTCGAAAGTGTAGGGAAAGAAAATAACTCCACAGGTACTCTCTCCTAAGGAGGTTCGAACAAAGGACTTTGTAGAACCTTAGAACTATAGAGTTGAAAAAAGTACACCAAAGGCCCGTAGACCAACGATGGACAAATCCCATAGGATGCAAGTGCTTCACAGGTCCTCGGACCTGCAAAGAAGGTGCCCCTCAAGTACTCTCTCTGAAAGGAAGCCCAAAATAAGGGGACTCCACAGATTCGGACTAGAAAGCAGCTTCATAGACACACCTGCAAAGCAGCATGTTAATTCGTAGATAAAACATGTTAGAAAACAAAGAGCGGCCACGTAAGAAAATAAGAAGACAGTCACATAGATAGTCGAAAAATTGAAGGAAGAGCTTTCAAAAGGGTCCCTTGGGAACCCTTAAAAAGAAAAGGGGTCCACTCAAGGGATGCATTGTTTGAAAGTGTAGGTGATTTTTTTGTAAATCAATCCAACATCAAGGAATCCTTTCAAAAGATGTTTTCTTCATCAAGGAATTCGAAAGGAAGAAAATGCCCCCTTATAAGGGGAAGGTCGAGGCTTCTCCCGTAGGAAAAGCTGCTCCCACCTCGGAGGAAAGTTTTTCATGTTCTTTCTTTACAAACCCATGACGAAGGAAACATATTCTGCTAGGGGTCCTTGTTGATAATGTGATTTTGAAAAATGTTTTGAAAATATTTTCGAGAAAAGATTCATTGGCCATCGAATGTGCTTTCTGAAAATCAAAATTGACATGATAGCCCCCCCTTAGGATGGTGTGTGTTGAATGCAGAGGCATGTGACATCCTAAGGAGAGAAGAACAAGAATGAAAAATTAATGTTGTGGCCCGTGAAACATGATGAGATGTAACTGTGGTAATATTATTGCACACACGAGGGACAAAACATAAGCACCACAACATCACAAAGCAAGCACGAAAGATAAGAGAACAACAATGTAAAGAAAGACAATAACATCACAAACAAGGGACACATGGGTGCTTTGATATTTTGGGGTCAAATATGATCATAAATATAGATAAATAAGTATAATAGTATACTAATGAATTGTCATCAACCCCCTACTATATCAGACCATATGAAGAATGCACGAGAAGACAAAATAAAAATTAAAAAAAATCGGGTCAACATGGAAGGGAAGCCTAAATGCCCCCAACACTTTGCATCAACAAAGGAAGAATGATGTAACAAATAGATGAATTTATATGACACCTAAGCACTTATGTATCCAAGCACCTATGAGGGTGACCATCCAGGAACACATAATGCAAGCGTAGGGGAACACAAACACACACATACAATCTACTCTACAAATAAAGAAGAGGCACCCCCTAGTCCTCATCAACCAAGAGGTCATCAGCCTCCTAATCTAGATCATTATACGGAGAAGGAAAATGAGTCTGCAAGGGCAAAATATTAAGGGGGGAACCCTTTGACCCCCCACTACAAGAGCCAAGGAAGAAGGCCTCAAGAGGCCTTCTTCGCTCAGTTCTTGTGGGATAAAGGTCATAAAATTCATGTAGATCACTGAAAGGGTTTGGACCTCATCTAGAGAGTTAAACATGCACTTCACAAGAGCTCCATGTGTTGCCTCAACAGACGAGGGAGGCAGTGCCCGAAAGCCACTGCTAGGCTCACCAAATGACTTAGGAGCAGTGACAAACTCTAGGGACGTAAAAACTTCCTCCATCACCAAGATGACACACACTAATGCAGAACCACCCTCCAAAGAACGTGGACTCCTCTTTCGACCCCCATTTCTAGCAAAGGTCATCCTCCATCTTATGTTTTGTTGGAGGATGTGAGATCCTCATAGATGAGCTAGAAGGCACAGAAGATGAGGAGAAGACCACATCAAACACCATCGAGTTGTTCAGCATATCCATGGGATTTTAGAACAGTGAGATGTTCGAGAGGGACATCAAGAGAGGCGACTCAACTGAAGGAGAAATAAAAACCTGTACCTTTTTTAGGTGAGGGTTTTTTACACTCGCAGTAGGAGTCGGAAGCAACACCGAGGCTGATAGAACTGAAGTAGAGGGGACAAGAGAGGAGGATATAGCAAAAGGTGTTGAAGCAGAAACTGTTGACTCCCCTTCCTTCCTCTGTAGGGTGGACCACTTAGTGACCAGAGCCTTTTGTTGATGCTTGCACTCATGCGCAAGGTGGTTCTTGTGACTCCAGGAGCTAGAGGTTGGAAGTTGAGATGGAACAAAGAACTCCTGCTCGACCATTAGGAGTGTCCATCATGACTATTTATGGCAGAGGGAGAAACTCCTAGATGGGATCAAGAGGGAGAGATTAAGAAGATATTGGAGCAACAGTGGGGGGAGTTGGCTCTACAACAGCAGGCCTCTTCCCATTCACTACCTTGGGGTAGGAGCGATAGGAGGTTGCAAAGGCTGAGACATAAAGGAATCCCCATACGAACCCTTCCTCTTACCATACATACCAAGTCAAGGGCTCGTGGGTAAGGTAGGAAGGTCAAATACCTAAAACTTAGCTTTATGCCAAGCAGGTACCATCAAACTTCTTACGTGAAAACTAGGAGTAGTCACCTAAAGCTCCTCTTCAGGAAGGGGGGCAGGGGCAGGCTTCTCCTTTCCCTTCTGAGAGGAAGGGGTGGCTTGCTACTATGCTACCGGGTGAGCCACTTTCAACTGTCCTTTTCCCTTAGTTTTATACTTCCTGTACTTTTGGTAAAGCAGGTTCATTCTAGGAGGGAGCGGACCAACCGAGGTAGGCCAAAAATGATCTAAGTAATAACCCCCACGAGATACCAATGGTCGATATCCAGTGTTGTGCACAACATGCACGACACCTTTGTGGGAGAACTTTAAACATTTGTGAATAACATAAGCGATTTCATTCATAGAAGCTAGCCACGGGATGCCCAAATTCACCCTGAATAGATCAAATTCTAGAATAACATCGAAAGTTGTATCTGCATCCCTAGGTCCAACTAGGATGGAAAGAGTTATAGAGCCATATGGTTTAAGAGAGAGATCATTGTGCGTACATATGATAGATTTTTTTTTCTCATATTCCTCCCTTTGTAATGAATTTAACCATAACATCTCCTCCATAATAACATTTACTCGACTCGCAGAGTCAACTAGGACTCATGTCACAATGTTTCCACTGATGCGAGTAGGAATGTATAGGGAGAGGGCTTATTATTCAAAGGAAAGTCTTGCGAGGTGAAAGTCACATTTGGAAAAATGAGTCGTAGGCTACGGGAGAGGAGTAAATGAAACCATATTAACATACACCGAAGGTTTAGGAGAAGCACTGGAGGGATCATTGATCCAGTTTGCAGAATGGGACAAAAATGGGTCTGTGTAAATCTACAACTCATTATTGGCCTTCGCTACTGACTTATTTATGTTTTGCTTCTTCCCATCGAGATGAATGGTACCATCATCGATGTGATCCTATATCTCATGATACAGGTGCATGCAATGCTCAGTATCATGCTTGTTAACATGATGGTACTAGAAAAAGGCATTCCCATCATACCAATTAGGATAAGGTTACTTCAGAGGATGAGGATTTTCCAAATTTATGATCTTATCCTTCAATAACTTCTACAGAATAGAAGAATAAGATTTAGCTAACTTTGTAAACTTCCTGTTGCATCTGAGGTCATGATCATTAGTCACGGTGATCACATTCACAACAATTTTTCCTTTTTCAAAAATAGACACAATAGATTTTACTTTAGAACGAGAGCGCAAGAAGGATCCCCTAAACTAAACCATCATTTGTTGGTGCTCCCGTAGTGCAACACACATATGTGTGAAGGAAGGGTATTTAATTAAGGTGAATTTCTCCTGCCAGGCTCACTGTAGGTTGCCTATGAATACCTTTTGCACATCTCAATCGGCCAATGAGTATGAAATTTGTGAAAAGAGTGTTTGGTATCGTGTTATGAAGTCAATTATCTTCTCATTTTATCCTTGCTTACATCGAACGAGATCTGAGAAGGTCATCTTTGAACCAATGTTAGCCTGCAAGTGATGGAGAAAGTGATTGATGAGTTGATCAAATGATAATATAGAGTTATCAGGCAAGGAACAGTACCACTCAACTATTGTGTCCTTGAGGGATCAAGGAAAGATTTTAGCCATCATAGAATAATGGTGGAAGAGATTCGTGCACATAGAATTAAATGTTGACACATGTGTTTGTGGATCTCCCTTACCACCATATTTTTTGAATTTAGGAATTTCCATTCCCTAAGGGAAAGGAGTGCTCAGAATTTCCACTGACAGTGGGCTATGTCAAAAAAAGGGTTTGAAAATAGGTTTGGTAGAGGCTTGAGAAAGACTGGCCAATTGGTTGTGCATCCAACCCACGTTCTAAAGAAGAGCAAGCATAATAGGGTCGTAGGATGATAAAGGCCCAATGGAACCTCCCCCAGAACCACTACCACTAGAACCACCTTCGGAGCTACCACTATGACCCCCGTCGAAACCACCACTGAAACCACTGATGTGACCCTTGCTAGAGCCACCACCATGACCTCTGTCGGTGCCACCACCAGCAACACCACCCGAGCCATGACCACTAATGCCACCATCGATACCAAAGCCACCACCGCTCATCCCACTGGAGCCCCCACCACCAAGGGTGGTGGAGGGGTGAAATTGAAACCAAGGGGTATCCTACTCGCCTTAACAATGTTAGGCTTTTGAGAAGCAAAGGAAAGACTGATCAAGGGACCCATTTTTGCCATGCATACAGATATGGTAAGCATCATGACACCTATTTTTTTTCATAGGTATCGAGCACTTCCCCTCAAGTAGTACCCAATCTAGTGCTATACGAAGGGATGTATACTTCAGTTAGATTGGTGAGGCTGCATAAGAAATCTATGCCTATTTTATCCTTACCTAACATACATCTCACCTCACTAGCAAGGCTACCGGCTCTCGCCATTTTCGGTGTTTTCTCCAAGTGATTCAAGAGGTCCAACAACCTCCTATCTAATGGAAAAATATTTTTGCAAGAATATGAACAACATCATCCTCATCCATAGATGAAGCCATAGGGGATGCTAGAGGAGTGGGTACATGAGTGGTCTCATCAATGAAACCCATCTCATTTGTAAAACCTGTGGAAAAACTAGTAGTATAGCCAGAAGTGACCTTCATCTCTTCCATTGATAAGTGTCATAGACTTCTCCTAACAATGTACTTGGAAGTCATAGAATGGGTTGTGATGCCCATAAACCCTCACAACACCCAAGTCTAATTCAATTATCGAGTGCACGGGAAAAGGTTTCAGCACAAAGAAATGGATAGATGTTGTTCATGTTGGGTTCACCAAAATGTAAGATAGGGGAAAGAGTACCAAACAATCACAACAACATTATGCTACATAAATCAAGAAACAATATCACCTTCTCAAACAAGTTTCCCTCAAGCATGTAGAGGAGGATGCAGGCTCGGTAAGGTCTACATTGTTGCAACAACAAAGAAGCAGTCCCTCAGGACACCAAGTTAAAACTCCAATGGTGATAAAAGGTGCAGCAAGATGTGAAGAGGATGTGTTGAATTACTCAAAAAGTGCTCAAAAGATCAATCTAGTGTGTAGAATTGTTCAAGAGATTATAGAAGATGGAATAAATATGAAATGGATGCATTTGAAGATCAAAATGGGAGGGAAAGATCCATTCTTGGGTTGATTGTTCGACATAGAGGTGTTACACTTCATCCCCAATGGGAAACATAATGTCCCTATGGATTCCAGAGGTAGGAATCTATCAGGGACGACAATGCACCACACAGACGTCCACACACCGCATGCACGTCCCTGACAGAAATTCCCCCACCGACACAAAGGACAAGTGTCAAGTGTATGCATTGTAGATAGGTGATGTGGAATTTCTTAGTCGGGTTTGATTTTTCTAAAGCAGGGGGTGTAAAAGGGGAATTTGTGAGAGGGGTGCAAATTCACTCCTATACACAAGCATACCAATCAACAATCAAATCACCAATTAAACATATAGAGGAATCAATAAATAAATAAGATGCTTGGAAGTTTGAATCAATTGCTATAGGAAACTGGCTACAACACCAAAAATGCCACAAATAAAACTAAAAACAAATAGAAATGGAAAAATATAAAACCAACTATTTTTTTGGTTGATGCAAATTGCTTATTTTCTCGGATGCTCCTGCATCAATAACAAAGTTTTACAATTTTAACGGTTTAATAAGAAAATACATAAATCAATAATACAATAAGAAGAATACTGGAAAGTATTATTCTAAGGATGAAAAATTATAAGGAAAGACACCATTCCACGCACAGTCCAGTTCTCCAGCTATAACTCCAAGTGGACGAATCTACACCTACAAACAAACAAACAAAAGTGTTAGGTTGTGTTTTGAGGTCTACCTCAGTCAAACCTTCGTTTCAGTGTTGCCACCTCCATGGACAGCCAAAGATGCAATGATCTAGAGAAAAAGTGATAAAGAAGACAATGAAAATGACACAATAAAGTAGAAAGCAATGAGAACCTGGATGCTACTCTACAAGACGATAAATGCAAGATGAAAAGACACAATGTTATCTTCCTTGCTATAAGAACTCAAGGCCAATAGAGGAAGGAGAAAGACGATACCACCATGCCGAGGAGATAGAGCTTCGTAAACCTGCAATGATGATGGTGTTGAAGCAAGAAGACATTGTAGAGACCAAATGGAAAGCTGGTAGCAGCAAGATAGAGCAATGGAGAAGAAAGAATGATCAAGAAGTGAATAGAGAGTGTGTGAAAATGAGTTAGAGAATGTAAGAGAGTGAAAAAAATGAGTTTGAATGGGTAAAATGGAGGCAAAGAGTCATTTTTCATCAATAAAGACCCAATAGATATCATTACATTCGCGACCAACCAAGAAATGTAACGCTTAAATGCGGATCCCAAATGCAGGAATTTGTCAGGACAACAACACACTGCACACACATCCCTGACAAATATTCCTCCATTGACACAAAAAGATAAGGACATGTGGGAAGATCGGGAAGATGATGGTGGGTTTATGCATCATTGTACTTGTAATTCTAAAGTAAGGGTAAATAAATGGGAAATTTGCTTAAGGTGCAAATTTATGCCATTACATGTAAATATATACACATATATACATACATGTGTATATACACACATGTATATATAAATATGTATATATACATGTGTATATATATATACATTTGTATACACATGTATATATACATACATGTGTATATGCACATGTATATATGTATATACATATATACACACATATAAACATATATGTGTATATATGTATGTATATATGATAATCCATAAATGGGTTGTCTGTAATATAAAATTAGACATAGGGATACTTTAGTGCATTTCTCCTATTAGGTCAAAATATATATGTTTCTCAACTTTTTATTTGAAGGGAGATCTTTTATCATGAACCTCAACAATAACTTCTTATGATTTCACGAGTTGATTATTCTAAATGAAAAGAAAAATTTCTCGTGGAATGGTGGAGTCTTATACTTCATATTGATTATTGATAGTCATGTCTAAACTATTATGACATATATGAGCAAGATGTCCATGATGGATATGGGTAGGATAAACCAAAATTTCATTAAATTCTACATGTGTGTATATATATATATATATATGTATATACATATATACATATGTATGTATATATATATATATATATATATATATATTGTAGTGTAGGAAAAAGTATCCCTTTTCACACTTAATTTGGAAATAATTAATAAATAAATAAGCTTAATGTTGTCTTGATTTAGTGTTGTAATACTTCTTTCATGTTCACATTAAGTTTAGGGCCCTTCTAAATAAAATGGACTTAATTGTGCATTATTTTTTATGTTGTACGGTGTACACTTTACACTTTCACATTAATCTAGGGATTAATTAAGTGAGGTCAATTTTCCTTATTTTCCCCCTTTAATTAAAATTTAAGCCTAATTAATTACAATTTTTGATAGACAAAACCTGACATTTATAAATGTTATTTCACAACACTCAACTTTAGAAGATGCGTGTCCTAGGTAAGTGACCTAAGACCCATTTTCCATAGGCTGAATGGGTCCTCACTTAGTTCTAGGACCCTATTTTTGCATAATGTTCACCTCGATTAATGTGTGTCCTAAGTAAGTGGCCTAGGACCCATTTTCCACATGGCGAATGGGTCCTCACTTAGACCTAGGACCCCCCTTTAAAATATGTTTTTGGCGGTATTTTAAGGTTCAAAATTCAAATCTCACATGTTATCTTTCAAGATGTAATAATTGAAAATTAAAGAAGGAATCCTATAAATCTAAGTGTCACATTCATTTTTACACTAGACAAGAGAGAGAATTTCACATGAGATCAAGTATTCATATTCAAAATCAAGGAGAAAGTAAAAGTGAAGTCTTGGAGCAGCATTATAGTGTTTTTTGCAGGTATTCAAGCTCATTTTGTCATCAAAGATCAAGCATTGTTGAAGAATTGATGATAGATGTCTATGGAGAATCATGATGGATTCTAGGTTTTGGGAGAGGCACCATGAGATTCAACCAAGCCTAATGACTTGTTCCTTAAGTGATTCCATCTTCTATGACCATTCTATTTCTAGCCTAAAGAGAGGTATATTCAGATTTGTGACTTGTTAAGTGGATTTGAGATCTTCTAAAGTAGGTCTTATGTATTGTTCATGTTTCATTTTGGGGATCCTATTCTAACACACTTGAATAAGGTTTCTTTGCATTGTTAGAAATCTTAATCTTAGACACACTTAAGATTAGGATTGCACGTACATTTCATATTTCAGATTTCTATTTATCATGAAGGTTTAATTACCAAACTTGGGGTTTGACCGAGGCAAACCCCTATCCACCAACAAAAGATCAAATTTGTTTTATAGATTTTGGATAGATCTGGATTCGAGAGCGGGAATTTCAAATTACCGGAAGGAAGTGCAGGTCTAGAGCTTCAAATTTAGATTCGGAGTTTTCTGGAAAAGCTTACCAAGACCCATTCACCATTGGGTGAATGAATCTTAGCTAAGGTTGCAAGGATAGAAAGTTTTCACAGTTTCTAGCCTATAGTTTCATATTCAGAGTTCCCCAAAAAATTCTACCAGGACCCATTCACCATAGGGTGAATGAGTCCCTATTAGGGTTGTAGAAACAACAAGTTTTGATAGGTGCACAACATTTATTACCCTTTGTTTCTTCAGAAAGTTTACTATTTCCTTATGTTTTATGTTGAATCTCTTGAATACACTTTGTAGATCTAAATTTGGAATTGTTTTTCTATTTCAAATCTTTCTCCCCAAACTGTTATTTGAACTTGACCACCGTCCTAGCAAAAAAGGGAAATCAAAAAATTTGCACCTTGATTGTTATTTCATGGTGTGGATCTCATTTCCTAGTGAATTAAGAGAAGTAGGACACCTTCTGCCTCTTTGGATCCACTTTTCCATTTTGGGAAAACCCTATACCATCCTATTTCCCTTCATTTCATTTTGGTGAACTCGACCTTGTACAACAAAATTCTAAAAATTGGAGTCCCTTTGACCCTAGATCATAGTTTTGCAATAGATTGCATTAAACTTGCATTAGATTTGCATTAAATTTAGGGTTCTTTAATTTTGCATAAGTGAACATTGCATTTAGGGTTAAATTTGCATGTTTTCATTGCTTAAAATCACTAAAAATTAGAAAAATTTCATTGAAATCATCATTTAATAATTTAGATTCATATTGCACATTATAATTAATCACATTTTTCACCATTCAATCTTAGTCAACATTGAATTTACAAGCACTAAATCTAAAAAATCTATTATAGAATTGTTTGTTATAGATCAACGACAAAACACACCTAGGAACACCTCAGAAATACAAAAGTCAAACTTAAAAACCCCCAATTTGGGACCCATTCACCCTAGGGCGAATGAGTCCCTGTACAGACATTTTCAATAAAAAAATTAGTGGTTTTTAGTCTTCGATCTACATTTATGTTTTTGTTATCAGACTTGAGAATTAGTTGTTTGAAGTAGTTTTCTTGTGCATGGAAATTGTTGTTCATTTAGTTAGCTTTTGTAACACTGGGAAAAGAATATCTTGCATATTTGAGTTAAAAGTAGCATTATATTTCCATATTTTTATTTCATTTCCAACATTATTGCATCATTAGATACATTAGTTTACATTTTATCATTAAAAAGTGAAAACAAAATCAAAAAACATCAAAAGAAACAAACAAAACTCTTGGAAAAAGTATAGTTATTTGATTATTTCAAATCTAGTTTTCCAATTTAGCTTATCCCTCAAGCACTTCAGTAGTGATGACTTTGACATGTTAGATGAATCCCTTGAGGATTTCATCTCGCAAGGTCCATCCACTAAGGCTTGTCATGACAAATCGAAACATAGAGACGTTAACTCAATCAAACCACAACATCATTTACCCTCCCTCACAACAACCTCAAGTTCAAAACAAACTCATGCTCATCCTAGAACCACCTAAAAACAATACTTCACTTGACAATAATAATTATTCACAACAAACTGGTTACAATACTATTGCTCACACATAGAATACAAGGAATAATAGGTAACAACAAACCACTCATGTTTCATTACCTTTTCCTCAACCTATCTTGCCTAGAGCTCCTTGATTACCTTCAAACAATGGAAAGGAGTACGATCATGTTGAACAACTTAAGAATAAACCCGCTTACCATAGTATGCTTCAAACAACCTTGCAACAAGTTATGGTTACTCCTAATTCAAATTCAAACAATGTGGCAACACTAGTTCAAGGAATGAATGAGGTTAATTTAGATATTGTTTTTCACCAAATAGAGTTACCCTCCTTGGAAGTTCAAAAATGACATGAAGCATTCATGATAATAGCCTTTATTAATAATATCACAATAAAGAGAACCCTTTTTGACAATGGTTCAACCCTTAATGTGTGTTGTGTGAGCCTTTTGGAGAAGATTCATATGGATAAGAGTGACATTGTCCCTGATTATTTGTCTATCCATAGCTTTTATAATATATGAAAATAATTGCTTGGAATCATCACATTACCTATTAAAGTTGAGAAGGTAACATTACAAACTCTGGTCCATGTTATGCCTCGTGATCTTTCTTACAATCTCCTCTTAGGGAGACCATGGATTCATGAAATGAACATTTTGCCTTCAACCCTTCACTATGTCATGAAGTATGTCTATAACAACAAAGTTTACACACTCAAGGCTGATCCTGAAACTAAAATTTGTTTGCATATCAAGAAAGATAAACAAAATCCTATGAAAACATTGATACCAACAATAAAAGCGGAAGTCACAAAGGAAGAAGAACAAGAGAATGACATTGATGAAGTCATGAAATTATTAGAATATGATTGGGGTTTCTTATATTTTACACCAACATTCATGGGAGAATACAAAATTACAACAAAAGAAACCGAAAATAAAAAACAACCAATGGTAATGTCAACGCAGAATTCAAAAGAAAACTCACAAGCATCTACTTCATCTACTCTAGAAGAAGACATAAGTTATACAACAAACTTTGATGAGATAGACTACCACAACCATCAAACCTGAAAGATATGGAGAAACTTTATGGAAGAGGTTATGAGCTTGTAAAACAACTTAGTTACAATGGAAATGGATGTGGAAGAAAAGAACAAGGCATTTGTGTTCCTATAGACCTTAACATGCAAGAAACAAAAAGTGGTTTGGGATATTGTCCTTCTAAGATAACACAAGCAACTAAAAATACCCTCACTCAACATCAACACCATCACGTGTAACTCCCCTAAGACAACTCTCACTTTGAAGCATCCTAAATTGATTCATATAGCATGCAAAGAATAATTGGAATACTTTGAATATGACAAAGCTTTGAAAGAAATGTTGGGAGTCTATGATAAGTCATTTAATCCCCCTAATAAAAAATGAGTCACTTGTGCTATGGTTAGTGCTAAACAAGTGGATGAAAGTAAGGAGATTGACAATGATAAAAGCGAATACAATCCTGAAATTTTGAAACAAAATGCATTTCCTTTGGGAGATGCAATCAACATACCAATGGATACAACTAATGAAGAAAGAGTGGTTCAAATAGTAAAGTGCCTTGATGAAGATGAACATGAAGATCATGCAACATTACTACACAAATTTCATGAACTTTTTTCTTGGCCTTATTTAGATATGTTGGGTATCGATGCTAAGATAGTGACACACAACACAGTTCTTGAGGAAGATCCTAAGTCGATAAGATAGAAAATAAGAAAAATGAATCCTAAGATATCTCTATTTGTTAAAGATGAGATTAAGAAACTTCTTGAAGCTGGTTTTATAGGACCTATTGATTACACTCCTTGGATCTCGAACATTGTTACAATCGCAAAACCTAATAATCGTATTAGGATGTGTACGAATTTTCATGATTTGAATAAAGCCTCTTTAAAAGATTATTTTCCCCTTCCTAATATTGGCATGATAGTAGATTCGACTATGGGACATGCTTTGTTGTCATTCATGGATAAATTTTCTGGATATAATCACATCTTTATCAATCCTCAAGACCAATACAAGACGACATTTACTATAGCTTGGGGAACATTTTTCTAGGTGGTTATGCCTTTTTGATTAAAGAATGTAGGCACACATATCAAAGAGCTATGACATTGATATTTCATGATTACATACACAAGATTTTGGAAGATTATGTTGATGATATTCTAGCCAAATTTTTAACTCAACAAGACAATTTTTAACATCCTTCAAAAAATCTTTGAAAGAATGCAAAAATATAACATGAGATTAAATCTAAAAAAGTGTGTCTTCAGCATGGATACTGGAAATTTTTTAGGTTTTATAGTATCCCATAAAGGCTTTGAGGTGGAAAATAATAAAATTGATGTTATTTTTAACATGCCATCTCCTCAAGGAATTTCTCAATTGTGTACTTTACAAGGAAGAATTCAAGCTATTTGTCATTTTGTAGCATCCTTAGCAGACCAAACATTACCCATTACATAACTCCTTAAGAAAGAGGTTAAGTTTAAGTAGAACGAGGATTGTACACAGGCCTTTGAGAGTAAAAGAATATCTTGGTACTTTTCCTATTTTACAACCCACTATGCAATAAAAACCATTTGTCCTTTATACAATAGCATCAACCCATGCTCTTGCAACATTGTTGGCTCAACAAGATGATAGTGGTACAGAACATCTTGTTTATTACATTAGTCGAACAATGGTTGATTATGAGACATGATATACAATAATAGAAAAAAAATGTTTGGATATTTTATTTGCTAAGTTAGTAAATTGAGACACTACTTATTAAATGCATAAATTCATGTGATGACAAAATTTGATCCTTTAAAACACCTTTTTGCTAAAATAGATTTATTGGGATGCTTAGCTAAGTGGGTTATGTTGTTAACTAAGTTTGATCTTAGATTTGTCTCTCAAAAGGAAATCAAAGGACAAGCCTTGACCAACCATTTAGTTGATGCTCCCTCTCCCTTAGCATTACCTAATATAGACTCGTTCCTTGATGAGAATGTATTGACTATTCAAAAATAAAAATAAACATGGGAATCGTACTTTCATGGATTTAAGTGTTGAGCTAGCTTTAGGGTAGGGGTTACACTAATTCCTCCTTCGGGTAAGCCTATTCCCTTATCTTTAATCGTTGGTATACTGCAACGTTAGCATTAGGTGTCCAACACATCTCTATATTTGGTGATTCCTTATTAGTCATTAAATAAATAAATGGTTCATATCAAGCAAGAAATGATAAGCTCATTTGATATAAATACCTCACGATGACATTATTAGATAAATTTGACTCATATATGATCAATAATATACTGCAAAAGGATAATCAGCATGCAGATGCAATGGCAAGTGTTGCTTCACTTGTATCTTCTGAAGGTCCTTTTATTGATTTCACATTTATAGTCCAAATGATCCCTAAACCATCGATAGATGATAAAATCAAAGAAGTGTTATTAATTGACATTGAAAACTCTAATGTGTGGTACACAACAATTTTCAACTATTTAAAAGAAGGTACTTTTCCTGAGCCTACAACTAAGAACACTCGGGCTCGTCTTTGAAAACTTGCATCTAATTATATAATCCTGGCAGACATGTTATACAAAAGATCATTTAATGGTCTTTTACTTAGATGCCTTAAACAATTTAAAATCCCTATAGCACGTGATGAAGCTCGTGTAGGTGCTTGTGGGGGACATTTTAGAAGAAGATTGTTCATTCAAAAATTAGTTTGCATAGGATACTATTGGAGACATATGAAACAAGATTATTTTGCCTACATTAAGAAATGTCATAAATGTCAAGAGCACAATAATTTGATTCATTCTCTTTCTTTTGAACTTCATGCCCAAGTTCCTATATTGGCCATTCTTGGTTTGGAGTTCGGATCTTATTGGAAAAATATTGCCACCCTCTTCCGCTCGACATACATTTCTCATTATCGCAACCGATTATTTTACAAAATGGGTAGAAGTTTTTCCTCTTCATTCCATGACAGTTGATACAATATATCATTTCATATTGGAACAAATTATTGCTCGCTTTGGTCTCCCTTCTACATTGATCTCAAATAATGGAACTCCATTTAAGAACAATGATGTAAAGAAATTCCTAGACACCTTTCATATTCAACATCGATTTTCAATTCCATATTACCCACAGTCAAATGGACAAGCAAAATCAACTAATAATACTCTTGATCAAATTCTATGAAAAATAGTAAGCATAACAAAGATTGGCATACTCAACTAACTTATGCATTGTGGGCCTACCGTACAATCATTAGAACATCTATAGGAAACACTCCTTATAACCTTGTTTATGGTGTTGGGGCAATAATTCCCTTGGAGTTAGAGATTCATTCATTGTGAATTTCTATTAAAGGGCTTATAGATGATACTACTTACAAAAAGAGCAATGATTGCATCAGCTTTAAATGCTTGATGAACATCGTATCAATGCTCTTGAGCATCTCCAAGCTCATTCTAAAATAATGCAACATAGTTATAACAATAATGTCATCCCTCAAGCATTTAATAAAGGTGACTTGGTGTTATATGAAAATTAGCATAATGTCAATGCTCTTCTAAGCAAAAAAGGAAAATTTATTCCTAATTGGTTAGAACCTTATGTAATTAATGAAAACTATGGGTTTGGAGCCTACACATTAACAAAAATGGATGGTACACCTCTAAAAGAACCTATCAATGCCGCACATTTGTGTTGGTATCACACATAGCATCCCATATTTTGAATAGTGTGTTAAAGTAGTGTTGTTAGATTAGGTAGATTGTGTTCTATTTTATTTCACATTGCTTCATTCTTTGACAAACAATAATAGTGTGTCTTAGAATCTAAAGTGATTGTTCAATTGGTTTGAATTATTACTTTAGTTTCCATACTATTCAAAAGAAAATATTTTATGTTATGTTAATTTAGATCCTTATATGCATTTCATGTTATTAGATTATAGGTGCATTTAAGTTAACGTAGCATACTTCATCACAATGTAGTATCTAATATAAATTGAAAATGTTTTAATTAGATCACATAAACATTAAATCATAGAGATATTTATTAAACATTCTTACAATGGATATTTAATAAATCATATTGACATTTAATTCAACATAAGATCATAAACATAAATGTTCATACATCATACATATCATCAAAAGTTTAAGTACATTTATCACCGAATGCAATGCTAGTAAGGTCTATGACTACTAGACCCCTCAGGGGTTGGTGGTCCTCATGGTCCCTGTGATACAGTAGAATGTGATTGTGACCTGCTCGAGGATTCTCATAGGCCCTCTACTAGTCCAATCACTCTTGCCTCTTGTATGAGTGCCTCGATGTGCTCTTGATCTATTTGCTCTATGTCTTCCTATACCTTAGCAAGCTCCTCCTATAGCCTTGAGACCTCTGCTTATAGGGCATCCTCTATCCTATTGTTAGTAGGACCTTGAGATGCTTGGATCGTTGAAAGCTCTGCTAGAAGCTAGTCAACATGACTAGTGGCACTCTCGTATGTTGCGCCTAAACTCGCTACTAACTTAAAGAGTTATGTATGTTACCCCGTAGAAGGTAGGGGCATGTTCTCTAGAAGTGTATCATCCTTTGTGCACAGTGGAGGCACTATCTCAGTGGTTACTTGCTGGTAGAGATCACGCCACTCTCATGTGGACCCTACAAGATAGAAATAATAATAGGTATCAGTACACATCATCATATATATATATAAAGCATATACATAAAGACAAAAGCGTAATGAAATAACATAAATATCAAATAATCACCTAGATTTCTAGTTTGTCAGTCGAGGTACAACTGTACAATACTGGTCCCCCTTTGTGCAAGAAGTGTGGATGGCCCACTACTATTGGCCCCTCCACATTCATGAGATTGAATATCTAATGTGGTTGCCACATGTGATCTAGTGACCTTGGTAGGGGGTGCATCTCTCCTCTTAGGGACAACTAGATCCTCCTCTGTCTCATCAGTATCCTTACTCATAGATTGGGGATCCTCCTCATCATCCTCATTCGTACCCAAAAATATGTCAGGATCGGTGTCATCATCATCTATATCTCCATCAACCTTCTCATCATCCCTACCCTCTCTACGACCTGGAAGAGGTCCAGTGTGACCTGCAAGGTAGTGAATGGGAAAGACATGGGTTGGTCATGCTCCAACCCACCACTCATCGTAGGCTCAAGTGGTGCATACATCATCACCATCAGAGATTAGGGGCACGTCGTGGTCCTCATCCTCTAAACCACTAATGTACATATCCTCAATCATAAACAAAAAGTGTCCCCGGGTCTAGGAGCACTCTGTGTTGATCGTAGGTATCTGGGTTGATCCTGTAGTGGAACTTGAATGTGTTTGAACTAGCGCATGACACAATCATAGTAGAATGGTCTCACTATGTAATCATGTCTCCCTACAACAAATCGGTCATGTTATTGCCTGACTAGCTTGTGTCTATCATCTATCCACTATAGAATCCCGAGATATGGTTTGTAGGAGATATCATCCTCATCTAGACGATCAAATCTAATCCACTAGTGCAATAAATCTCCCTCCTGCCATGCTTGCCTCAATGCATAACTAAAGGCCTATGGATAACCCATGACCGCTATGGTAGGAATTCTAGTGGTTCTAGTACATGTGATGTGCTCGAAGCACCATACTTGCAAGAGTGTACAATGTACTATGTTGTCCAGCTCATAGTATATAAATTGTCCTAAATCATAGTATAGATGAGCCAGCATATTATGACCCCAAGCATAAACAGTCATATGCTCCTCCATATCCCAAATGATGTGAACAAGTCCACCATCTAAGTGGGTGACTTGTTTGCCTAGTACTAGCAGAAGTTCTATAGTAGTGATCATGATCCATCAAAGTAGTGGTGTTCATGCATGTCGTAGTCATTTAAGCTCAGTGCATGGACCAATGGAGGATCGTTGAATGGGCCCTACTGAATTGGCAAGCTAGTGAGATCACTAGCTTGTCTATGTTACCACATTTTGTATACATTTCTACAAAAAAAATATTGTCAAACAATTCAAATTCCTTTTTCATGCTTCCATTTTAAGCCTATCTTGAAATCATGGCATGCCACATTGCCAATGCTCCACTAGCTTGCCAATGCGGTAGGGTTGAGAAGGTAGGGGCAGTGTATGCCTCATAGAAATGGGGACTCATGATGATGTATATCACCACGAGTCCCCATTTCTATGAGGTGTACGTTGCCCCTACCTTTTCAACCCTACCACATTGGCCTCCCCATTTCTATGAGGCATACGCTACCCCTACCTTGTCAACCCTACCGCATTGGTCAAGACCCCATTTCAATAAGGCATATGATGCCCCTACCTTGTCAACCCTACCACATTAGCAAGCTAGTGGTGTTCCACTAGCTTTCCAATGGGGTCATGAGACCCCATTTCTATGAGGCATACACTACCCCTACCTTGTCTTCCCTACTGCATTGGAAAGTTAGCGGAGTGCGTCCCCATTTCTATGAGGCATACGCTGCCCCTACCTTGTCAACCCTACCACATTGGCAGGTGAGCCACTAACATGCCAATGCGTAGGTTTGACAATAATTTCCTCATATAAATGGGGTCTCATGAGGTATATCACCTTGAGCCCCCATTTATATGAGGCATACACTACCTACTCACTAGCTTGCCAATGCGGTAGGGTTGACAAGGTAGGGATAGCATATGCCTCATAAAAATGGGGTCTCATGGCCAATTCTCCACTAGCTTGCCAATGCTCCACTAGCTTGCCAATGCTCCATTAGCTTGGAAATGCAGTAGGGTTGACAAGGTAGGGGTAGCATATGCCTCATAGAAATAAGGAATCATAGTGATGTGTGGTAGGGTTGACAAGGTAAGGGTAGTGTATGCCTCATAGAAATGGGGACTCACGGTGATGTACACCACTAGCTTGCCAATGCAGTAGGGTTGAAAAGGTATGGGCAGCATATGCCTCATAGAAATGGGGACTCACGATGATGTACATCACCGTGAGACCCCATTTCTATGAGGCATATGTTTCTCCTACCTTGTCAACCCTATCGCATTGGCAAGCTAATGAAGCACCACTAGCTTGGCAATGCGGTAGGGTTGACAAGGTAGGGGCAGTGTATGCCTCATAGAAATGGGGTCTCATGGTGATTGTGAGACCCCATTTCTATGAGGCATACACTGCCCATACCTTGTTAACCATACCGCATTGGCAAGCTAGTGAGCTCAGTAGCTTGTCAATGCTACTAGATTTGCATACAATTATACAAAAACATTATTTTCAAACAATTCAAATGCCTTGTCCATGCTTCCATTTTGAGACATGATTGCAAGATAGGTTGCACCTTTCCCCATGTTGCTAACTTAGCCTTGAATAAAGACTCTTGAAACAGTGGAGAGAAGGGTTAGAATCCCTTGTAGATAGACTAATCAAAGAAACATTTAAAATATATTATAACATACGTGATGAGGCAAGTTTAGTGATGAGGTAAATTTAGAAATAGAGATGAAAACCAAAATATACTCAAATATCTATCAATGTGGGAGGAGTATATTCCAATTTTTAGAGACATGTATGGAAAATTTGGTAGCATAGACAAGGAAATCAGCTGCTTGGTATAACTGTTTGAAAAAATACCTCAATGAGATATGTCCTCGTGGACTATAATGATTGCAAGATATACATAAAATAGATTTATTGAAAAGGCTTTAGAAAATTTCAAGCATATGCAAATTGTAGGTGTAAAACCAAATTCAACTACATTTTCCAACATCCCCCATGGGGTGATCCCACAAAACTGGTTTACAATTTATGAGAGGAATTGATTTTTGTTGAAATCACATATTTTTAAAAAATATAATGATTTAATCCTTAAAAATTTCCATTTTAAGTATTCCAATTGAAGAGGGTTTGATCAAACCACCTTAGATCAAACCCCCTTGGATAGAACCTCGCTAGTTTTAAACCATACCTATAAATGAGTCTCCTTTACACCTATCAAAATGCTGATAAAAAATAACTTTTGATTTTCCTTTTGGGGGATCAAATGAATTCATTTAAAATTTATCTCAAATGATTATAGTATTCCTTGGAACGAGCTATCCAAAAAATATAATTTTAATAAGCTTTGATTTTATTATGTATTTGTTTTTTTAGTTTTATTAAACATAGGTTTTTCATCGAAAATGAAGGTCTTTGTTCTACACATGTGGAAAAATAGAAAATTATCAAAATAATTAAAAAATATATATGTGTACACCAGATAATTAATTCCTTGATCCAACAAAAAAAATAAAATTGAATTTTGATATATACAAAAAAAGTTACGCATTATACGGTCATGCTATGTCTGAATTAAAATTGGTTTGACTTTGAAACTTGATTAAAGAAGAAATATTCAATAAAAAACTATCTAACCAAGTGGAAGCACTAGATATCAGAGTTACAAATCTAAATTTGAAATAATTAGAATTTTATTCTTCATGGAAAAAAAGTTGTGTTATACGTTGTGTGTCACTTTTTAAAAATGTTGTTTTTTGAAAAAAAAAACCAGTTTTCATGGGAGATGGAAAAAGAAGTGCAATCTAATTCCAAAAATTTTGATTTTTTTTTTTTAGAATGTATAGACAAAATTTGACGAGACTCTAGTTTCCATCATCTTCAAATTCCTCATTGTTTAGCCGCTATAGGTGCCCGAATGTAAAGATTTAGTTAAAAATAATAATTTCAGTGTCTAGTTTGACAAAAAATTGTAAACCACTATTGTGGGATCACCCCATGCTTATACCAAAATTAAAGCTTTAGAGAGTGGTATGCAAATCCATAGTAAAGTATTGAGAAATGATTATTATTTTACTTCCTTATAACTTATGTCATATATATGTGTATACAAAATGTGGAAGCATACACAAGGTAAGTTAATTGTTTAACAAAATGCCTCAAAGAGATGTGGTTTAAAAATGTAATTGGCAAGTGTAAAGAATTGTGTAATTTAAAATGTGCATTGATAAGGTAAGGTTATAATGACAAACAAATAATGATCAACATGGAATATGCAAAATAAAAAAATGAAAGCAAGCCATAATAGAATGAAAGAAAATGTGTAAAGACTTCACATAGCTAAAAAACTAGAGTTTCAAATGGAGGAGTTCTACCCAATTACGTAGCCTTTTCTTCTTCTTTCTTCAAACTCCTCAACAATTTGACTTTTTCAAAAGATTTTTCCCCTCCAAACTTCAATTCTATATCACTCTTGAATGGAATTCAAACTTGAATTGATATTATATGCCTTTCAATGTGAAAACTCTGCTATTTCATGCAAAGGTGGTGGAAAGATCATGAAAAAGGTGGTGGAATATGAAAAACATGCATGCACACTTCACAAAATCATCAAAAAGTTTTTTTTTGGTCGGAGCACACACAAAATTAGGAGAATATGCAGAATGTGGACCTTCAGATCACACGTATATTGAGTTTTTTACCATTTATAGAGCAAGACAAAACACGCTCGCATTATAACATGAACACGTTATGTCTTGCTAAAAGAACAACCATATCTCTACTACTTCAAAACGCGCTCGCGTTATGATAAAATTGTTTTTTATAGGTTTCTTTTCTCTCTCTTTCTCTCTATCCTCTACCCTCAACCCTTAAACCCTCTACCCTCTATCTCTCTCCCACTCCCTCCCTCTCTCAATTCTCTCCCTCCTACCCCCTCTCCCTCTCTCAAGTCTCCCGGTGAAAATATAATGGCCTATTTGAAAAAATGGGGTATCACCGAGAGACCTCATTTCTTGTACCTATTTTTTCAAATAGGCCAAATTTAGGTTACCAATTTCATGAACTAGCTTTCCAATTCAGTTAAATTGGCAATGTCGTGGCTTAAGTTAGGTTGCCAATTTCACCCACTAGCTTGCTAATTCGGTGAAATTGGCAATGTAGTGGCCTGTTTGAAAAAATGGGTCCAAGAAATGGGGTCTTTACATCACCGGGAGACCCCATTTCTTGGACCCATTTTTTCAAACAGGCCAAGTTAGGTTGCCAATTCGGTGAAATTGGCAATGTAGTGACCTGTTTGAAAAAATGGGTCCAAGAAATGGGGTCTCCCAATGATGTAAATCACTGGAAGACCCCATTTCTTGGACCCATTTTTTCAAACAGGACAAGTAAGACCCCATTTCTTGGACCTATTTTTTTCAAACATGACAAGTTAGGTTGCACATCACTGAGAGACCCCATTTCTGGGACCCATTTTTTCAAACAAGCCAAGTTAGGTTGTCAATTTCACTCTCAACCCTCAACCCTCAACCCTCAACCCTCAACCCTCAACCCTCAACCCTTAAACCCTCTACCGTCTACCCTATACATTAAACCCTTGATTCTCAACCCTCGACCCTTAAACCCTCGACCCTCGACCCCTATACCCTCTACCCTATACATTGGACCCTCAACCCTAATCCTTCAACCTATACCCTAAACCCTTAACCCTCTACCCTCATCCATAAACCCTCAACCCTAAACCCTTAAACCCTAAACCTTTAGACCCTCTACCCTCAACCTACAATCCTTAAATTCCTCTACCTTTATACCCTCAACCCTCTACCCTCAACCCTAAAACCTATATCCTCAAACCCTCTACCCTCAACCCTAAACCCTCTATATCTCTCCCACTCCCTCCCTCTCTCTCTCTCTCTCTCAATTCTCTCCCTCCTACCCCCCCTCCCTCTCTCAAGTCTCTAACTCACTCACTCACTCACTCACTCCTTCTATCTCTCTCCCCTCTACCCTTTACCCTTAACACTTAAATCCTCTATCTCTACCCTTGAACCCTTAAACCCTCTACCCTAAACCCTAAACCCTAAACCCTCTATCCTAAACCCTTAAACCCTAAACCCTAAACCCTCTACCCTCTACCCTTAAACCCTCTACCCTCTAACCTAAATCCTAAACCCTCTACCTTCAACCCTAAACCCTAATCCCTAAAACCTTAAACCCTAAACCCTTAAACCCTCTACCCTCTACCCTCAACCCACAACCCTTAATCCCTCAACCCTCTAACCTCAAACCTGTTGGAAAATGTGCCCCAACTTACTAGCTTGGACCTCAAAGAAAGGCTTGACAAATTTATGCCTTATCGCTTTACCGCGAAGTCCTCATTTGGTCATTTTGATCTTTGGTCGCTGAGAATTTATTTGATCGACGACACTCTGAGGGTTGTCACAGCGATGGGCCGATGAGTGTGGAGTTGGCAAAATGTTGTTTGCCTTGCCTTCATCGGTGGAGTGGTTTTCTATCAACGGGAGGCAGTGCTATGCTTCATCGATGTACTGATGACTTACATCAACAGTTGTGATCAGCTTTTATCCAATGGTGCTGGCTGCATTTCGTGACATCCTAAGGCAGGTACAATAGGATACCTTTTCACCGAGCGGAATTACTTCAGTGCTCAACGTGTGGTGGCTTCCTAAAGTGGTGAGCATAGTGAAGAGGAGGTGGGTCTCGTGTTGTACTATGTTGTCAGGCCAAGGACATGTGTCAATGCCTCGAGAGTTCCTTGGGGAGTATAGCGGATGCCACTAAAGATTCCTCGAAGAAGCTCCAATAGTAGACACGTGGCTCGATAGGAACCCGAGTCTGCTCTAAGCGAAGCACGGAACCGTGGACATGTGGCATCCTTGGAAGCTCGTTCTGGGTGGGCTCATGGGAATCTTGAAGATTCCCTCCTGGATGTCCCAGAACCTCCATCAATGGTGGACATGTGGCATGTGGGATCCAATGAAGCTAGCAGATAGTGTTTTAGTGATAGCGAAGGGTTTTCGTCCAAGCGGCAGAACAAATAGCAATACAACACGTGGTGAAATTTCATTGGTTGTTTTTGCACCATTGTTGCAAAACAACATTTATTGTCGGAAGCTAGATTGGTCAAAAGCAATATATTATGCAATTAATATGAGATCAGTTTTGGTGGTTGACTTAGCCCAAAATTGGTAATTTCTCTGCAAGAAAATTTATTGTGGGGGTGGCTTGATGCTAATTGCAAGTGGATCTGATCTGAGATCGATTTGGCATGTCGGTGAAGAATGAAAATTAATGCACCCTAATTGGTGGTTGATGAGAGACTTGTAATAGTCGGTTTTATACTAGAGTCGAAGAATCTGGAAATTAGAATACCATCTAGGGTTGATGAGTGTGTATTCATTGTATGTCGAAGGTGCATTGTAACAGTGAGTGCATGAAAACTCAAGTGTTGTTGTGAGATAACTATCAAAGAGTGAGGGCTATAACTTTGTATGTAATATTTGCTTACTGTAATACAAAGTGTCATTCTCTTGGTCTGGTGGGTTTTTTCCTGAAAAGGTTTTCCCACGTAAATTAGGTATTATCTCTATGTTTGATTTTTTGGTTTCCTGTTGTGCTTTGTTTGTTCATCTTAGAAGTTAGAAAAGTTTAAAATTTGGTCTTTGCACTTCTCCTCTGTGGTTTTAGCATTGGGAAAGCATATTCTACACCTCTGCTTTTCCTTTCAAGTGGTATTAGAGCTTGGCCAGTTGTGTTATCCTTGTTAGTAAGGTCAGTTTTTTGTGCTAATACTGTTCCAATAGAAGTCTTGCAAAGTTAGGACCAAGTTTTATCTAAGATGGCGAGTACATCAAGAAGAGTTGATATTGATAAATTCAATTGCAACAACTTTGAGTTGTGGAAACACTAAGTGGAAGACCTGTTAGTGGATAGAGACCTCTAGGTAGCAGTGTCTGGAACTATGCCACAAGGTATGAAACAAGAAGATTGGGACCTTGCAGATAGAAAAGTGAGAGGTTTGATAAGACTTAGTCTAGCCAATTATGTACTCCTGAACTTCCATGAGGAGAAGACTGCATCTTCATTATGGAAGAAGCTTGGTGATATTTATTAGGGAAAGTCTAATGAATAAGTTATTCCTGAGGAAGAAGTTGTACTCCTTGAAAATAAAAGAAGGTACATCTATTGCAGACCATTTGAACTCGTTTAATATGAGTGTTGCTCAGTTGGAATATGTGGGTGTGAAGATAGAGAAGGAGGATCATTGCATGCTCATGTTATGTTCGTTACCTGACACTTGGGATCATCTGGTAATGGCTATTGGAAGTACAACAACTACTTTCAAGATGGAAGATGTTGCCTCACTGCTGTCTGAAGAGATACGGAGGAAATCTTTTGAGATGGCCAAAGATGCCCTTGTTGTTTGAGGTAGATTGAAGGAGAGAGACAAGAAGAAGGACAATAATTCTAAATCCAAATCTAAAAGGAGATCAAAGTCTCCTGGTAAAAATTTCAAGGTAAAATGTTGGAACTGTGGGTAGCCTGGCCATATCCGAAAGGATTGTAAAGAGAAGAAGAAGAAGAAGAGTACTTCTTCAAATAATGACTCTTCTCAAAATGATGCAGGTGCCTTCATTGCAGCCTTGGTGACTCAGGCATTAGATGATGTTTGGCTGATTGACTCAGGCGCATCTTTCCACATGACATCTCATAGAGAGTGGTTCACTAAGTATGAAAAGTATGATGGTGGAAAGGTGTACCTGGAAAGTGACTCAACGTTGGAGATTGTTAGTAGAGGTAAAGTCAAAATACAATTCCCTGACAGAAGAACAAAAGGCATTGGTGATGTACTACACATACCAGGTTTGGCTCGTAACTTACTTTTTGTTAGTAAGCTTAGTGATGCTGGTGTGGAAGTTACTTTCTTGAGTAAAGGATGTAAGATGGCTAGAGGCGCTATGGTGCTAGCTAAGGGTGTATGAACTGGCACTATGTACAAGTTGGATGCATTTCCTATTCAATGTAACAACGCCTCTATGAAGTCAAGCAAAGCTTCTCGTGAAGAGGAGAAAGACACTTCTCTGGATGCAAATGCAATGGAGGTGAAACTCCCAGCGGAGAAGACCATGCTATGGCATCATAAACTTGGTCACATAGGTGAGAAAGGTTTTAAAACCTTGAAAAATAAAAATATTGTTGAAGGTCTTGTAGATTGTAATCTTGAATTTGATTTCTACGAACACTACATTTATGGAAAGCAACAACGTGTTTCCTTTTCATCGAGTCCTCATAAATCTTCTGGTGTTCTAGACTATATTCATTTTGATGTGTTTGGTCCAATGAATGTTTCTTCATTATCGAAGTCTAGATATTATGTTTCTTTTATTGATGACTATTTGAGAAGGGCATTCGTATATTTTCTTAAGAGTAAATCAGAAGTGTTCAGTCATTTTAAAGAGTTTAAAAACTTGGTAGAGAATCAGACTGGAAGAAAAAATTAAATGTTTGAGGATGG
The DNA here is from genome assembly GCA_007115665.2 of Sequoiadendron giganteum. Classification (NCBI taxonomy): domain Eukaryota; kingdom Viridiplantae; phylum Streptophyta; class Pinopsida; order Cupressales; family Cupressaceae; genus Sequoiadendron; species Sequoiadendron giganteum. The sequence goes on from CM021100.1 coordinate 206,146,944, forward strand.
ATAATGGCGGTGAGTTTTGTTCTGTAGATTTCAAAAGATATTGTAAAGACCATGGGATTAAAAGGCATAAAACTACACCTTATAATCCACAACATAATGGAGTTGTTGAAAGGTTGAACAGGACGTTGATGGAAAAGGCAAGGAGTATGTTGACCAGTGCTGGTCTGGATTAGAAGTTTTGGGTTGAGGCTATGGCTACAACATGTTACCTGGTAAATCGTTCTCCTTGCTCTGCTCTTGTTGATAAGACTCCTTTGGAAGCGTGATCTGGTAAGAATCCCTCTCTAATACATGTTCATGTTTTTGGCTATGAGGCATATGCTTATGTGCCAAATGAGAAAAGATCAAAGTTGGAGAAAAAGGTTGTTAAATGTAACTTCATTGGCTATGGTGTTGGTGTGAAAGGATACAAGCTTTGGAATCCTGTTATTGAGAAGGTTTTGTATAGCAGAAGTGTAATATTTCGTGAGTTGAAACCTTCTACAGTTGATCCACAGCTAGAGATAGATCAAAGAGAAAAGAAGAATGATACAGTTGAGTTTCCCCAAACTCTAGAAAAGGGAGAACTGCATGGTGTACCTGAAACTGAGGAGAGTTCTAGTAGATCTAAGAGTTCCAAAGATGAAGAACCACAACCTCAGCTAGTGAGAAGGTCTACACATGAAAAATGACAACCTGATAGGTATGGTTTTTCCATTTTGGATTCAAATTGTGCCTATGCTTTAATAACTAGCACTGAGGAGCTTAGGAATGTTAAGGAGGCAATTAACATGCCTGATTCAAATTCATAGTTGGAATCCATGAATGAAGAAATGGAATCATTGAAAAAGAATGAAACCTAGGATTTGGTACCTTTGTTTGAAGGGCGAAAGCCTATCGGCTATAAATGGGTATTTAAGAAGAAGAATGGTCTAGAGGGCAGTGTTGAAAAGTATAAAGCGAGGTTGGCTGCAAAGGGGCATTCCCAGGTAGAGGCAATTGATTATGGAGAAATATTTTCCCTTGTAGCTAAGCTGACATCTATCAGATTTATGTTGTCACTTGCAGTTGCGTATGACTTAGAGATCGAGCAAATGGATGTGAAAACAACGTTTCTCCATGGAGAGCTAGAAGAAGAAATTTATATGTCCCAGCCTGAGTACTTCATTGAAAAAGGTAAAGAAATCTTGGTATGCAAGTTAAAGAAATATTTGTATGGTTTGAAGCAGTCACCTAGAATGTGGTACCAAAATTTTGACACTTTTGTGTTGTCTATGAGATTTTTTAGATCAAAATTTGATCATTGTGTTTATTATAAATTTGAAAATGATCGAGTTCTTATTATTACCCTGTACGTGGATGATATGTTGTTCATAGGGAATAGTAAGACTATGATTTTTGATCTTAAATCTCAGTTATTTGCAAAGTTCAAAATGAAAGATCTTGCTGCAGTAAGGTATATTCTGGGAATGGAGATAACCAGGGACAAAAAGAGCAGAAAGCTTTGGGTCAGCCAGAGTAAGTACATCAACAATGTTCTAGAGAGATTTGATATGAGCGATTGCAAATAGCTAGTTGTTTTTTGGTCTTGCAGGGAACAAAACTATCTATTGAAGATTGTCCAAAATTGTCTACCGAGATGGAGGACATGACCAGGGTGCCTTATGCGAGTCTAGTCAACATTTTAATGTATGTTATGGTTTGTACAAGGCCAGACATTTCCCAAGTAGTGGGAGTACTCAACCGATTTATGGAAAATCTAGGAAGAACACATTGGGATGTTGTGAAGAGAGTGTTTAGATATCTGAGAGGTACCTCAAATTGTGCTCTGTGTTATCATGGAAATTTGGTTAGATCACAGAAAACTTTCAGCATTCGGGGATATGTGGACTCTGATTGGGTAGGGGACATTAACAGTAGGAGATCCACCAATGGATATATTTTCATGTTAAATGATGGTGCAATCAGTTGGATGAGCAAGCAACAAGCTTTAGTCATTTTTTCCACGATAGAGGCAAAATACATGGCAGCGACTCACGCCTACAAAGAAGTTGTTTGGCTCAGTCATTTGTGTTTTGATATTGGTTTTGATGCAAGGAAATCACTATTTTCTATGATAATCAGAGTTCCATTTGTTTGGTGAAGAATCCAACTTTCCATGCCGAGACGAAACATATCAATGTGCAGTATCACTTCGTGAGAGATATGGTGGAGGATGGAAAGGTTTCCTTAGAGAAGGTGGATACTCTGAAGAATGTTTTTGATGATTTGACAAAGCTAGTGAGCATAGACAATTTCAGATGGTGTGCAAGTTCAATGGGCCTTGGGGCCTATGACCCTCAATAACTTCAAAGTCTAGAGGAAGCCAATAAGTCTTCGTCAAGTGGGAGCTTGTTGGAAAATGTGCCTCAACTTACCAGCTTCGACCTCAAATAAAGGCTTGAAAAATTTATGGCTTATCAATTTACTACAGAGTCCTTATTTGGTCGTTTTGATCTTTGGTCATTGAGACTCTGTCTGATCGGCGACACTCCGAGGGTTGTCACAACGATGGGCTAACGGGCGTGGAGTTGGAAAAATATTGTTTGCCTTGCCTTCATCGGTGGAGCGGTCATCTATCAGCGGGAGGCAATGTTATGCTTCATCGATGTACCGATGACTTACATGAACGGTTGTGATAAGCTTTTATCCAACGGTGTTGGTTGCATTCCATGACATCTTAAGGCAAGTACAGTAGGATACCTTTTTGTTGAGCAGAATTTCTTTAGCGCTCGACGTGTGGCGACTTCCTAAAGTGATGAGCATAGTGACGAGGAGGTGGGTCTCGTGCTATACTGTGTTGTCGGGCCAAGGACACGTGTCAGTACCTCAGGAGTTCCTTGGGGAATATAGTGGATGCCGCTAAAGATTCCTCGAAGGAGCTCCAGCGGCAAACATGTGGCTCAATAGGAACCCAAGTCTACTCTAAGCGGAGCGCGGAATGATGGACATGAGGCAACCTTGGAAGCTCATTCCGGGCAGGCTCATGGGAATCTTAAAGATTCCCTCCTAGATGCCCCAGAACCTCCATCAGCAATGGACATGTGGCATGTGGGACCCAATGAAACTAGCGAGCAGTGTTTTAGCGATAGCGAAGGGTTTTCGTCCAAGCGACAAAAAAAATAGTAGTGCAACACATGGTAGATTTTTATTGGTGTTTTTGCACCATTGTTGCAAAAAAACATTTATTGCCAAAAGATGGATTGGTCAAAAGCAATATATTATGCAATTAATATAAGATCGGTTTTGGCAGTTGGCAGAGCCCAAAATTGGTAATTTCTCTACAATAGAGTTTATTGTGGGTGTGGCTCAATGCTGAGATCGATTTGGTGTGTCGGTGAAGAATGAAAATTAATGCACCCTAATTGGTGGTTGATGAGAGACTTGTAATAGTCAATTTTAGACTAGAGTCGAAGAATCTGGAAATTAAAATACCATCTAGGATTGATGAGCATATATTCATTGTATGTTGAAGGTGCATTGTAATAGTGAGTGCATGAAAAATCAATTGTTGTTGTGAGCTAACTATCAGAGAGTGAGGGTTGTAACATTTTATGTAATACAAAGTGTCATTCTCTTGGTGTGGTGGGATTTTTCCCGAAAGGGTTTTCCCACATAAATCAGGTGTTATCTTTGTGTTTGATTTTTTGGTTTCTTATTGTGCTTTGTTTGTTCATCTTAGAAGTTAAAAAAGTTTAAAATTTGGTCTTTGCACTTCTCCTCTGTGGTTTTAGCATTGGGAAATCATATTCCACACCTCTTCTTTTCCTTTCAAGCCCTAAACCCTAAAACCTATACCATCAAACCCTAAACCCTCTACCCTCTACCCTTAACACTTAAATCATCTACCCTCTACCCTTAAACCCTTAAACCCTCTACCCTCTACCCTCTACCCTAAACCCTAAACCCTCTACCCTCAATCCTAAACCTGTTGGAAAATTGTACCTCAATCTTGTTGGCTTGTATCGCGTTGCTCTGAGGACTTCATGTGTTCAACTTATTCCTTGTCGCCAAGACTCTATCTGGTCAGTGGGACTCCTAGGGGTGTTTCGGCGATGGCCTGACAGGTCTAGCTTGGCGGCATGCTTTATCGACTGGCGATCACTATCGACGAAAGACTTTGTGTTGTTCCACCGATGTGCCGATGCAGTGAGCTTTGGATTCATTAGCAAAGTGTTCCCATATCGTTGGGTGACATTTCATGTCCCACCGATATGCTGATAATGTGTTGAGTAGTTGAAGTGGGACCAAGCGGCGATGAACCTGATCTATGGCTACGAAGGATTTAATTTGACGGTGCTCATCATGTTCTGTGCCCTTTTAAGGGAAGTATTGATGAAACCTTTTTGGTCGGGCAAAATAAGCCTCAGCACGTGACACCTGTTGGCTTGATCAACGATGTTCGCTAGTTTTGTGCCTCGTGTGGTGGGTCCCAAGTGAATCATGTAGGGTGTGTCGGCTTCGGCCATGAGTCACTATTTCAAGGAAACTCCCTGGGAATATGGCAGATGCTTTATTGATTCCTCAAAGTTGCTTCAGCGACATACGTGTGGCTCTATGGCTCCCGATAGAGACTTATGCGGAGTGTGGGGGTCTTGGATGCGTGCTAGCTTCGGATGCTAGTTTCAGGCGGGCTCGAGGGAATATTGGAGATTCCCTCCTCGATGCCTCAGAAGTCCATGAGCGGTGGACACATGTCTCGATGGGCCTGGGTGCAATGACAGTTGAGTTTACGAAGGCGGTTACCTCCTGGGCGTGGTTTTGCTGGTTGGCGATTATGTGGGGTTGGTTGGTTGTTTGGCTAACCGCCATACCGTGAGGGATTTTCTCCTGGATAGTGGTAGGGTTGTTGACCGCCTAACCTCAGAGGTTTGACGAATGGCTAGCGATGGAGCTCAGGGCTTGGTTGATTGATCTACTTGACTATCAAGCGGTGGACGAATGGCGTCACAACATGTGGCACAATCTCATTCATTGATTTACATCAATGTTACAAATCAACGACTTGTGATCGAAAGCTTGGGCGCTTGTCTTGAGGGTCTAATCAGAGTGCAAATTTATTGTTGGGTGGCTCAATGTCTGCTGCAAGGGCGATGCACACAACCTGAGATGATGAAGCTTGTTAGTGGGGTAATTAGTACTCTAATGGTCGTTGGTTGAAAAGGATGACAAAGGTCGATAGATCGAGGGCTCAAAGATCAAATGAATGGTGATCGAATGATCAGTGAGATTAGTCAGTGATTAGAGTGAGTGTGTTCGAGTGGTATGTACAGAGCATTGTAACCGCGAACACTGAGACACATAGAACTAACAAAGATGTGAACCTATGGAGGCTGTGAGGCTATGCCGACTAAAATGTTGGCTGAGAGAGTCGACTGGTGAGATAAAATGAATTTGCATTGTATGTGAGAACATTGTAATAGTGCAAGGATTTTGTTTTGTGTTGTTGCTTGTATTCTCCAGATGAACAAGATGTAACTCCTATAAAGGCCATGAGCTTGAGATTGTATTGTAACTCTGTTTATTTCTGAATAATACAATGGATCGATCTTTTGGAGGGTGGGGTTTTTTACCTGAAAGGGTTTTCCCCATGTAAATCTGTGTGCTCATTATTTTGTCTTCCATGTTGTTAGATTCTAGGATTTGAATCTTTGCAAATGTGTCAAATCTGTTATTTGTCTGCATTTGCTTTTCTTTGGAGGATTAGGGGAAACAACCGTGTCTGTTTCTACTTTATGGCATAGTGGGTTGTGTCTTTGAGATGGTTTACAGAAATGAAAATCAGCAAAGGCACTTTTTTTCTTTGATGTTTTGTTCTAAGTTGACCTGTTCCTTCGCCAACAAGTGGTATCAAAGCTAGTTAAAGGAGGTCAAGGCTTGTTCATGATACCAACAAGTGGTATCAGAGCCTTCTCTTGGTTATCAGGTCTGGGTATTTCTCCTGTAAAGATTTCTTAGCCTGGAAAGCTTGAGAAAATTTGGAGGAATCAGCTGATGATTTATCCTTTGATGGGTAAAAGTCTTTGCTCTCTTGAGACAACATGCAACATGAAATACACTGGAGAATATGGAGTTGATCATATTGTGACAATGTGGTTTGAGGCTCCTGGTTGGCAGCGAATGATCCTGATGCAAGGGGTGTGAGTTTATGCTTATGGTTGTGTTGTAGCAAAGCATGGTTCAAATTGGGTGTTTGTGTGAGAGGCTCCCTGATGGTATGGAAATGTTTGGGTTGTTATTTAGTCATGGAGTATTGTGCTTGTGCTGGGTGTTTTGAATTATCATTGAAGGCATTGTTTTTTGTTACCTTGATTGCATGAAGGCTACGAAGTTGATCTTGGGTGGTCTGAAAACTTCTAAATAGCCTAGCTCTCTCGTATGCATGTGCATGGTTGTGGTTTTGGAATTGGTCTGAAATGGGCATGGAGTTCCTGTACTACCTGTATCTTCTACTTGCATGTTTCAGATTCATGTTTTTGGTTTTGAAGGGTTTTCTATAGATTTTCCAAAAAATTCTATGATGCATATTCATGTTAGTTCATTGTTCTAGTTAACCATGATGGTTGTGTGCAGACTCCTAAGTCATCCAAATGTGTAGTGGATATGGATGTTCATGGGTGTTTTGGAAACACGGTGGTTTTGCAAGTTTTGCACGGTCAAAGAAAACTTGTGGTTATGTGGAGTTGTTGTTAAGCTATTTCCTAGACCATGGATTTTGGGGTGTGACTGGATGAGATAGTTGTAGTTCAACATGGTTTGAGGAGGTGTGATGTCTTCTCTGCATGGGACTGTTGGTATGTGATTTGTCACTCATAATTCTTGTGGTGTTTCTTGTTGGTTTCCTAGACTATGGTGCTTGAGTTGTGGACATGATTGGCAAATCAAATTTGGTTTTGATCTGGTGTTTGAGTTAGGTTTGTCTACATTATTGTTCTTTTTGAGATCTCAGTTTTGCAATTTCCTTTGCGATGATGGGTTTAGACTGTTGTTGTGATTAATCTTTGAGTTATGCGGTTGATGGATTAGCTACCCATTGGCTTTAGTGAGATAACTTGGAAGTGGACTGTCTATATCCAAGAGGTTGCTTTAGTGGTGGTGCAGATCTATTAGTTGGCCTTGTTTGTGGTCGCTTGTGCATTGGTGTGGTTGCTTTGAGATGAGAGGAAGGATAGCGTTGAGTACCTAAATAGTCGATTATGGGAACCTGTTGTAGACACATAAAAATGGCTTAGACCCGCAAACCACATTCTTCTATATCATGCTTCATTTCAACATAATTAAAATATTTAATTATGTCCTATAGTCCAATGTCAACTATTAATTAAATAATTCTTAATTATTTAATTAATTCACATCTTTTATTCCTCCTGGCTATTTAAATAAATAAATTACATTTATTATTTAAATACGTCGCTAATTGCTTGTGTCACTCTATAATTAAGTAAATTCTTAAATTTATTTAATTATTACTTCCTCATGATTATTTAAATAAATAAACTTTATTTATTTATTTAATACGTCATTTAATTATTTATGTCTGCTCATAATTAAATAAATTCCTATTATTTATTTAATTATTATCCTCTCCAACTTTCTTTCTAATTTTAAATAAAATCATTTATTTAAAATTACCCATTTTCTAATTTTCCTTCAAAATTGAATAATCTTAATTATTAAATGGCCTTATTGATTTTCTTTCTAAATTTAAATAAAAGCATTTTATTTAAATTGGCAACTTTCCTCTTTCCAAGTAAATAATTTTAAATTATTATTATTTACTGTCACATGAATTCATCATTTTGGAATTAATTTAAAATATCAATTTCAAAATAGCATTTCTCTCCACAAAGTAAGTTATTTCTAAAATAACTTGATTTTCTAAATCTCATCTTCTTATCTTTTGATTTTTGCTAATTTCATCTCAATGTCACATTTATTCTCCACCATTGATTTAATTTCTTAAATTAAATCTTGTCCACACATTTGAGGATTTTACCCTAACCCTAATTGAGAGTTGTCACTTTGAATCTTAACCATTGATTCTAGGGCATTTCTCAATCTCTCATCTCATATGTCCATTCAAGATTGCATTTTCTATAAAATGACAATCTTGATCTCATTTTTGGTACCTGTTGATCTCTTATTATTTAAGTAATCTCATTATTGTCATTATCATATCATCTTTAGGTTTATTGATAACTTGCATAATAGAATTAAGTTTCTAGTTTGCATAGAGTTTTCATACAAAATCCTTCAAAGCTTTGATTAGGGCTAGACATTATAGGATTTGCTCACATATACAATTTGAGGGCATCCATTATCATAGCAAATCCAAGGAGGTGCAATGGAAATCAGTCATGAAGCATAGGAATGGGTGAGATCTTTCCAGTTTCTTGCATTTCTTTACATTTCTCCTTTGCATTCGATTGCTTGATGTTTTTATTGACTTGCATGTGTTACTAATCCAGTTTTAACATTGCAGAAAATAATCCATCATTACACCTGTAGCATATGTGTCACGATGTCATGAAAGGCTTGGGTACACTAGTTAGTGTAAGCTTTTGACAATGATGGTGTGGTCTACGTGGTTTGGAGATCTTGGTACTATTTGGCATTGTTGTCAGATGGACATGTTGTTGATTGTACCTAGAGGATTTTCAGATCAATAGGTGTTTGGTCATGATGCTTGGAAAGCTCGATGTCATGGTTCAGTGGGAGCTTTAACAGTGACTATGAATTCATCACCTAGTGGTGAATGATCTTCTTTAGTGTTGCATATGTTACTAGGAGGGACTCTTAGATCCTGTTGTTGTAGAAGGGTTCTTTCACATTTGCTTGGACACTATTTGAGGATGTGTAGCATCTTGGAGCCATGTAGGACTCTTATGACTTTTGGTTGAGGTGTTGGTGGTGCTTGATAGGTGATGACGGTTTGGAGTTTGTTTGCTAGATGTCATGAGTACTCTTGATTGCCAATCAGAGTTTTGGCATGAGGTTTTACTCTTGAGACCATGGTGAAGCCACCTGAAGCATGTAATCTCCTAAGGGGGATGGTAAGATCATGGTGTCATGATAAGTTCCTATTTCCTAGGTTTGGAGCTTTGACAGTGGTTTGGGGTTTCTCTGTGTTTTGAGTACATTGGTCATGTGCTTGAGAACTTCATGTTAAGTGCAGTAATGCAGATTGGAGTTTAGCATGAGATGATTGGTTTCTAGTGCTCATGGATACATGGAGAATAAGGTGAGGCTGTTGTGTTTTTTATAGTTGAAAGTCTGAGTAGCCTACACCTTGGTTGAGCACGAGTTCAACAAAGACCAAGAAGGAGATTTCTCTTGGATGAGTTGTGGTGGCTAATATATCTTAGAGGAGCATCTTCTTACTCTTGGTCTGCTCGGTAGTGAAGTTCTCTTAAGAGGTATTTTCCCATTAAATATTTTAGAGGTATTTTATGCTTTCTTTCATGATATGAATCTTGAATTATTTTTAAGATTCTGGAGGATTCATAGTGGAAGGTGGATAGTATAGTTTATCTCCTTGTGCTTTTGAGAACTGGTAGGAGATAGGTATATGGGCTAGTTTGATCTTCTTTGAGAAGCTTTCCTTTGGGATGTGAAGGAGATCATACTTGACATAACTGGCATTTAAAAGTGTGTGTAGAAGGGCATGTTTGGTTTGCAGGTTTGCATATCATTGTGGATGCTCCTTGGCACTACCTAGTTATGCTCTTCTATGTTGTTGTTAGTAGACTTGGTATGCCTTGATCACTTTTGATGGTGCCTTATTTGTTGGGATGTTAATGAAGAGACGTGTTGAATGCACTCATTCTAGTTTTGCATTCACTTGGACATTGCCCATGCAGTGGGATCTCCTGGATGTGTATGCCACTCTTTGATAGGTTTGCACATGGAGTTTGTTATTGCAGTTTATGGGTGGATATGTGATGGCATGAGTTTACTGATGTGGATACCTTAGAGGTATGGGTGATTGGATGGATTAGCATGTGTTGTGGGTGCTATTTTTAGTTGTGTGGGTTTGATCAGTTGGATAGGAGCAGTCAGTTTCTTAGTTGTTATTCTAGCTAATGTTTTATCTTGTTCTGGAGAATGACTTCACGTTTGTGTTCACGATCGGAGAGCTTTGAAGTTTTTGTAGTGTTGCTTTTGTATGGCTAGTGAGCACAATGGAGTGGTGGTAGTCTGATCCCTTTGTCGTCTGAAGGATTTGATGCTTATGTTTCGAGACTGGTGTAATTTCGCCTGAGCTTGTTCCTTTTTCTTGTGAAGGATGGTTGGAATTGTTGCCTATGTTGGTAGACATCTTGGATGTCGTTGCAGGTGTCTTGGTTGGAGCACAAAAGCATTGTGGAAGATTCTTGTGTTCGGGTTCTAGAGGAAGCCAACAAGTCTTCGTCAAGTGGAAGATTGTTGGAAAATTATGCCTCAATCTTGCTGGCTTGTATCGTGTTGGTCTGAGGACTTCATGTGTTCAACTTATTCCTTATCATCGAGACTCTTTCTAGTCGGTGGGACTCTTGGGGGTGTTCTGGCGATGGCTCGATGGGTCTAGCTTGGCAACATGCTTTATCGATTGGCGATCGCTATCAATAGAAGACTTTTTGTTGTTCCACTGATGTGTCGATGCGACGAGCATTAGCTTCATCAGTAGAGTGTTCTCATATTGGTGAGTGACATTTCATGTCCCACTAGTATGCTGATAATGTGTTGAGCAGTTGAAGTGGGACCAAGCAGTGATGAACCTGATCTATAGTTGCGATGGATTTGATTTGACGGTGCTCATTGTGTTTCGCACCCTTTTGAGGGAAGTATCGATGAAACCTTTTTGGACTGGCATAATAAGCCTCAGAGGGTGACACCTGTTAACTTGATCAACGGTGTTCGCTAGTCTTGTGCCTCATGTGGTGGGTCCCGAGTGACTCATGCAGGGTGTGCTGGCTTTGGCCACATGTCGTTTCGAGGAAACTCCTTGGGAATATGGCGGATGCTTTATCGATTCCCCAAAACTGCTTCACCGGCATACACGTGGCTTTGTGGGTCTCGATAGAGACTTATGTGGAGTGCAGGGGTCTTGGATGCGTGTCAGCTTTGGATGCCAATTTCAGACTTGAGGGAATATTGGAGATTCCCTCCTCGATGCCCCGAAAGTCCATGAGTGGTGGACGCATGTCTCGGTGGGCCCAGCTATGTCAATAGTTGATTTTGCAAAGGCGGTTACCTCTTGACCATAGTTTTGTTGGCTGGCAGTTATGTAGGGTTGGTTGGTTGTTTGATGGTTGTTTAGCTAACCACCATACTGTGAGGGATTTTCTCTTGCATAGCGATAGGGTTGTTGATCGCCTAACCTTGAAGGTTTGACAAATGGCTAGCGATGGAGCTCAGTGCTTGGTTGATCGATCTACTCGATTGTCAAGCGGTGGATGAATGGCATCACGACACGTAGCGCGATCTCATTCGTTGATTTACATCACTATTGCAAATCAACGACTTGTGATCGAAAGCTTGGGCGCTTGTCTCAAGGGTTTGATCAAAGTGAAAATTTATTGTTGGTTTGCTCAATGTCTGCTGCAAGGGCGATGCACACAACCTAAGATGGTGAAGCTTGTCAGTGGGGTAATTAGTACCCTAATGGTCGTTGGTTGAAAAGGACGGTAAAGGTCGGTAGATCGGTGGTTCGAAGATCAAACGGTTGGTGATCGAATGATCGGTGAGATCAGTCAATGATCAGAGTGTGTGTGTTCGAGCAGTATGCGCAGAGCATTGTAACCGTGAACACTGAGACACACAGAACTAACAAAGATGTGAACCTATGGAGGCCGTGAGGCTGTGCTAACTAAAAGGTTGGCTGAGAGAGTCGACTGGTGAGATGAAATGAATCTGCATTGTATGTGAGAGCATTGTAACAGTGCAAGGATTATATTTTGTGTTGTTGCCTGTATTCTCCATATGAACAAGATGTAACTCTTGTAAAGGCTATGAGTCTGAGATTATATTGTAACTTTGTTTGTTGTTGAATAATACAATGGCTCGATCTTTTGGAGGGTGGGGTGTTTTACCCGAAAGGGTTTTCCCCACGTAAATTTGTGTGCTCATTATTTTATCTTCCATGTTAGATTCTAGGATTTGAATATGTGCAAATGTGTTGAATCTGTGATTTGTCTGCATTTAATTTTCTCAGGAGGATTAATGGGGGAAACAACTGTGCATGTTTCTGCTTTATGGCATAGTGGGTTGTGTCTTTGAGGTGCTTTGAAGAAATGAAAATCACCAAAGACACTGTTCTTCTTAGATGTTTCATTCTAAGTTGACCTGTTCCTTCCCCCAAAAAACCCTTAAACCCTCTACCCTATACCCTCAACCCACAACCCTTAATCCCTCTACCCTTAAATTCTCAAACCTCTACCCTCAACCCTAAACCTATACCCTCAAACCCTAAACCCTAAACCCTCAACCCTAACCCTTAAACCCTAAACCCTTAAACCTTCTATCCTCTACCCTCAACCCTCAACCTAATACCCTAAACCATCAACCTATACCCTCAATTCTCAACCCTCTATATATCTCCCACTCCCTCCATATCTCTTAATTCTCTCCCTCCTACCCCCTCTCCCTATCTCAAGACTCTCTCTCACTCACTCACTCCTATCGCTCTCCCCTCTACCCTTAACCCTCTATCCTCTACTCTTAAACCCTCTACCTTCTACCTTCTATCTCTCTCCCACTCCCTCCCTCTCTCTCTCAAGTCTCTCCCTCCTACCCCTCTCCCTCTCTCAAGTATCTCTCTCTCTCTCTCAATCACTCAGTCCTATCTCTCTCCCCTCTACCTTTAACCCTTAACCCTCCACCCTCTATCTCTTCCCCACTCCCTCTCTCTCTACATCATTGAGAGCCTCCATTTATTGGACCCTAAACTCTCAACCCTAAATCCTTAAACCCTCTACCCTCTACCCTCAATTCTCAATTATCAACCCTCAACCCTTAATCCCTCAATCGTCAACCCTCAAACCCTAAACCCTAAACCCTAAACCCTCAACCCCAATACCCTCTACCCTATACATTGGACCCTCAACCCTAATCCTTCAACCATATGTACCCTCAACCCTAATCCCTCAAACCTATACCCTCAGCCCAATACCCTAAACCATAAACCCTATAGGTCCTCAACCCTATACCCACAATTATCAACCCTCTACCCTATACATTGGATCATCAACCCTCATATATATTTGTCCCTTCCTCCTATTCTCTCCTTCTCTCTATCTCACTTATCCCTCCATCTCTCCCTCTCTCCATCCCTCCCTCTCTACACTAATTCCTCAATCGTTTAGCCTCAACCCTTAAACCCTTAAACACTCAATCCTAAACCCTCAACCCTCAACCCTTAAACCCTAAACCCTTAAACCCTCTACCCTCTACCCTCTACCCTAATCACTCAACCCTTAAACACTTAAACCCAAATAAAATCTCTACCCTAATCCCTCAACCCTTAAACCCTAATCCCTCAACCCCTATACCCTCTACCCTATACATTGGACCCTCAACCCTAATCCCCCAACCCTATACCCTCAACCCTATACCCTCAATCCTCAACCCTCAACCCTTAAACCCTAAATCCTTAAACCCTCTACCCTCTACCCTATACATTAAACCCTCAATCCTGAATTCTTAACCCTCAACCCTTAATCCCTCAATCCTCGACCCTCAAGCCCTAAACCTTCAACCCTGATACCCTCTACCCTATACATTGGACCCTCAACCCTAATCCTTCAACCATATGCACCCTTAACTCTAATCCCTCAACCCAATACCCTAATCCCTCAACCCTATACCCTCAATTATCAACCCTCTACCCTATACATTGGATCCTCAACCCTCATATATATTTGTCCCTCCCTCCTCTTCTCTCCTTCTCTCTATCCCACTTCTTCCTCCATCTCTCCATCAATCCATCCCTCCCTCTCTACCCTAATCCCTCAACCCTCAACCCTCAACCCTAAACCCTAAACCCTCAACCCTTAAACCCTAAACCCTTAAACCCTCTACCCTCCACCCTCCACCCTCAAACCAATACCCTCTACCCTCAACCCTAATCCCTTAACCCTTAAACCCTTAAACCCAATAAAACTCTCTACCCTAATCCTTAAACCATCAACCCTTAATCCCTCAACCCTCAAACCTCAACCCTAAACCCTCAACCCTTAAACCTGAATCCCTCAACCCCTATACCCTCAACCCTCTACCCTCAACCCTATACCCTCAACCCTCAACCCTTAAACCCTCTACCCTCTACCCTATACATTAAACCCTCAACCCTCAATTCTCAACCCTCAACCCTGATACCCTCTACCCTATACATTGTACCCTCAACCCTAATCCTTCAACCGTATGTACCCTCAACCCTAATCCCTAAAACCTATACCCTCAACCCAATACCCTAATCCCTAAACTCTATAGGTCCTCAACCCTATACCCTCAATTCTCAACCCTCTACCCTATACATTAGATCCTCAACCCTCATATATATTTGCCCCTCCCTCCTCTTCTCTCCTCTCTATCTCACTTCTACCTCCATCTCTCCATCCATCCATCCCTCCCTCCCTCTCTACCCTAATCTCTCAACCTTAAAACCTTAAACACTCAACCCTCAACCCTCAACCCTCAATCCTCAACCCTTAAACCCTCTACCCTCTACCCTCTACCCTCAACCTAATACCCTCTACTCTCAACCCTAATCCCTTAACCCTTAAACCCTTAAACCCAATAAAACTATCTACCCTAATCCCTAAACCCTCAACCCTTAATCCCTCAACCCTTAAACCCTCTACCCTCAACCCTTAAACCCTAATCCCTCAACCCCTATACCATCTACCCTATACCCTCGATCCTCTACCCTCAACCCTCAACCCTCAACCCTTAAACCCTACACCCTTAAACCCTCTACCCTATAAATTAAACCCTCAACCCATAATTCTTAACCCTCAACCCTTAATCCCTCAACCCTTAAACCCTAAACCCTCAACCCCTATATCCTCTACCCTTTACATTGGACCCTCAACCTAATCCTTCAACCATATACCCTCAAACCTATACCCTAAACCATCTACCCTCAACCCTAAACTCTCAACCCTAAACCCTTAAGCCTTCTACCCTCTACCCTCAACCCAATACCCTCTACCCTCAACCCTAATCCCTCAACCCTTAAACCCTAATACCCTAAACCATCAACCCTATAGGTCCTCCACCCTAATCACTCAACCCTATACCCTCAACCCCTATCCATTTCTCTTTATCTATACATCTCACCTCTCTCTCCCTCGCTCTCTCCTACCCTCTCTAATTGTCTCTATCTACCCTCTCCCTCTTTTTGCATACCTCTCACTCAATCAAACCCTACCATCCTCTCTTGCTCCCTCTATCTCCCTCCCACTGCCTCTCAATCACTCCCTCTCTCTCCCTCTCTCCCTCCCACCCCCTCTCTCTCTTATGTCTCTCCCTCTGGCACCCTACCTAGGTAACTCTCTCTAACTCTCTCTCTCCCCCATCTCTCTATCTATCCCTCCGACCCTACCTAGATAAGTCCCTCTCACTCCACCCCCCTCTATTTCTCCCTCTTAGGTCACTCCCTCCCACACCCTCTCCCTCTCTCAGGTATCTCACTCACACACTCCCTCTCTCTCCCACTCCCTCTCACTACCTATCTCTCAAGTCTCTCCCTCACCCCTCACACTCTCAAGTATCTCCCTTTGGCACCCTACCTACATAACTCTCTCTTTCTCTCCCTCTCTCTCTCTCTCAATTATCTCTCTCACCCCTCTCACCTCTCTCCCTCCCTCCCTACCCTGGTTAAGTCCTCTCCTCCGACCCTTCTCTCCCTCCACTCTTATAATTTTCTCTTCCACCCCCTCTCCCTCTCTTAAGACTCTCTCTCACTACCCCTCTCTCTCTCACTCGGGTCTCTCTCTCCCTCTCTACCTCCCACCCTACCTAGACAACTCTCTCTCTCTCTCTCTCTCTCTCTCTCTCTCTCTCTTAAAATTCTCCCTCCCTCTAAAGACATACATAAATACATACATACTTACATACATACAAGCATAATACATATGTACATACAATCCTACAAGCATACATGTACATATGTAGATACAATCTTACATACATATAGGCATACATACATACACACATACATGCATACATATATACATACATACATGACATACAAGCATACATGTACAAAACATACAAATATATAAACATACATTCAATAGAGTATTATTTAACATAAAGCAAGACATAATGCGAGCGCATTATACCACGCTCGTGTTATGTCTTGCTAGACACGTCCCGCACAAATGCAAAAAACCATGTCGAAACTAAGATAGAATGCAAGCACATTATAACGCACTCGCATTATATATTGCTTTGGGAATCCCCAAGCCTTAGGCTTGGTATTTTCCTTGGAATACCAACCCAAAGGTTTGGAGGGCCTTCCTAACGACCAGAGACATGTTTTTGCAAATTCTACAATATTTCACATAATCGAGTTCATGCTCACCATCAAGATTGCATGTGTTTCAATGTCGAACAAGTTGAACACCTGGATAATGTTAGGTTCTCTCTTAGTTATCCAACGATGTAATTTTTTTCACTTTTTGGCAATGTTAAGGCTTTATCTGTAATTTCTTTTGTTTGTGTCTCTTTTTTGGCAAAAAATAGTGTTTGGTGTTTTTTTCGTTATAAATTAACCGTTCATTGAAATTTCAAATAAATTACATTTAAAGAAACTAGAATTCATTCTACAAATTTTTAAAAAAATAAAAAAAATCAATTAGTTTCCAAAATTTGTAGGGGTAGCATGGCCAAAATTTTGTTTTTCAGGAAGTGTCCACTTAGAAAATTAGTAAAAATTTAAATATTCATTAAAAAATTATCAGAAAAATCATGCATCAACTACATACTGTTAGCTAATTTCTGACCAAAGCGATTTTAAAAATACTAAAAAAAAATTCACCGTGCTAGGGACGTACAAAAATTGCTATGTTATGTTTTTTTTTTGACAAAAATAGCACAAATTTTTGTACATCCCTCTTTTGAACCCCTTTAATCTCAACCATTTTCAAAATAAATTAGTAGTTTAGAAAGAAGACTCGGAGCACTATGATCCTTATTTTTGTTGCATCTCAAAATTTTGAGTGCAACTATCCTCAATTTCACGTCCAAGGTCCGTATTTCTTGATTTTAGAAAAAAAGTGGCCACTTAAACCCCTTTTTTGACCCCCATCTTTTTGCACTTACCCATGAATATCATAATATATTGATTATAGATTAATTAAATATTCAAATATTTTAAATGACTTACATGACTATCACAATACATACATGATGTTAAATACTAGTAAGATAATTGTATACGTGACTACCACAATCTATATTAAAAATTACTTAGGAATTTGCAAATATGATAATTTTATATACGATCCTCTCAACATATATTGATTATCACTTAAGAGTGTATGTGTGAGTTAATAATGCATATGAATGAAATAATTTATGACTATTACACAAATTATATTTGAATATCAATTTGTCTATATGGTGGATTATATATGAAAATAATAAAAAGTGAACCTTGAAATAAATCTAAGTGGGTAGTTGTCAAATATTTAATTGTGGGGTTGGATCTTATAAAGGATGACATGTCCACTTATTATATTGAATTCTTTTAAAGGTGCTGATTTTATAAGTTCTTTATTTGCTTGTTTATTCTATATTCTTGGCATGTTTTAAAATTCACTTTATTTTATGTTTACGATGAATCTTTCAGGAAGCCAAGAAAAACAAAGAGTTCTATGGGGCCCTTTGTTGATCTACTATGAATGGTTGACTTACTACACAAGGAGTGAAGGTGATTATTGATTTCCCATTTTTATCCCATTTTGGTTGCTATTTTGATAAAAAATAATGGTGGGCCTGATGGCATCCTTGATGAATATTTTTGAATTAGCCCACACCTAAACAAGGTATACATTGAAACCCAAGAGTCTTAGCAAAGAAGGAATCATTAACCCTAGTGAGCCATGTGACATATTATCTAGTAACTTGGCAAGCTCCTATCAGTAGTGTTATATTTATATTATATTTGGGTTTGATGATACAAGGTTTACATAGTTGATAAATACATATAAAAGTCATAACACCTTTCTTTGATCATAGACAAAATTACCTATACCATACTAATTAGTTGATAGGCTATTATAGGTGGGAAATCCCACTGAAATCATCTGATTGTCTAACATCGGTGGACTATTCTGGTGGGAAAATGTAAGTGCGCATTTAGAGCAATTACCAAGCATGGGCGAGTGGAAGGGAGTCGATGGAGTCATTTATGAAGCATGGAGCCCTATTTCTTGTTGTTCAATCTTCATGTGGGACAATGGGGGAAATTGTCATGCTCTAGCAAGAAGATTTTGGTTCATCTTCTTCTTCGGTGTCCAAGCCCTCTTGGGCCTTTCGTTCCTCTTCTTGATTTGAAACAATCTTAGCCTTACGAATGAGCCTGTGCTGTGCGATTGCCTCATCTCTAAATTTTTTCCTCTCAGATAAACATCGAAGCCTGGCATTGGCTTTACTTTCCAAAACCTCGACCTCATCTTCTCTGGAAGGGAAGGCTTTCTCTAGGGCAGTAGACCTTGCCATTTTATATTGATTTCTTCATCGACATCATTAGCCCATTCAAGGGCTTTAGCTAGCCAATGTCTTTTAACCTTTGTTTGCCCAATTTTGCCTCTTAATTTCTCTCGGATGGCTATCACTGCATCGCTAACCCTCGTTGTAATCGACATCTTTACCCCCCTAAAAATCAAACCTTAATTTCATCCCCAAACTTTGCTTGTAAATTTTTGAAGATTTAGGGTTCAGTTTTTGCCATAGAATTTTTCCTTAAACAAATACCACTTTTGCTCCATTTTGGATTAGAGGGCTTGACATTTGGGGGAGATAAAAGAAATAACATTGGTATTATTAATCATTTATGCAAACTCTACCCATTTACTTGGATTAGCATGGGGGCATAATGATAACAAAAGTTGCACAAAAGCTTGAGGTAAGTCATCATCCATGGTTTCAGTGAGTTTTGTTCTTCTGTCTTGCTCAAGAATCAGTACATGGCTGAATGATTCTCTTGGTGGTGTTTTATTGCATTCTAGAAGAAACTTGTCGCTATTGGTTCAATGGTAGCATTGGTTTTGTGGTCTGATGAATGGTTGCTCTCCTTCAAAACAAATGCTTTTCTTTTGTTTACCTTTAGTTGGGGTGGACGACCTTTATCATGTTGTTTAAAATCTTTAGAACCTTAATCCAGGTTTGAAGTAATCATAGTATGGTTACTTCTGGGAAGAACTATGACACATTAGCACTGCTCATTTGAAAATAGTTCCCTTTCCAATCTAAAAATCCACATTTAAGAGAAATATATTTATTTCTTGATACTTAAAGGTTGTTGTGCCCTACTCCAAAGCTCCCAGTTTGGAATATGTAGGGAGATTACTGGAAAAAGGTTGTAGTAATTGGCATTACACTTGCTGATTACATTGCTTGAAAGTTCCTAAAGCCACTCCAAATATTCTATTTTGTGCATATCCTGCAATCAATGCAATCCTTGAGACCACAAACCTTTGAGGCATTCTGTCAAACAATTCACGTGCCTGGTCTATGCTTTGAGCGATGTTGTTAAACAGTTCACATGCCTTGCCTATGTATCTGCATCTTGTATACATACCTACCAGGGCAGTTGTGACTACAACATTTGAAAAGAAAAGAAATTTCATAACCTTTGTGCCTTGATAGATGAACACGCCTCATTTTCCAAAATTGCCCGTGATTGCCATAAAATGCACAATTTTCCCTATGATTCTCCAGGACACAATGCGTGTTTATTCCATATGACCAAATGTAATGCCCATGAAAATCAAATGGCATTCTCATATCTTTTGCATATTCTCTCTCTCTTTGTTAGCCCGATTCAAAATAAAATATACCCAAAACATGTTCAAAAATCAATTAAAGACAATGATAGAGTATTGGAGAATTAATACTCATAGATTCGGGTTGAGGGATGTAACTATTAGTGAGACTTAAATTTCTTTACATAAATAGAAATTTGTTGAAGTGGGATCTATTTGGGACATTTTACAATTGTGTGACATTTTTTACAAATCTCTTAAGCTCCCATTTTGGCACAGGCAGTTTGGACGTGGGAAATAGGTTATGAAATTTGGCTTCACTTTCGCCGTTCCATCTGCTTGGAAGTTTTCCAAAATTTCCTAATAAATCTGTTTTGTGCCAATTTTCTCCAACTTTGCATAGAACTTATGTGTGTGTGAATGTCACCTCTCTCTTACGCTGAAAGCATGGAATTTTTTTTTTATGGCCTTCAATTAAGCTACATCTAAGTATCGTTTTAATTCCTCTATCTTTCATCGATCTCCTTACCATTTAATTGCTAATATCCATTATGAGAGATCTATCTTTTTAAATATGTCCCTTTACTAATAAATGTACAAATAATTCTATACTATTATCTTTTTGTGATATGAGGAAATTAGTATGTAGGGGATAAAGAGAATCATAATGTAATTTTTAACTTATTAAAGAAATTTGGCAATATAGATTAGCAATTTAAAATTATGGTATTATTGTCTTAAAATAATTTTGTTTTATTCTTATTGGATTAGCATAAACTTATTAGTGGATTTAATATTCTTTTCAAAATATTCAAGGTATTATTACATTTAATTACATGGTATACTATAATTAACTTAGCAAACAAGCTTTAATTAAATATTCATAACTTATTTTATGAAAGTGAGTTAATGATGGTATGCTCCAAGTCAATGTTTTTATTTTATTCCTCCTTGATTAATTTAATTAGAATAAAAAACTCATGCATGGTAGCATCTTGAACTTTCCCCAAAAAGGAGCTTAGTATGGAATTAGTTAATTTTACAATTAAGAAGTGGATAGTAATTTATTATTACTTCAATCTTTTATTCCCGATGGAAATCGCATGCATTTCAATAGTTATATTCTATTGATTAATCAACATAGAAAGGGGGGGAAGAATATGATGAAATATGATGTTTCAATTACACAATTATTTGATTAATTTTATTTATGGGAAGAGGTGATTAATGAAATAGGTATAGTATCTAATTTATTTTTCCTTCTTTTTTCCCATTTACATTATCTATTATCAAATATTTGTGGAATTCCAAATCCATCCAAGTTAGAGGAATATAATAAAATGTATCATTTATGAGATAAATTGGGTATTAATGTTTTCTTAATTTTTATGTAAAAATAAGTATTTATTGTAACCATCTACATTCACATAACATGCCTTATGATTGACTAGACATGCATCATATGCTCTCACCCCACCCATTTGGAATCTTGGTTAAACACATGAGAATTGGTGTGTTATTTGGGTTGTTGTCACTCAAATGATCTTAGATATATTTCATACATTATTAACCGAGTTAGTAATACTTAGCTTATATCATTGAGTTATTAAGTTTAAGCACTATTTTGTTTAAGGATGACATGACTTTTGTTTGAAAATAAATATTAAGTTGTTAATCATGATCATCTCATATTGTTGTTCCTATCTAAAATGCATTAATACAAAACTTTTTTGTGGTTATTCATTAGTCCAAGGTATGACAATTATTAATGGAATGGTATAGATAATTGAATAGTTATTCTCGTGACATAGTGGTATTATCAATACATTTGACATTAGTACGGTCTTCATTATGATTATAGAGATGGTGGTTTTATTTTTATACATTTTAGGAAAATTTCTTGGTTGGGTTAAATATTACCTTTTTGACAATTGTGGTTATTATTATTATATGTAGTGAGACAATTAGGAAATATTTCGTGGTAGATTTATGTCACTAGGTATGGCTCGGAGCCCGCCCGCTCTGTTCTACACCATTCTTGGGGTCTCTGCGCATAACCTGCCATTTAATAGGTCACCAAATCTTCACGACAACTAATAAATGTCAAGCAACTTTAAGATGGCTTTCACCTGGACGCAAAGCACATGCAAGACAAAAAAAAATTGGTTGCCTCTTTCAAGTCTGTGTGGCAAACAAGAAGGAGGTCAGAGGCTCAACATCCACCCATTCGTTTTAGGTCTGTATACTTCAATCACAATCTTCTTTTGTTATTGTTGTTTGCCATTCGTTTATTCTATGTATAATCGATGACTTGTAGATTGAATTTGTGCATAAATTGGGGCATTTGAAAGCTATGGTAGATTCCTATTTTTGTAGAAAAGGTTGGTATTGTCAACCAATTCGAGTGGTCCCAGTATTGTAATATTTATATAATTTATATTACTGCAGTTACCACTATCATTGCGCTTTTAGCCATGGATTTGAGTGATGGTGCCTAAGCCCTTCTGAAACGGAGATCCAAAGTCAAATAATTTAACCTTCTCTCGGCTATCTGACATCCATATTAATGCGAGCCTATTAAACGAATCTTAGTTGTTCATCATCTCCCATCATTTATTTCCCTCGCGGTTTATTTTTTTGTTGCTCCTTCTCGCCTCCCACACCACTGCTGGTATTCACTTGTCCAAACTCTTCCTCGCTGGTAATATCTCTTGCTCAAATTTGGCAAGTAGCAACCAAAAATAAGGATTTGTCAAGGTTTTAGAGTATGCTTATTAAAATGAAAATTTACAGCTAAGATCCTAATAATGAACGCATTTAGATTTTAATGTTACGACATCCTTTATCCTACATAGTTATGTACTAGCATAAGTATTGTATAATTCATATAAATCACATTATATATTTATGATCTCTTTACTTTATACATGTTTTGTCTTGGTTCTTGTGAATGCTCTTTTTAGAGTTAGGGAATGTAATTTAAGACTCCTTATATATTCTATATATTTAGCATTAAATATGACATTTTATTAAGGTTTCTTTTTAGTCAATAAATATATATTAAAAAAAAACATGAATACTAAGTTCATCATTATTATTTTTATAATAATTGAATTACATATTATCATATATGTATATAAATAATTTAGATTTCTTAATTTAGAAAATAAAATGAATATGGAGATAATATTAATAATACAATTAAATATGCATATATGATTTTAGTGATACTAAATGTAATATTAAGAATTAATATTATTGTTGATATTAGTAAGTAAAGCGTTGATATTAATATTCATAGCCACATTACTACTAGTGTTACCGTTAATAGAAGTGAAAGTCATATTAATATTAATATTAAGGGAAAATAATGGCACATTAATATTATTACATTGAAAAGGATCAAGGGTCAATGGTGTATCATACCTCCTCAAATTTTGAGATGACTAAGTAAGCTATTTAAATAATGTGAGGTAAGCTAATTAAAAGCAAGGTCAAACTTAAGGACTTGACCATGTACGAATTTAAGTAGGTGCCAATTGTTATTAGTGTAATCTAACAAATTGTAACTAAAGGTTTATTAAAATTTAACAAGGGGAGATGATTATTCTTTGATGCTAATCATGTGTGATTTAGCGCCTCCTCATTGCGGGGTTATAAATTAAATAATTGGTATTTGCCTAATTGACAAGGCCAAAAGAAAAATTTGTTGGGATTTTCGCTAACCATTCCATTGCTTTTGTTTTGTAGGTCTTGAAGACAAATGACATATATCATGTAGAACCTCATTGTCAACCACCAACAATTATATTATACATAACCGATCTCTTGAGTTAGTGATTTTCATGTGTCATAAAATAGTTTTTGTATTATAAAAAAAAATTCCTTGCAACATGCAATTTTCCATTATGTTACATTCGGTCACAAGGTATATCATTAACCAACAACAACTGTACTTAATCCAATCGACCTTTTAAGTTACAGGTCTTCTTTCATTGTACAAAAAATATTATGTTGTGAAACCATTTAGCATAGCATACCGATTTAAATAAATTTCCATTTGTTCATATTCAAATCTTCTCACATCCCATCATCAATTGACTTTTTCTATAAATAGTTAGTCTTAAGAAAAACAATTTACATTTTCTTGTGATTTTTTCCCCTACCCTTCAAAATATTGGGAGAGTATATCTTACTATCGGCGTAACCATTGCACCTCGTTGAGGTGCAAGTGCTAGTATATTTGAATAAAAGGGTGAGAGAAAATATCATGGTTATGGTTTATCACCAAACATTATTTGGTCTCTATTTTCCGTTCAATTATATTATTAAGTTGTAGACAACATAAATGAGTGCTTATAGCTATACCTATGTAGGATTTTTTGCATCAACATCTCAATTCACACTCTACAATCCATCATTAATAAGAATATGTAATATTGTGATAGATTACAAATTTAGGTACTTAAGAAGAAAAAGAGAAAAGGTTCCATAATCCATAATAGTATAAGTGAGTGCTTTTGGCTATATCTATGTATAACTTTTTGCATTAATTTTTTGGATCACACTCTCTGATCCATCATTAGGAAGAAGAGAAAGTATTATGATAGATTATAGATTCAAGCCCTTAAGAAGAAAGACAAAAAATGTCCACAATCCATAATGGCACAAGTGAGTGCTTCTAGATATAACCATGCAATATCATTTTCAATGTTTCAAATCACACTCTATGATCCATCATTAGTAAGAAGATAAAATATTATGATAGATTACAGGCTTAGGTCCTTAAAAAGAAAACGAGAATCCTACCATAGTTATAGCAAAAAACATTTACTTATATTATTATGGATTGTGAAAACATTATTCTTTAATTGTTGTTGGCAATTTTGATCATAATCAGAAAAAGGTGTTATGACTTTGATTTGATAATTCAATCTCCTATTTAAAGCTTTTGTTTTAAATGTTATGTTACACATATTTGTGTACCCTAAATCATGAACAACATGTTCATTTCTCAACTCTATATTATGATATTAGAAATGAGACATACTCAACTTTATCGTAGATTATGATATAATGTATTTGTAGACATGGAAAATATACAAGTTGATTCTACACACTTGACCCTAATTTTACTATCATTTCCTCTTAAATTATCCCCTTTACTAATTAATTTAATTAAATAATCTTTATTTGATTAAATTCACCATATTTCTTTTCTTAATTAAATAAATCAATTTTATTTGATTAATTCATTCTTCCCTATTAATTAAATTAATCAATCTGATTTAATTAACCCTATGTCTCTATTTAATTAAATAATTCATTTTATTAAAATATCTAAATTCATCCCATTAAATTGAATAAATTAAACCTTATTTAATTTAATCTAAAATCATCCTCTTTTAGTTAAATAAATTAAAATCTTTATTTAATTAAAGTCTAAATAATTTTCCTCCCAACTTTGATTTAAATAAATCATAAAATTTAAATCAAACTTGTCACATCATCTAATCTCCTATTAAATTGATCAAATCTCGATTAATTTAATCCAAATCTCCTAATTTTTCTAGATTTTGCCATTTGCACATGAAAATACATTTAATTGATTTATCAAATCTCAATTTTCTTTCAACATGGCATATTTAGAGGAATATTCATCCAAGTTTGAAAATCCCTCCAAGTGGATTTGTCCTTCCAACAAAACATTTATCTCCTCTTATATGTCCTTGTGCATTGAGCCAAGTGGCATTTAAGTCATTTTTTCCCTCTTCAACAAGTCATTTCATGAATTTAAAAATCCACCTAATATCATTTATTGGCTCACTCATCAAAATGTGCACAACCTTCCTCCATTCACATCTTGACAAGTGGCATTTGACTATTGGTTGAAGATTAGTCCCACATTCATCCATTTTGCCTATTCTTCTCTCAATCTCATCTATAAATAAGAGGATTTTCTCTTCATTTGATCATCTACAATTTGAGTAAACTCACTGTACTCAATTTCATCTTCAAGCATATCTATTTTCATCCATTTTCATCAAGATCTTAGCTAGGTTATGCAGATTTTTCATCATGGAGCTCAATTGAATCTTCATCAAAGTGCATCGCTCATCAACATTGCATCATAGGAGTTGGGAAAGGTCCAATTTCTACACATAATTGGCACCAATTCCCCCATGGGATTGAGGATTTGCATGCTTAAATATGATTTAATTGTTTTTCTTGTTTTGTTTTTCATTTTTTCCCATTTTGAGCATTGTAGATGAATTTCATGGGGAATCTTAGTTCTAACTTGCATATGAATATAATATTGTGTTTGTTTGCCATGTTTGTGTAGGTCTAGGATTGGGGTTCACAGTATTATAGACATATTTTTAGATTATGATACAATATATTATAGACGTATTTTATAAAGAATTGACAATAAATTTTTATATTATGTTATAGTTGTATGAGATCGTTATCCTGCTTTATAATTGTTCATGTGAATATAAAAGGATTGAAAAACATGTAACTAGACTTCCATTGATGTCTATGAGAAAGCGGTGCTTGGTATGGTAGAGATGATTGATTTGGTTATATGAACATGAGATTGTGGTACTCTCTAAAGGAGAAATTTGCACAACTTTAAGGAGTTCTATTCTAATTATTTGCTTTTTTTTATATTGAAATAATACAAAATAATTACATAGAAATAATGCAAGTAATAGGTTGCAACATGAAAAGACACAATATAAGGCCATCAGTCTTATGAAACCAATACAAGATAGGGGTAATAATAAAGACCCCATACAACACAAGGACAAAACCTTATAATATGGATTTAACCATGCATTAAAGTTGTTTGGAGCACAAAGTATCGTTTTCATGTAACTACAACAATTGAAACTTTATCTTGTCCAAGTGATTGTTAATCTTCACATTCTCTTTGGAGACCCCAGGTGAAATTGAAAACACAAAAAGACAATTTGGAAAATAACATCAGAGTAAAAATTTAGCATTTCCCCTTCTTGATGAACATTATGCTTTGAAAAAACTGATAAGCATCCACTTTTCCATATGTTTAAAAAATGGTTTTTCTCATAAAATCAACCACAACATTATTTTGAAAGCCAAAGCCCAAAATAAATTCTTCTCATTTTAAATTATGCCCAAAAATATCAAAGAAGGAATTTAAAAATAACATTCGATTTTCTTTTAGCCCACGAACAATCCCAAAAGACATGTTTTAGGCTTTCTCTGTGTTGGAAATGGACAATTAGCTGGCTGCACCACAATGTGTTTCAATCTGTTACCAACATGAAATTGAAAATGCAAAATTTTCCAAGTCAAAATCTAAGCATTAGATTCAACTTTTGATCTCCATATTTGGGCACTCAATCTTTTACATGTTTTTTCTTTAAACTTAAATTTCAATTTTTGATTTAATCTAGGTTTTAAGGACAAGGAAGGTATGAGGCTTAAATATATATTTTTTAAAGGAAATCAACCAAACTAAAACCTAGACCACTAATCCTTGACGATATTATATTGCAAGGGAGTACATAATTTTATAACCAGGTCCATATAGACCAAAGCTTTTAGAAAAATAACAAAGCCTTGAAAGAAACTTATTATTTAGACAAAAGTTTTTCTTAATGATTTACCAATTAGTCCAGTCCATAGCATTAAAATCCCAAATATCCCCAAACTGATGAATCTCTCTATTGAAGAGAGTGTATGGATATCCTGGGAATGCAACAACAAGGGGTTGATATTGGTATTGAACCATGCTATTCCACCAAATGGAGGATGAACCAAAACTGAAATCATGTTGTAAGAAAGCTCTTTTCCAATTAAGACATTTACAAACCCTCTACCAAGCCTTCCATATTGACAAAAGAGAAAATGAAGATTTTAACTTAAAATAAAGAGCCATCAAAATTTTGTCTAACCACTGAACAACCTACCAATTCCTTCTAGCAATAGCTTGTTCAATTCGATACCGAACCAAAATCTTCCATGGCTCATCACAATTAACCACTCTAACAATCCATTAACTTCCAAATAAACTCCTTGTGTTCTAGGGTCTAAGAGGCTCAATCCCCCTTTATCTTTAGGTTGTATATAATGCAACCAAGAGGAAGATTTAAAACCAACAACACCAATCCAATTCAACCATAAAAAATATCAAATGATTTTGTTTAAGTCTTCATAACCTTTTTTTGAAGGCATCCAACAAGAGGAATAGTACACGTGTGAAGCCAAAAATATTTGATTCACAACTTGAATTTTTCTTGCTAAAGATAGAAATTTATTTTCCAAGTGCAGATTTTATTTCTTAGCTTATTCAAAAACCTATTCCACATATCAAAAAGCAAAAATACCAACCCAAACATAATGCCCAAGTAGCGAGAAATCTGACCATGCCTAATTTGTTTCCACTCTTTCGGTATCCAATAAGGAACACAACCAATTTTAACCATGAGAAACTTAGCTTTACGAGGAGCTAACTTAGAACCAAACACACCCCAATATAGTTCTAGTACCCCCATCACATTCTCATTCTCCACTTTTGAGTTTTGTAGAAAAGTATGCTATCATTGATAATGTGTGAATTAAAAATTGCAACACCATTAGGAAGATGAATATTCCTTATCAAGTTCATTTGATTATATTTCTGCAATAAACACAAGAGAATTTGTAGTATGGATATATAGAAAAGGTGGCAAAGGACAACCTTGCCTAGTTGAACGTTGCAAGGGGAAGGTGCCCAACAACTCTTTGTTTATAACCAACTAAGCATTGACATTTGTGAATAACATTTGAACATGTTTGCATATTTTAGGACCAAAACCCAACCAATGAAGCATTTTAAGAATAAATCTCCAACGTATTCTATCATATGCCTTACTAAAATCTAACTTTACCAATAAAGCATTTTGTCTCGATTGTTAGGCCCATTCCATAGTTTCCCAAGCAAGTATGAAGTTATTAAGGATAAATCTCCCACCGAGGAGCCCGATTTGTTTTGGCCTCACTATCAACTTCATCACCGGTTTAATCCTTGTAGCAATAGCTTTAGCAATAATTTTATATGATGTGTTAAGCAAAGTGATAGGACACCATCCAAAAATAGTATCCTCATTTTTCCCTTTCGGAAGCAACTTTAATCCCTTTATTAATATATGGTCCTAAAGAACCATTCTTTAAAGCCTCTAAGTAAACAAGATAGAAGTCATCTTTAATGTGTTACCACATGGTTTGATAAAATTCCACTGAAAGCCCATTAGACCCAGGGCTTTGTTATGAGGCATTGAGAAAAAAAAATGCTCAAGATCTTCTATAGACAACTCTTTATCTAAATATCAACTATATTCAATATCAACCTTTATAGGAATCAAATCTTTGACCATATCTTCTAGGATAGGCTAGGTGTCAATCCAATGGGGATCTTCTTTAAACAAACTCTCATAATTTTTTTGAAACAAACCCATGACCTCTTCCGAATTAGTATGAACAAAACTCGAATCATCCTAAATGACTTCGATATACTCCTTATGTTTATAATTTTAAAAAATTTAGAACCTCTATTGCCCTCCTTAATCCAATATAACGTGGCCCTTATTATGTTGAAGGCGTGTCCTATTTGAGCTTTTGAAGCTCTTTTTGTCCGTTGACAATTGCAAAATATAGAGGGGGGAGGGTTGAAGGTTGACGCATTTGCAACCGTTGATTGTTGAAATGAGGCAATATCAACTTGACAGCCAAAATATCTAACTTTTGAAAGGAGGCAATATCAACCTGGCAACCAAAGTATCTCGGTCGCTTCACATTTACTTTTGCGTACATAGTTATTGCATAATTTATTATGGATGGGGAGGTAGGTGGTGATTTAGACGATGCTAGGGTTTTGTATGTCTACTTGCAAGACTGCGGTTCCTATTTTCGGCTGTAAACGAATGCCACAATAGATGCCATGGAGACTGTCAACAACCCCGACAATGTATAAACCAAAATTCCATACACAGTCTCGTAGGCTAAAAATATAGTTAATTGCTAGTGGGATTTACCTCCTTCATTGACATCTTCACTTGTTAAGGAATTTAATTCATCGGAAAGGATTTTAGTGAAAAGAGGCAGTGAGATCAAAGTGTGCAACAGAGCAACCAAAGAAAGAGGCAAAACGAAGGTCAATACCAACGAGGAAGAGTTTGGAGGAGTAGAAACCAATAACGGGCGAAAAACAACAAAAAATGCTAACACAACAAGGTATGTTCTAGATGTTCATTTTTAGCCTTTAAGAGCTCATCCACAAATTCCATGCTTCCCACTATAAGATAAATTTGAATAAATGTGTCTTAGTGTGATTGAATAGCAAACATCCAACTGATACTTGTACCACTGTGCTCTCCTATTTTTCATGTCTGTTATTCATTGCTAAGGTTTGCATTTAGTTTTTTTAGGGTTTGCTAAGGTAAGGTTTTATTTTGTTTATTTTCTGTTGTTTGAGATTCAAAAATAGTGTGTGAGAGCTCAAGTTTGGCCTCAATTTCTTGGGCTAGATTAGGGAAATGAGGTGTTCACAAGAACCCAACCGGATTATCTGGACCAAAATTTAGCTAAGGGTGGAGAGGCTTTAATGGTTTTTGAACCATCTTCAACATCTCTAAATCACGTAGAGCAATGATTTTGGAAGTTCTAGGTCAGGAAGTTTTAGTCAAGATTTGTTCCATTTCTATTTTTTAATTTGTAAAGTTTCAAAAGTGACACCTCTGTACATTGGTTTCTTTGAGGGGTTCCTTCATCTGTTATCCCTCAACAAGAATAAGTTTGGAAAGTCTAGGTTTAAAAAGACAGTGCTATTAAAAAACCTATTTAGTGCACTTGGTTATGTGGGTCCTTGCTTACTTTGTTTCCAATGCTAATTTCTAATGGCTTTACACTTATGTAATTATGAGACACAAATATGTATACATACCAATTTTGTTAAAAGGTAGTGCTATTAAAAAACCTATTCAGTGCACTTGGTTATGTGGGTCCTTGCTTACTTTGTTTCCAATGCTAATTTCTAATGGCTTTACACTTATGTAATTATGAGACACAAAAAATGTATACATACCAACACATATATATTTTTTGACAGTAGTTTCAATCTCAATTTTATGTATCAGACCATCAACGATGAATTTTCTCCTCCAAATGCTTCGAATGTCATCAAACTGCCCTCAAACAGCTGGCCCTCCAGTGGTTATGAATCCAATCAAAAGAAAGAACTTCATAGTTAAATCAACACTAGGGGAATCTTGAAGCATATCCCACTGTGTGCTATCTATTTGGAATAATGTCAACTTATACCCTTGTTTCAATGATATGTTAATGTTGAACAATTTTATTGCTGCAAATTTAAAGAATCCTGAACCAGATCACATTCTATGCTCTATCTATTAATGCATTTAAAGAATTCTGTTTACCTCTCCCCCTGTTCAAATGATATGTTAATGTTGA
The DNA here is from genome assembly GCA_007115665.2 of Sequoiadendron giganteum. Taxonomy (NCBI): domain Eukaryota; kingdom Viridiplantae; phylum Streptophyta; class Pinopsida; order Cupressales; family Cupressaceae; genus Sequoiadendron; species Sequoiadendron giganteum. The sequence goes on from CM021100.1 coordinate 206,178,428, forward strand.
ATTATTTTATCAGTGCATATTTTACGAATTGTCAAGGATTATTACTGCATGCACTTGATTTTAGCACAACTGCAAGTCATGTTACTGATAAATGGGTATCCCATTATAGTTTTATATTTATTTTCTAATGCATTTGTTTGATACATGAGATATAATGGTTGTCCGTTTATGCAATTTTGCATTCACTTACAAAATGGAAAAGAAAAAATTGCACATATTCCAGTTTGATATTGTATTTATTCATATATTGTCAAATTCTAAACTAAATACATCTTATAGTTCATTAATGCATTTTTTCAATTTTATGTTATATACCGAGTATAATGATATGCTTTGCAAAACATCAAACCAAAAACTCTCCCTAATTGACTTTCCACAACTCTTGAATGTACCTATTGCACACCAAGGTGCCCTTGCTAGTTTTAGCTCCTTGACCCATGCACATGTCAATTAGCTTATTGATTGCATCTATTGAATTAGGAATTTTTTTTTCTTGCACGAGGAAAGAAAAGAAAACAATTCCAACGAGTGCCGGATTTGACAATCTATACATTGCAATTAAATATCGTATTTCTTTCGAATGCACGAGATCAAGCTATGCCCTTAAGGGAAAAGTGGAGGACAAGGGTCGCCCTTGCGGAATAGAAGACATTCTAGGTATTCTTCGGTGCATTCCTTACCTCGCTTACAATGTAAGTACACCAGGGAAACGATAATCCCTGCATTTTTGGTCTATGTTTTTGTTTTGCAATTATTACTACATTTTTCATTAGAGAACTGAACATGGTTGGAACAATTCAATATCGTGATTTTTGATTCTTTTGAGTTTTGATCGAAGGAATGGGTGTTGTCTTTATTTAGTTTATTTGAGGTTCGTTGAGTATTGATCTAATTTCTGGTTATAGATGCGATTCCGGGGTTCTGTATCTTGTTATTGATTGCTCTTGTATTTTTTATATACGTCTAATGGGCTTTTGATCTGGGCGATGCGTTCTTTATCTATTCGCTAGATTATTGTGATTTTTCAACAAATTTAATTTACTTTGATGCGAGGAGTGGGTTCTTCATTAAATTGCTGAATTGTTTTGTATTCTTAGTTTAATAGGTCTCGGGTATTTCATTGCGAAAACATGATCTGTGCAAATGTGAGGGATTTTAGATTAGGGTTAGGTGTCGTGATAATGGGACGACATTTAACTTCCTTGCGGCAGACTGAATTAAGTGTCTGTTAACGAATGTTTACTTGTTTTAAAGACTGTTTCTATATGTTTTCGGTTTTAAAATGAATTCTCCAATCCTTTTTCAAAATTTTTAATTTAATTTCAAATATAAGTACCCGCCTTGAGGTTGTGATTTCAAAAGTTGGAATGCATTGGTATCTTAAAAATAAAAAACCACAGGATGTATTTCAATGGAAAGTTTCTTAGGGTGGAAAGGTTGACGTTCCTTGATGTGATTTAACTATTCTAGGTATCAGGTTCTAAGCTGTGGTTGGAAGCTTGTGAAAAGTAGTAGCATGCTAAGGACCTAAAGCATGAGTTTTCAAGGAAAATTTATTCCTTAGGGTGGAGAGTTTGACTAAATTTGATGTGCTTAAGATTGTTTTCAAATATTGTGATAAAATATGAACCAAACTGGGAGAGGTTGACTGTTGCGAACTCATGAGATAGGTCACTGAAGAGATGTTTTGCTTATGAGAGATGTGCAAGTGAAGTAAAGGACTACACACAGTTGAGCCCTAAAATGAGACTAGATAATGTTGTACTGCGGAAAATCCAAAAGCCCATGGAGTCTATAGAGGTCTACTCCCAAGATGGGGATGTCAGCTCTAAAATTCAAGATCATTGTAATGCTTTCTCCGAGCAATAGTCAATATGATAGCTTTAAGAAAATTGGGGTTAGCTGTTTAACTTTCTAATGTGAAAAGAAAGTTTCAGGTTCCTGAGAGCAACATGTGCTGCCTGTCCTAATATGTTAAACTCTTCATCATTCAAGCCTTGATTCCTATCACGATATCATTTTGATGGTTTTTAGTTTGGATTCTCTTAGCTTGGTTTTGTAAAATTGAGTGGTGGAAGTAGGAATGGCTGACATTTGGGTGTTCTCAATTGTGTAGGAGTGACAAATGATGCATAGAGATGGTAATGGTTGATTCGTTACATGAAATTAATCATATTATAATTGAATGACTCTCTTATCTTCTATGCAAAAAACTGTAAACATCATATGCTCTCAAAAGACAATCATAAGAAATATGACCTGGTAAGCTACATTGAAATTTGAGAATCTGGGGTTGAAATATCTGTAGAGATGCCCCAGTCTTGATAAGCATCATGATATGATCTCAGCATTAATAATTATGTACTGGGTCTGCTTGCATGTATTGTACCTGCACTATTAAAAGTCGAATAACCAGGAATCCACACATTGAAAATCCTGATAATGAAGAAACTATTCTAAAATCTCTGAGCGACCATTTGTAACCATTTCCAAAGCATGGTCCATCCCTTATGCAAGATGACATACAATGATGTTCATTACAATGCCCTTATCTCCAGTACCATCCGTAGTTATGGAAAATTAATCCCCGCTGCTCACATGTCATAATGTCATTCACAACAAGGCTACCCCCCTCTCTTGGAAGATGCTCGGAACTAGTTAAACCTGTTACCTCTCAATGACAGTGAATTATTGTTCTTCATCCACAAAACAGAACTCTACATAGTCTTAAGGAATTGAAGGCTTGGCTTACTTAATTCAAGGAAAAATTCGTTCCATTGCTAAAATGTAGCTAGCATTTAGGTGCTTATCTTTGATTGTCTATATAATGCCTGTGTTTTTGTTCGGGCAGTCTTGGGATTTTACTATCCTGTTATTTTTAGCTTATATTGGCAATTAGCCATTATTATAAGTTTTTGACACGTTTTATTTCTATCGGCATGAGCCCTTGCTTAATCCACAACTTAATTATAAAAAATAAAGTATATATCTGTATGTATGTGTACATATATCAAACTACAATTAAAGTGATCAATAGGATATCCTCTTTAAGGGTGCAGGAACCCGTGTAGTGTAGGATGCTTGTCTTCTACTAGGACTTCCTTGGGTAGAGTGCAAGGAGAGTTTTTGAGTTGTTTTGTCGCGGTTTCGGTTGGTGTTGGACATGCTTCAAGCGGGGGGTATTTGGTTTCCCTTGGGCAAGATGGTTCTTCTCATTCCCTGTTGCATGTTGGGACTTGATGTGGGGGTGTGTGGGTGTAGGTGCATCAATCATCTGTATTCTCTTGACTCGGATGTTTTTGGTTGGTAATTGTTTTGTGGCTTTTGCCTCCGTTGGTGCTTGCTTGTTTGTAGAACGGGGTCTTGTTTGTCTAGCTCCCAAGGTGCTATGTAAAACCAAGAATATTTCATTGTTGGTGTGGAATGTCTCCAATTTGAATTTTATCTATCTATCTATCTATCTATATATATAATTTGTGTAGTATACAAACCCTACCTCCCAAACAAAAATATAATATACTGGACTATCAATTGCTGGAAACAAAATCTAGTTCATATCTTAATCATGGAAATCCAAGTATCAACATTGCAGAAACCTCTTCAATATTGTAACCAGCTGATATATATATGTTATAGCAGCAACACAATATAAGAGCTGAAGCAGCTCACGTCATGTAAAATAAATTTTTGTGATTTATACTTCCAAAGGCAGCTCAGCAGACTATATATATATATGTTATAGCAGCAACACAATATAAGAGCTGAAGCAGCTCACGTCATGTAAAATTTTGTGATTTATACCTCCAAAGGCAGCTCAGCAGACAACTTCTGATCATTTGCTGATGAGTCAGCTTCTTGTCTCTAGTAAGCAATAATTTATGGTCCCCACCAAATAATATTCAGCAGATTTCAATTATCAAATATTTGACTTTGTACGGTGGATCCCACCATGCACTTATACATGAGTAGCAGCTATCACTTGTGTGTACGGTTGGTTATTTTCTCATTTCTGCACTAAACAAGGGAACAGACACTTCTATTTTGCTGGGTCCCACCTTGCAGACCTTGTCCTCTTCAGCAGTTCAAATCCTAGCAGTACATTTGCTAAGATTAGATCATGCGATCCACTCAAGATAACATAATAAACAGCAAACTATATTAATGCAATCCTATAATATGACGATCTCTTCATAATATATACGGAATGGATTTACATAGTGTGGCGGCCTCTAAGAATAAGTCACAACCTTCCCATAAGCACACAATTAGCTGCGATATCCTTGTGGGTGATATGGCTAGGTTAGGAACCCTTCAAATTCAAGTTGCCACTGTCACAATGGAACACAGCTGTAATATCCTTGTATAACACTTGGTACGGCATCTTTACACTCTTTGTCTAATATGAAGATGCTAAAATATGTCCAATTCTGCTGCAAAAGAAATATAAATGTGCACCCAATGATATAGATTTAACAATATAGACTATCTTAAATCAACTGCAGCGATAGCTTTATGACTTATCACAAGGCATATATTGTAATATCATAATCTCAAATGAGTTGCTGGAAATTATCATGGAATATGGTATATTATCTGTATAAGCAACTCTATACAACAGCACCTGATATAAATATATATGAATCTATCTTCAGAGATTACGATGCCGAATTCATACATGCAAATACCAACTAAAAACCAGAATTCTTCAACTACAACTTTGATATGAAAATTCGCTTGCAAATTCAAATTTATTCTGCACAATTGTGATCCCTGAGTGGAATTGTCTCTGACGAGTGAGGATTTTAGTCCTCAAGCTTACAATCAAAATCAAAGGTTTTTTGTTCTTCGATCACTTGCACACCAAGGGTTTTCGTCCTTGAATGCTCAGAAACTCCAAATTGGAAGGAAAGTGAAATTGACATAACTGGATAATTTGCCTTGTGCTCTTGCCTCCTCTTTGTAGTTACCTTTTTCCTGGGCCATTTATTAATTTATTTGCCTTGTGCTCTTGCCTCCTCTTTGTAGTTACCTTTTTCCCGGGCCATTTATTAATTTATTTTTATTTTAATTGATTTTCCCTCCAAGTATTTTACAATACTTTTTTAAATTACATCCAAAGGCCCTTTTGAATTATATTTGAATTTTAATCATTAAATAATATTATAATATTTAAGTGGCCTTTTTATAGAAAATAATGTGATTGGGGCCTAGTTAAAGCATTATTAATTTTTGTTTTTTGTTTTTTATATTGAAAAGGGGACATGAAATGGTTATTGACACAAAAGTGTTTGTAAGAAGAGGAGTGCTATTTTGATCTTGGTTTGCAAAATTTAAAATTCGTGGCCTAGTTTGGTTGATCTTCATGTGAGGGCCTCCAAATTGTGGAAGACCTTCTTGAAGAAGATTTAGTAATCTAGCCCTATTCTTAGGGTGTCTTTATTGTGGTCTATGGTTCAAGATAGAATTAGAGGTATATTGTTGAAGTCAACCCTTGGTCGTGGGATCAAACATTGTTGTGTTTGAAATTGTAGTTTCTTGACTTTGCTCCATCCTATTATATTTTTTCACTGGTTCTTGTTTGGGTTTGGTTGTCCAACCTCTTGCTGCAGTTTTGGTTATACTCCAGTTTGATTGCAATTGGTAACTCTTTAGGCAATTTTTTGTCTATTGCTCCCAAGATTGTGTCAAGGTCTCACTTCACCTTTGCTAGAATTCATGTTGAGATGGATCTTTCTGCAGGTTTTCCAGTTGAGATATTAATCCAAGTGGGCGATCGTATTTGGAACCAACTGTTTGATTTTAAGAGGTGGCTTTCGGTGTCATTTGTGCTTCTCTTATGGTCATTTGGCAGAGGCTTGTTCTCTTAAAAAAGCTAAGGGCAAGTTGAAAAGCTTCTGGTGGCGAGTAGGTTGTCATTAGTTGCTGCTAATTCTTCTTCCTTGGGTTCATCTCCTACAACATCTCCTTGCCTTATTTCAAGGCTCTCACCTAGCAAGGATGCTTCTCCCAAGTCTCCTCCTTGGTTGTCGGTTGTGGCATGGCCCCCGTTTCTAGATGGGTCTTCTTCCTTCAGTTTGGTTTCTTCCTTTCAGGGAGATCAGTATTGTTAGATTGCGTTCCTTCTTGCTGTTTGATGTGGATGGGTTTGATGTTTGGTTTGTCTTGTTTGCCCCACAAGGGTGCTACCACTTTGAGGTTGTGTTTGGGCTCCCCATGGTCTTATTTGCTGTCAGTTGTTGCTTCCTTGATTCCTTTGGGTGCAGGTCTTCTTTCATCTTCTCCGAAACTTGGCCTTGCTGCCTCAGCTTCTGATGCACTTTTGGAGTTGGCTGATTCATGTGATGCTTGGATGGTTGGACTACAGTTAAGTGAAGTACTCTTCTAGGAAAAAAGGTTTTAATCAGACAGTTATTTTCTTCCATAAGAATAAGGGGTTGGTCTTGTCTCCTGGAGTTTGGGGTTGGTCGTCCTTTCTCTTTTAAACACATACCTGCAAAGCCTTAGATTCTTACTGCTAAAAGCAATAAACAGGTTTAGAATAGTTTTTGGATACAATAACTTTCACATATAATTTCTTTGATAATTTGCAGAAAGATGAATTGTTTTCAAAATTTGACCCTTGTGTATTGTATGCTAAAACTTAGCCAGTCATATTCAAGTTGGTGCAAACTAGCTTGAACACATTTCTGGAGTGAAGTACCTTATTTAAATAGCCAAGTAATAACAACAGATTTAATGGTAATGTGTCACTTGTATATTTTTCATGGAGGGTGCCATACTTCTAGGATATCTGTGTTCTACAATGTAGATCTTGGGATTATTGGTAGTAAATTGAATGCTACTACTGTAAGCTATTTTCCAAACTTGTGCCATATTATTATTGTTTCTATCTACTTTACTGAATTTGCAATATTGTAAGGTTATCCACCTTGTATGATTTAGAGGTCCATGAATGCCATTTCTCATGATAGTTGCATTGAAGCATATTCCATCTAATAATATGTGTCAGCTATAATCTGTGTTCCATGGGGAGCATCCCCGGCCCTCAAACTCCCATCCATGTCCCCAATGGCATTTTGGGTACAGTGTCCCCAAAATTCTTTAAATCTTTGGAACGTTTCTGAAATGTGTTGCAGAAATAGGAAACGCTGTGGAGGATGTTTGGCCATCCCTGAGATGGCTGGGGATGTCCCTGATGGCAAGTCAAGTTCTGATAATGTTAAAAGACAAAATAAAATCATTCATGACATTGATAAAGACTGTTAATATATCATGACAGCATTATAACATGAGAGCATTTATAACAGTAGCAATAAATATATCATGACAGCCGTATGACAGTTGAATTTCTGATTACATTGTTCAAACTTCAAACTTTAAACTCAACATCTCAAACTTATTTCTTTTATATGGTATTAGAGTCGGCTACAATTGTCAGTTGCAAAAGAGATTAAAGGTGCATTGGTCATGATCTGGTACAGTGTGGTATTGTGTGAGAAGTGCAGACAAACATTTTTGTTTTTGGAATGTGGTTGGCATGTAGTGGCTTCTGCAGACATCATCTGGCATCATTGTAACAGGCTCATGTTATATTGCTGCTGTTATATAACTTGTAGAATTTTGAGCATCTCTCTCTCTCTCTCTCTCTCTCTAATATGTACATATATTGCCGTCCCCCGCCATCCCCCAAAAGAGGTCCTCAGACTGCTGTCCTTGAAATGTGGATACCAGAGAAATATCATGGAACATAGGTTATAATTGGTCAAACCATGTGGATACCAGAGAAATACCATGTTTCTCTATTACAGGGCGTTTTTTCTTATTTGGTATGAGCATAGATCTTGTAAGGCCCTTTCAGTGAAGATGAGTGGTTGATACATGATATGATTGTTGAATTTAAGCCTTATATGAACGGCATGCATCCTTTGCTCCCCAGACCCAGACTATTCTTTCCTGTAACATAACTCAAGTAAGTGAAGAAAGGTTGCTGAATGTGAAGGTGTGTGGTTCATAAGTAGAAAATATAGCTTACCAAGACAAAATTGAAATATCAGACCAGCAGTGCTTATCCCCCTGCTCCCCATTTTGTGAGAAGCAGAAATAGAAATTAGAAGTAGAATTATATATGAGTTAAGTGGTGAATTATATTTGCTGTTCATGCATTGTGTACCTTCATTTTCAAACATTTTTTTTCACTTATTTGAATGATTTTACAGAAAGGGTTAGTCTGGGATTGATAATAAAGGAGAGCTGTACAGAAAGTCCTTAAACTGTTAAGCTCTATCTCTTACTTACACAACTTGTTGGAACCAATTTCAACTCTGTACTGTACTAGAGGAAAAATGTTACACCTGCTTGAGTTTGGACTAGAGCATACTTAGACTAAAAAGTTAAAACAATATTTGTGAAGAACAATGTAAAACAATGACATATCAGAAATGTGGGGCATTCTGAATCTCTTATCGTGTCACTTTATAAGGATTTTGGAAATTAACCAAGGAGCCTCTCCTCAAAATAGTCTATCTTTGCCATGAACATGATTTGCTGACTATACCAACACACCTTTAGTTTGTGACTTAAAATTAAAATTTCATATTTAACGAAAGTTAAGACATCCCACTGGTACAATTTTGTCACACAATTGACTGGGACTATCTTCACTAGTATATACCTCCTGCTACCTGTTGGTGTGCGTTTTATTACTCACCGAACACATAATAAAATGTCCAAAGACACTCTATCCTCTCTTGAACAAAGTCACTGCGTATGCTAAGATTGTGAGAAGATCATATGGCGACTCCAAGGCTTCTTTCGTCCGGTCATGACACATGGATAAGATCAGTGGGCGTTGTGATATGCTGGTAACACAAAGGGACTTACGTTAGAATTTATGCACAAGCTAAGGACTTATATGGTTTTAACATTGAATGCTCTTTCCATTGGGGTATTTAGGATTTCCAAAAACAAATGTAAAAAGATGAGGGTTTAGGAGTCTAGTCTACGCCTAAGAACTCAAGAGACGGCAATGATTGGATGAAAACAAGAAACCACACTTTGTTTCGCCTCCTTGGGACAACTACACAAAGCGGGTGCAATCTTCAAGGGGTGTGATTATAATTTTCATGTCTAGAATAAGACCGAAGTTAAGTATCCACAATTTAAGAGCTCAGGCTAACTTTACGCATTGGATACAAATCATCTATCCAAAGAAAGTATGAGCTAGATTTCACCAATCACCACTATCAGATCTTTCATTCACTTAACAAACATTCAAATGAAAATTCTAATCTAACTTTAATCTAAGTGTTGAAGGAGAATATGTAACCTTGCAAACTACTTGAAAATAAAAGTGATTCAAAGCAAAATCATGCATAAGAGCTTTTATTAACGGAAATGGCAATGCACAACAATTTCATAATACTCACTTTACAAATTGAAAATGAGAGTTCACAAGTTTATATAGAGTTTTAGAAAATAAATGAATGGCCCAGATTAAAACAAGCCAACGACCAAGATTAAAACAATTAAACCCTAATTAGGGTTTCCCAAATGACATCAGTGATCAATGAGTAAACAGAGAGTGAAGTGGCATCTGGAGCTACTTTCAAGGAGGTGCATCCCTATCCTCTCGAGTTGCCGTGTGTTCGATGAATTTGGACACGATCGAGGCAATGTCTTTCATAGTAACTTGCGGGAGCATGTCGATCCTAAACTCTAGCCCGTCCAAGCTTTTGGCACACCTGACAAAGATACTCTCCCATTCTGGCTGATTCTTCACAAAGGCTTCTTGGATGGCTGAGAAATTCGCCACTCTGATCCAGTTCTATCTCAAGATAGGCCCTATGACGGAAAATAAGATTTCTTGAACCTTGCTCAAACTTTCCAACTGTAAATCATTTTCTCGTATGACTTCTTTGTCCAACATGTCGGCAACCATGTTGAAGATTTTATTTTTGATCTCCTTAACCTGTTCCTCCACTTTGATTCCGTTAGACTTCACCCTTTCTAAGACTTCGCCTCGTGTCGTCAAAGCCCAATACCAAGTATGGAAGTCATAAGCAACGCCTGCTGCAATTATGCTTCCGTCGATTAGCTCCTGCTTTGGGATTCCCTTCAGAACTCTGAGGCACAAAATTATCCTCTCTTGAATATCTGGAAGAACATCCCACACTTCTGCCATGGCAACCAGTCTGGAAAGCAACGAGGTAGCTTGATTGTAAACTAATGTCAATCTCTCCAAGAACATAGCTAATTCTGTGCCCCTAACCGTCATCCACTCCTTGGCTTCTCTAGCCGTGACCATGTCTTCTTCAATGTCCTTGGCCGTTTCCTGTGAAGGATTCAGAAGAGGAGGAGCTGCTATATTATCCTGATCGAGCGGCTTGGTCAAATGTTGTATATACTCTTTCAGGCGCTCAACCTCTCTCTGACATTCTTTCCTCTTCGCCACTTCCTTTTCCAGCCTTGCTTTGATAGTGGTCACTGAGCTATCCAAAATTCCAAATCTTCAACTTCTTGGCTCTTTGTGGTTGGGCCCAAGTCAATGGTAGTGATGACATATTCATGTGGAGCTATTTCCTCCTGTGGCTTGTCCACCGTTGGTACTGCAATCTGTAGGGAGCGGTTGCCGGCTTCATCCCTTTGCATAGTGGAAAACTTCTTGGTCGGCTTCTTGACTGAAACTTGCTCAAGTCTGGCTAAGAAATCTGCAACATCGTCTTCTTCTTGTGTCTCGATCGACGCCTGTATCTTCAGTCTCTCCTTCAACCAGTCAGGGATCATGAATTGCTCCATGCCATCATCCTCCTGCACATTTTTTTCGTTCGGAACATCCAAAATTCCTTTGAGGGCTGAAATTATTCCCCCCTGAAAGTCATCATTTTGGGCGTCCATCTCATTATCAAAGCCAAGTATGTCTGTGCCGGTGGGGGATGGTGGCTCATCATCGTCCAACTGAATGGGCTCAACATTTTCCTCGGGAATTGGGGGAGGATTTCTTATGTTAGCCAATGAATCATCTATAGTGGCCAATATTTCGTCAATGTTCCTGGACGCGGCAGAGTGTGATGGTTCTATCCTCAGTCGCTTCTAAACAGGCTCTATGTCCACATTTGCTTCTTTCCTTTTCCTGGAGGTAGTAGCTTCCATCAATTCTGCACCATGGGATGCTTCTGCATTTGAGGAGTAAGACTCCATCTCGCTCAACCTGTCATTGGTAAGCGTTACTTTCCTTCATCTCAGCTCCTGAATTTGTTGATCGACCCACCATTGAGAGTATTTGATCACTGGTCTCATCAAGGTGTTCAAATCCGCATGCTCGGGTTCTGACCATTTTACAACAGGAAGAGGCCAACTCTCGTCAAAGCATGGTTGGATGTGCTCTTCGTCATCTTCGAGCTGATCAGGTACTCGACAAAGTTCAGTCATCCTGATCAGGCTCATCGACAATCTAGACCACAACCTTCGTCTGACCTCGTACTCATCCGCAGCGTCAGCTCAAAAGTCTTCTAATTCAACTCTATGCTCGTACTTTCTCCTGTCCATAGTCTTAATATGATAGTGAGGGTCAAAGTTCTCTCTAGGTTGGTATGTAGTGAATGGGTACTGCTGTATCTCCAGTTTGGCACTCTCAGCTGCTTGTGCCGAAGGACATGATTCCAGCATGTTCCCAATGAAAAATGGGAAAGTAATGGCCGCCTTCTGTTTTGACCTATGGAGGTTTTGATACTCTTCCAACTGCCTCAAGACCTTTAGCAAGACCATTTTGTTGGTGGGAAAGATGGGCAATTTGTAGGGATTTTCGGTGAATCCTTGGACTCTGATGTACGTGAACCTTGGGTATTGGATGAACCAAGATCCGTACTTGCCGATCAAGCTCTTGGCTTCGTGAGTCAGCCTTTGGTGCGTTCCTCCTTGGAGTATTCTGGTGATGTACATGAGGAAAGCGTCGTGGGCCCGTCTGAAATGGGCTTTCTCACTCAGTCGCAACTGCGGATAGCAGTTATAAGACTTCAGCTCATTCTCTTCGTTGCCAACCACGCCCTTGCAGATCAACCCTGCATATCGGTACGTCCTGTTGTGACCTTTTCACACATCGCCCCATTGCAAATGGGGACCCTCTTGTCTTTTTTGCTTTTTTTGGGTTTTTGCCTTGGCGTCGCAACTGCTAATTACCATGTTTCTTTTACAATGAGGAATTTGAATTTTTGAAGGTCATCCGAGTCAAGAAATGATTGTGAACCAGAATCAATGCATGAACGTTGCCAAAGTGCTTAGAGGGCCTTGTGGACGAAGATCGACTGTCCGTTCAGTCAATTCTGACAGTTCCTAAATTTTAGGGTTTCCATCCCGGGCCCCTATTTTTTAGGGACTTTTTTTGGCATTTTTAACACATTCTAGGATCCCTATTTTTTAGGGATTATTTTTAGAAAGTTTCTATTTTTGGAAAATTTCTATTTTTAGAAAGTTTCTATTTTGGGAAAGTATGCAGGTCATGGCTTCATAAACATTGACTTCAGAAGGTTGCAAGGAAAAATGGGTGAAAGTTTGAAAATCTGAAAATTCGCCTAAGGCATGGACATGCATGAAGAAGATAAAAATGGCGAAGTGCAAATAACAAATTGCAAGGAACAAGCAAAGTCCGCCATGTGCAAGCTGCAAAAAAATGGTGAAGTCCGCCAAGCACTTGCAAGGAATAAATGAAGTCTGCCTAGCATGTGCAAGAGAAGATTGCAAAGACAAGTCGAAGTCCGCCCAAACACTTGCAAGTAAAAAATTGCAAAAAGAGAACAAAGTCCGCCCCAAGGCAAACATGCAGGAGAGTTGGCAAGTCCGCCTAGCATGTGCAAAATGCAAAAGGCATTCAAAGTCCGCCCAACACATGGAAAGGTTGCAAATGCAAATCAAAGTTCGCTCCAAGGAGGTTGCAAGTTGCAAAACATTGACAAAGTCCGCTCCAAGGATATGGGAGATGAAAATTGCAAAGTGAAGACAAAGTCCGCCCATGCACTTGCAAAAGGTATATGAAGTCCGCCCATGCACTTGCAAAAGCTATGCAAAGTCCGCCCAGCAGCTTGCAAGGGAAAAATGCTAAGTAATGGTGAAGTCCGCCCTAAGGAAAGTTGCAAAGAAGTTAGCAAGTCCTCTCCAAAGAGTTGGGAGATGGCAAAACACACCCAAAGTCCGCCTAACAAGGAAAAGAGATGGCAAAGACAAGTCAAAGTCCGCCCAACCTAGAAGAAATTGCAAATTACATGTGAAGTCCGCTCCAAGAAGGCTGGAAAGGGGTGAAATGCAAAGGGGTGCGCTCCAAGATGATTGGATATGGTGAAAATACAAGGAAAATTCGTCATTTTGTGAAATTAAATGACAATTACTAGTGAAAATTTGCCCAAGCATGGATAAAGTGAAAAAATTGCACAAGGCAAGTACGCTAGAGTCGTGTATGGCATTAAAAATACTTGCAGGAGCAAAGATTTAATTGTTTGCCTAGAAAAAATCAAAAGATTTAAAAATTTGCCTAAGTCCAGACGATTGGAAATTTAATTAAAAAATCAATTCGCAGAGGCACAGAGAGATTTGAAAAATTCGAAATTGCCTTTGGATGAAAAAATAATTAAATATTATTATTTAATTATTTTAACGAACGGGTTGGAAACAACACATAAAATATTATTTTAATATTTTATTTTCCAAAACCCATTTAATGAGAAAATTCAAATTTCTCTAGGCAAATTGCTGAGAAAAGAAAGAAGAAAAATAAACTTCACTCGACTGGCGACGAAATTAGAAACTTTCTTTAATGAGTTATGCTGGAGACGGAAATTGCCATTCGAAAGACAAGTGCCAGCCGAGTTCAAACTGAATTAATTGGAAACAATTAATTTTTGCTAAATGGGTCGATTTTCTCAGCCTTAAATTGGCTTTGCATTTCATTTTCATTCATTCTTTCGAAAGCGAAGTTGAGAAAATTTGTTAAGGCAAAGAAGTTTGTGAAGTTTTTTATTTTTCTTGCCAAGTAAAAGGTTGAAAGTGCAAATTTACTTCAACAGCAACACAGTTTTCAATGACAGGGAGACTTTACTTCCTCTATTTTGACGAAGTTTTCTCTTTGTGAGCGATTTAATTCTTTCATTTCCAGCAAAGGTTATTTTCACGAATCAACTTATCGAGTTTGCTGGAATTTATTTGTGCATGAATAATTTTCGATTGCTAATATTTCTTTTGCAGATTTATGCCGAACAACGGAGAATCGTCAAAGAAAATGAAGTTCGCCAGCAAAGGTTCGCAGCTGGAATCGAAAATTATCTCCAAATGGAAGAATGTTGTTGACACCGATCTTGGCCATGTTGACCAAGGATGTCGTACGGGAAAATGACTTGTGGCCGGGTAATATGCAAAGGGAAGTGCAAAAGATTTTATCCATCATGCCAATCTTGGGAGAAAATCTCACTAAGGCATTTGACATGTGGACTGTTCGCAATACTTTCTTGCAGCATGAATCGAAATGGGCAGTTGTCTTTGCCGATTGTGCAAATAGTTTAGACTCGCTGGAATACAAGGTCAGTACCTTGTTGAGCATTACCATTGAGGAGATTGGCGCCATTGTGTCCAGGTTCGTTGAACGGAGCATTGCTGAAGCGGATAAGGTCGCAACTCTCAGTGGATGACTCATCTGCTGGTCAACTAGTTGATATTTTGGCAACCCTAATTAGGGTTTTCTTGTTCAAATCTAGGCCCTTGATCTTGTTTTAATCTTGGCCATTGAATTGTAATTGGGGAGCCTATAAATTGAGCTCGTCCCTCATTTGTAAAGCATGGGAGCATGTTGCAAAACATGTTGAGATAAGTAAATTGTTGCATACGACTGCCAAAGTAATAAGTAATGCATTGTTCAAATTGATGGTAATCATTTCTCTTATTTTGGAGTTGGCATGGTTCTTATCCCTCATCATAGTTTAGATTTTATTTCATGTATGTTAGACGAATGCAAGATTTGATAAGTATTAATTTATGGTGTAACTCTGCTCATACTTTCTTTGAATGAATGATTTTCATTCAATGCGTAAAGTTAGACTGAGCTTTTTGATGTGTATGCTTCAATGTTTACTTCGAATAATATTGTTCTATTGATGGTGTTGTTCGTAGTAAAGAAATCTTAAGCACAAAACCCTAGAAGATTGCACCCACTTTGTGTAGTTGTCGTTGAGCGTGGTGAAGCAAAGCGTGGTTATTGGTTTCACCAAGTTAATACCGTCTCTTGGATTCTTAGGGAGCAGCTTAGAAATTCTAAACCCTTATCTCCTTCTTTTTAGTTCGTTTGACCCATGACCCAAACAATAGAGCTTTATTGTCTAGACTTTCATTGTGAATTGAACAAGCCCAACGTAAGTCCCCTCGTGATTACCAACAAATCACAAACTACCACAGAGCCTATCCGCACCCCAACTTTGGAACATTGGAATTGCCTTGTGACCTATCTCGCAATCTTAGCACGAAAGGTGATTTTTATCAAGAGAGGATAGAGCGTCTTAAGGACACTTTATTCTAGAGTGTTCGTGCGTGTCACAAAACACGCATCAACACGTCCTAGCCAGCATATAAATGACATAGGAGCTCATGTAAAATGTCTTCATTTTCTCCAGATTGACTAGTTGCTCATGGAGGCTATCACTTATCATACGAGACCAATTGAACATCTTCACTCCTTTAGTGATTTCCTCGATGAAGTAGTACATCCACGTTTCAAAGGGTGCGCCCTGAGGATTGCCAACCATTCTTTTCAACAAAATGATGGTGTCCCCGTAGTCTTCTTTAAAGTTCGTGTGCAACAACTTCTTGGGCATTTTCTTGGCAGAAGCTCTTGGTTTTTCCAGCCATGACTTATTAACATTCGTGGCGCAGAGGTCAAATTTATCATCATATAATTTCCTGGCATCCTCCTTAGTTCTGTAGGAAGTTCTGTGGTGGGTCGGGATGCCGAATGCCTCTTGAATTGCCAACTCTTCGAGGTGAGCTAGTATCCTCCCATCAAGCACAACAATCTGTCTGGCCTACGCATTATAATGAATGGCGCACTCTACCATCAGTTCGACACACTCTATTGTTGGTGGGAAGCCGACAACTTGGACAATGCCGTTCCTCATCATTTGTCGGGCAATGGGTGTTGGCAGGAATCCATCGTGCCCGTACATCCTCTTTTTAAATTCCTTGAAGTCCACATGTCCAAGGTTGTTGTCTGTGATATTTTTCCATTTTGAATTAATTTTAGACTCCGGCTGCAGCCCCTTATTGGCGAACTTCATTTGCGCCTGTCTGGATGGTTCTCCCCGGGTGGTCATCAACCTACAAATATAAAAATAATTAACATTAATATAAAAAATTTTAAAATCTGGTTACTTCGGGATCTTATTTGACAAATTTATACTTTCAGCTTGTTGAAAATATGAATTTCTGCGAAAAAGCAAGCTGAAAATGGAGAACTTTGCTAATTGCTTGACAAATCTTGTGTTGGAATGACGGGAGAAGATTAGAAAAGAATAGAAGAACCTTGCCAATTGATTTCCAAACCTTCGAAAATACCCACTGGCTGCGAATTAACTCTAACTTCTGAAAATTAAAAGAAGAAGTGCGCCTCTTATGCTTGAAATACTCTTTTTCTCTTCAAAATTACGTCTCCAATTTAAGAACTTTCCTCTCTACCGAGAAAAATCTACGTTGCTCTCAATATTCTTCCTTCAAAAATTTATCCTTTGCAGATTTGAGAGAGCTAAACTTCTTCTCTCAATCGAACTTGTGAAGAATGAGTTGCTGAAACTCATTATAAGGTTGAGAGGTGCAATTTTCTTTGGCAATTTCCTTCTTTTCTCGAGTTTTTCGATTTTAGAATTGTTTTCTTCTCTTCATTGCGGCAAGTTTCCAATCTTTTTCAAAATCTTTAAGGCAAGTTTCCAATTTTACCCAGGCGCCACCTTCAGCCAGAATCTTTAGATTTTTCTTCTTTTCAAAATTTTGCCCTAGTGTTGAACACTTTAAAATGTTGGAAAATATTAAATTAATATATCAAATCCAATTTTCCAACCCATTTAATCTTCGAATCGTAGCAAAATTTAATTTTGTCTAAGGCAAATTGATTGTTTCTCGAGTTATTTCTCATTTTTCTCCAGACGTTGAATATTTAAAATAAATTTTCCTAAGTGTTGGAAAATAATTAAAAATATCCAAAGTAATTAAATTTCCAACCCATTAAAATATTAATACTTGGTGATATATATTTACCCAAGGCTAATTATTTGATTTTTTAATTATTCTGTCTAGCCAAGGCGAACTTCATGATTTTCTCGCCAATCTTCAACTTCTTGGGTGGACTTAGGCTTCGCCAAACATATTCCAATGTTCCACACTTAGCCAAAATTTCAATTTTTCTCTCTTCTTCTAGGTTGGGCGGACTTGGAGGCCTCTCTGCCAATCACACATTTTTTTATGCCTTAGAAAATTTCTTCTATGCTGAGGGGCGGACTTCATACTTGACTTGCTAGTCATATTTTCTTCCACTTCCTTCTAAGGGCGGACTTTGTGATCTTCTTGCTAGGGCGGACTTTGTGATCCTCTTGCTAGGGCGGACTTTAGCCTGGCCTTTCCACTTCCTTCTAAGGGCGGACTTTGTGATCTTCTTGCCAAGGGCGGACTTCACCTTGACTTGTGCCAGTTCTTTCTTGCCTATGGCAGACTTTGACTTTGTCCTGCGAGTTACTCCCAAGGGCGGACTTTGAGGTTGCTTTGCCATTGCGAACTTCCTTGTCTTCTTTCCATTCCCTCTCTTGTGGCGGACTTCACCTAGACTTGTGCCAAGGGCAGACTTGAGGTCTGGCTTGCCAGTCCTTCGCTTTGGCCTGCTAGAGGCAAGGGCGGACTTTGTGTGCAATGTCTGACATTTCCTTTCATGGGCGAGCTTCTCAAACTTTGCCATTTTTCATTAAACCTTCACCATTCGCCTTGATTTTTTTTGTTGATTCTCCTCATTTTGGATGCGTGCTGACAATAGGACCCTGAAAGAGCAACTTTCTAAAAATAGAAAAAAGCAAAAAACATCCCTAAAAAATAGGAACCCCAGAATGGCCTAAAAATGCCAAAAATAAAAAAAGCGAAAAAGCAAAAAAGCAAAATCTCTAAAAAAAAGGAAGTGTCAGAATTGACCGAAAGCACAGGCGATCCTTGTCTTCCGGACCTTCCAAGCACTTCCATGACGTTTAGGCAAAAAAACGGGTTCAAAATCTCAACTTGGCCGGAGTGACTCTCAAAAACTCAAATTCTGAACTCACGGAATTGCAACGCAGAGGGCAAAACCAAAAGAAACTGGGGGTCCCCATTTGCAATGGGGCGATGTGTGAAATAGGTCACAACACTACCCAATAGAAAGGCCTGGACTTAGGTTTTGCAGATGAGGATGGCTTCTCCCTATGCCTTGCATACTAAAACAAGGAGATCTCTTGTCCATTGTTTAATCAGCAACCTCTGACAGGGCAACTCCTTTGCAGGCGTTTGAGTAAGGTTGAGATTTTTTGCTGGTCTGGACAGAAGCCTTACCTTTAATAGGAGTTTTCCTAGCAGCTCTGGATACTGCATGGAACTCAGCTTAAGGATGAGATGTTTTGAATCTATTTCCCTTTTCCACCGTGCTGCTGCCAGCCTGCATCAACACTATGCTTGGGATTGCTTTGTTTTCCTTTGGAATATGTTTTTCAGATTTCCCTTTTTATCGTATCCAGCTTGATTTATTCTCCTCAAGGGACACATCTACACGTGTAAAGACATATTTGGGGTACTGAAACAGGAACTGGTTGTAGCTCTGATTTATCAAACTGTATTGGTGTCATCTATAGCAGGTCTTGATTTCTGAATTACCATATTAAATAATTGGATTAACCAATGATTTCATTAATTATACTCATTTAACTGTAACTTTGCCATAAACAATGTAGAGTTTAGACATACGACCAAATATTTGAGAGTTCTGTATGTCGTAAGCTGAAACACCTCTTGGATTGAGTAACTGTCCAATTTAATAATCTTGCCACAGATGATTTAAATGTGAACTAAATATTATCAATCTTGTGTTCTACAATGAATGCAAACTAATTAAGATGGATACTTCAAGTTCAATCATATATGTTGCTGATTGTGCTAATCAATTTATTTCAGGTCGGATGAAGAGCCTGTTGATCCCAAACACGAAATTGAAGAATCTTGCAAGCCAAAGTGTGTGAAGCCACTTCTTCAATATCAGGTATTTCATCTATTCACATGGATTTCAGTCATAGCTTTATTGTTCCTCTTGAGGCAGGTGCTCTCAGTTTCTGGTTGGATGTAATAACTTATTTCTGGATTGGAATGAATGTTAATTTGAAGCAAATATTTTGCACTAAGTGAAACATTCTTGAAATTTTTTTGTTACACTTTTAGAAGTTAGAACAATGATCATTAGATAGAGTAAAAGAAGAGACAATCTGACACCCATCTGAACTTCTGTCTGTTTTTATGCTTGAAGACTGATGTATTTTTACTTCATCTCATGGATATACATGGGATAAGCACACTTTTACAAAATTACTAAGTTGCCGGTTTTGGTACGGGTATGGCGGTACGACAATTCTTTTTTTTCTTGGGTACGGGTATGGGAATATATATGTATGTATGTATATTTTATATAATTTATAATTTATAAATTATAAACATAATGTCATAAGCATGTTCAAAATTATAAATTTAATTATAAGAACAATGATATTCATTAGACATAAATGATAAACTATTAAACATGGGGCATTTATTTAGAAGAAATACTCTCTTAAATAGGGCATTTATGGTTTTCATTCCCTTATAAATCTCCTCAATCAGCTTAAGGACTATACGGACTGATTCTGACATTAACCTACAGGCTCCACTTCCACAATAGGGTATTGGAAAATTGAATAAGATGATATATTCTTGTATGTTATTAAATGTGTGCATATTATCTGCGATTGAAGAACTCTTGAAATCCAATAGTGTAACCCTTGTCTATGACAATGTAACTGATTCCATTTATTCCTTAGATTTTATAATGGTCTAAAGTTTCACACAATCCTTTTACAAGTAGCTTACTAGACTCACATGATACCTCGCAATAAGCATAGTCTTCTTATATATTGATGCTCTTAAAATGCACTTTGTAATGGTATACAGAGCATAATAATCTCAAGGTTCTTCAACAATAACATATTCTCCAAACTACCCTTTTAATAGATAAAAAATCAGTTAGAGAAAAAGCTCGACCCTTTTAATAGATAAAACATCAATTAGAGAAAAAGCTTGATGGTGTAAACCCCATTTGTTGTGGGTTCGTCCAGGGTTCCTCCCTGGGCCCCCAAGCTCTATGTGGATAAATAGGACCTGGTAGCTTAGCAAAATTAACCTCAATGAAACAAATATATACAAAGATAATATTTCTCATCTGAAAATGCTTATTGAAGAAGAGGCATCAAGCTTGGCTGTAGTAGTGTGCTACACGCCTAATATTTGGTGAATTGGGTACATGTGTGTTCTTTTATTACTTCAATGTTGACGAATTGCAAGAATTTAGAAAACTTGCTAAGAAGGTCTGCTAGATGTGTTAATGGGGATACCAATTGTCAAACCATCCAACGAACTCGAAGAATACCAAGAATCATGTAATTATAATCTAACCGTACATGGTGTTGGCATATCGCATAAAACATCATTTATGATGTCTCTTCATAGATAGTCATCTTGTATACTTTGACACAACCACACACTATGATCAATAATTACAACCTTTACAGTACCAAAACATATACATGTCTTTAGTTGTGGTAGCTTGTTCAAACATAACACTATGCTTGATTGCTTGTGGTACCTTGTGTCAGTTTCCAGGACATTGTAATGTCCCCTTTTTGGGATTACCCTTGATTTTGCCCTAGAATCACAAGTTCAATTGAAACAAGAGGTGTAATATAGTTAGACTTTAAACTTTACCAATAAACATGCCCTTAGCTAAAACCTTGGAATAGGTCCTACAATCATGTTAGATAACATATAATTCTACCAATGATTCAATAAGAGTTAGGGTACATATAATGCATATATATTATCAATTATTTCAATCCATTTGAATAAATCATTTAAGAAATCAAGAATCAATAGTGCTATTCCCATAGTCCACCATGACGGGGTTGGAGAGGAAGCATGTGAGGGTGCCCCAACTTCACCACATTTAAGCCCAAGAGCACGGAGTAACCAAAATCGACCCCTTGGCCCCAAGGGGCAGGGACTCTTGTCCATCCCGCATGAGGTGTGCCCCTTAGAAAGGGAAGACACACTTGCATCCCTAATCATTACTCCTCAATAAGATGCCCTAACTTCGCCACATCTAAGCCCAAGAGCGTAGAGTATCCATACTCGATTAGTATAACATCTTTCTATTTGTTTAGTTAATGGTCATCTAGTCGTATTTAGTTAGTTTAGGATAGTTTCTAATTTCGTCTTTTGTTAACGTTTGTTTCTTTTAGAAACAACACCTTGTAAATCTATATAAGGAACTTTCGTTCCTCTGTTTAATACACAACATCAATTATTTGAACATGGTATCAAAGCTGGTCTGAGCTTGTCTCCCTCACGGGAGGGCTCAGGATTTTGGGAGGGCCTGCTGTAGTAGGGTTTCTGAAAATTGTGAGCTAGGGTTTGTGGTTTTGTTTTTTAGAAATTTATGTTCTTAGTTGTTGATTTTCGTGGACCTATTATCAAGCTAGAAATCGTGTTAGTATTTCCATCTAAAATCGTGGATAATCGTGAGGCTTTTGATTGCGTGGCCATTACTAGGTGTCGCGTTTTGTTTTTTTTTGTTTCTGGCAAAAAATGTGGACTTGTGGGCGTTGTATTTAAGATTGCATTCCTTATGTTAGTGTTTCTTCTATTCATAGCTCCTGGCCGTGTCTGTTCTTTCTTCCATGCGCACGACTGACTTCTTCTGGTCATCTTTGAAATCACGTTTCTGTTCTTGCATTTTCGAGGGTTTCTCACATGCGTGACCTTTTTTTTTTGTGTGCCTGCGACCTCGAAATCCTTCTGGGTGGTTTGTTTCTAGCGCGCGAATTTCCTATCGAGTTTTGTCTGAAACTTACCGTGAACTTCCATTTTTTTTTTGTGCATTGTCTCTCAAGATTTGGAGGAAGATTGCCTTCTAGAGACAACATTGGTTTGTTGGGGATTGTAAATCGATGTTCTAGGTTTTTAATAATTTTTTGTCCCTTTAAAAAAAAATTCTGTCTTGTGGGGCTTTTTAGTAATTTTTTTATTCTTAAAAATTCTGATGGGTTTTACAATTTTTGTCCCTATAAAAAATTATACTTGGGTTTTGGTTTTCTGATTTTTTGGCTGAAAGAATCATGGGAGGGTTTATAATTTTTTCCTCATAAATTAAGGGTTTGCTCCTGTATGCACTAGTTAGGGTTTCTGCAGTTCGGGAGGGCTCTTTGGTTTTTGGAAAGGTTTTACCGTTTTTCCTTAAAAACGATGTTTTGTACGCTGATCTGTGTTTCAGATTTTGTGCCAGCTACCTGTTTGGTTTTTTCGATTTTATCCTCAAAAACCATTTATGGGCTTTTGTAATTTGCAGAGTTGTGTGGTATTCCTTTGTGGGTTTTTACCCTTTTTTTCCCGAAAAAACGATGCTTTGTAAACTTCAGTTTCAGGGTTTTGCGATTTTTTCTCCAAAAATCGTGGATCGTGGTTTGTTGTAGTCTGTTTTGGTCGCACCTAGAGTTGTTGGGGCGAACATCTGCACAACTGATTTCTTGTAGTATGTTCTGGAGCGTCGTGCTCATTTGCAAAAGTTTGGAGGGTTTACCAATTTTTCCTCAAAATCGTGGCAGCTGTTCTTAGTGTGTCTCTGGTTACAGGGAAGGGCAGTTTTGTTACCCAACATCAGGTTGGATGTTTTGTGATCAGTTTTGGTCTTTTCCAAAAGTTCTGCAGTTTTTGGGAGGGTTGGTGACAAACTCATCTCAAGTGGCAGAGTTAGTGGCAGGCTCTTGTCTTTTGTTGCAGAAGCGTTCTGAGAAGAAGGGGGCAGCCTTCTCTGTTATTTCCCTAGGTAGTTAGAACGATGACCATTAAGGGAGGGTATTAGTATAATATCTTTTTATTTGTTTAGTTAATGGTCATCTAGTCGTATTTAGTTAGTTTAGGATAGTTTCTAATTTCATCTTCTGTTAACGTTTGTTTCTTTTAGAAATGTCTTTGTAAATCTATATAAGGAACTTTCGTTCCTCTATTTAATACACACAACATCGATTATTTGAACATACTCGACCCCTTGGCCCCAAGGGGCAGGAACTCTTGTCCATCTCGTATGAGGTGGGCTACTTAGAAGGGGAAGATGCGCCTGCTGATCTTATTGAGGTTCCTCCCTAACCCTTTCATGATCGCTTATAGGAGATTCAAATAAATAAATGATTATAGAGAGTAACTACTATCATCACAAAGAATTGATAGACTATATATTCCATTATAAGATATAGACATACTATACATTTATATTTATATATATACATAGTCAATCCTCTTGTTATCTTGCATACAACAATTGAATAACGCTGCTGTAGTTTACAGATATTTTTAATCTGATTGTCATTGATATAGTAGAGTTGCAGATTGCTCCTTTGCCTTGCTCGGTTTTGCTTTTTATACCGTGAAGATATTAATTTTTGCTGCTCATCCCTCCTTTGGAAATGTCTCTTCTTATTTATCCCCACGGTGGAGGAAGGGACATAATTGTTCAGCCTATTTGTCCCTTGGTAAGGGACACGTCCCTCTCCAAACTCAAGCACTGCCTTTAATCTTCCTTGCACATTAACTAAGCGCTGCCCTTAATCTTTTTTGCACATCAACTAAGCGCTGCCTCCTTGATAACTTTAATTGTTGCTTTTAAAGCATAATTGTTTCATACTTGATTGCTGCTCCTTTATTAATTATGCTTTTCATTGATCGCTATGCTTTAAGGCTTGTTAATATTATTTAAAAATCCTTGCTTCATTATCCTTCGCAATTCCTTAATAACATTTGCTGTCTTTATTAACTTCTGTCAATACAAATTATATGGTTGGCCAGCAGATCTGTAGTTGGGCAATTTTATAAATACATGGCTTGATAAGGGTGGGTGGCTATCATGTACCTATAAGCATGCTTTTAAGTTTGTTGTGGTTTGATTATGGCGGGGGCATAACAGACATTACCTTGCTCTCAGATTGTGCTGTATGAATTGTATTGCTGCCGCAAATGCACCTGCATCACAATTCATTGTTTCTAGCAAACATTGTCTCACATATGTGTTTGTGAGTTCAAATGCCTTGTAATTGCTACCATAACATCACCACGCATACATATATGATATACCACAATATGTGCAACATCATTATCATATGTAAGGCACTATAAGGCACTATGTGTGCTATGCTGCAACATTTGTAACATCACTGCATATCACCAAATCAAGTACATAGACAAACTCTTTGTATAGGGAATCTCTGTAGGTGAATATCACCCAATTCCCAGCAAGTAGTTTTTTACATAGAATTGTTGTTTATGCAAAATTCTAACAAAAAGGCTGCAGATAGTGGTGTGAGGGACTATAATTTGCACTATTTGCTTGTCGAGGATATGCCTTCCAATTCTATGAAAGTGGAATTAGACGAGTCTTTGTTAGTAGAAAGACATCCTGACTCCTATGATGACCTCCAAGTTCTGAATAAAGAAGTGTTGACAGTTTCTTGTCTGTTGGAGATGCCCAATATTGGACGGATCAGAGGTTTGTGGTGAAAAATTTGCTGGTGACTCATGTGAAGGGCACCATGGAGGTGACCACTGTATTCACACTTCCTTTTTTAAAGAGAGCTCTTTTTGCAAGAGGATGCATCATCAACAGGGGATGCATGGCGTCAATTTTTTTCAACTTGTCAACGTGGGGAATCATTTGGCCTAGTCTAAGGGGGTGTTGGTGGTGTTTGTATCTAGTAGCTAGTCTCTCTTTTAGTGGGGCTGGTGATTGGGGGTAGCGAATCTTGATTAATGCACAATGCTTATATTGGCTAACTTTTGATAGACATTTGAGGGTAATGGATACTATGAAGCACTCCAAGGGAAAACTGAAGTCATAGGTCTCTTGGGCCAGTACTGCTATTTAAAGGGCACTCACTAGGTGGGCACACCCCACAGGCCTGTTGACGTAAGATGGGCTAGTCTAGGACATTTTTTGAAATGGAACTGCAGCCTGCCAAGTCTCTTGGTAGGTTTAGCCATAAAAAAACTTGAAGTCATGGTATTCCTAAAATTAATGGGGTAACATATATGTACAAGAATACAAGGGAACACAGCTACATTTGTTTTCTTAAACTTGTTCTTGAGTTATGTCTTGGCTGTTGATATGGAGTATGGACTAATTATCAAGTCTAAAGTCTAGTTGTGGGGAGAGTAATAAATTATTGAGGAGTCATGTGTTGAATTTATTTTTTTAATTCTTGTGCAGGGAGCAGTTATTTGATGACCTCTGTTGTGATGAGATTTTATTTTATGAATTGTTGTGCAGAGATAGCTTATTTCATAAGCTGTTGTGAGGGTAGAGTTTATTTCGTTAACTCTCTGTGGGGAGAATTTGCATTTTCAATTTATGTGTGGGCAGAGTTTATTTGATGATTCTTGTGCAGGAGACAGTTTTTTCATGAATTGCTGTGTAGGGAAAGCTTATCACATGATTTTTTTCGCTGGGGAAAATTCATATTTTGATTTTTTGTCCATGGAGAGATCATTTTTTGAATTCCTGTTCCGGGGAATCTTGTATCATGATTTTTTTTGCTGGGAAAAATTTATATCTTGAATTCTTGTACATGGAGAGATTATTTTTTGAATTCCTGTGTGGGGCATTCGCGCAGCCAACTGATTCCCTGAATTTCTCTAAAGATTAGCCATTCCTGATTGTTAAGAAATCCAGACAGCTAGCCAACAACCAGGGAATTTAATTCCCTTTGCACTTTAGGCTCTGCTAACCTAGGTGGGTTTCCCTTATATGAGTATCAAAAGATGGTGAGCAGGTTTAATTGTGTACTGATTTAGCGGATGAATTCTAATACCTTAGAACAAGGATTTGTGAAATAGAATATGAAGTTGGGGCTGAGTTCCTTGTGTTCCTTTCAAATTCAGGCATGAGAATATATAATAATTAAGAATAAATTAGACATCACTTGAGATTTTCATTAGAAATTGTCTCGAGTTTTTGAAGGAAATTAGCCAACTACAGGCTGGTGCCTATCAAGAGCTACAGAGTCCTATGATCACGTAAATTCCTCTTGACAACAATTTAACACATTTCAATGGATAATTGGCATCATTGCTTTGCAAAACGTATTCTACGAAGGGCTTTAAAAACAATTCTTTCATGATAATCCCTATGAAACACAAAAGTTCTTAGTATTTTTAGAAAGCAGTTACTCCATTACTTGAACAGAATGAAATCAACAAAATACTCAATGCACAAAAATGCACAGAAAAATTCGATAACCTTAGATTATTTTATTCAAAATAAATTGCTGCATTACAATTTGGAGACAACTATGCTTGAAGCATGTATTCATATATTTCACTTGAAATGAAGTTGCTATTACAGAGAATTTGTATTTACAGACTTGTATATCTATAACCTAAGACACTTACAATTCTAGACTATTGCCCACCCAAAATTACATTTCCTAGAACCCTTTACAATGAGGTTCATATCCTCTTAAATAGACAAGATGAGCACATAGGCTCATGAGCCTAGACACAGGTGTCACATGTTACACTTGACACTTGCATTCCTATTGGAACAAAACGAGTACAAGAATAACTTGTTACAAAATAATACTCTCTTTTTGCTCCTTGAACTAAAGAGCCGTTGAAGCCACTGAAAAACTTTAAAGATGAAACCACTAAAGAAGACAAAATTGGAGCTGCCATGATCTCAAAGTTGAGGTGGATGAAACCAAATGACTGTTTGAAATCCGATCTGGCATCCTATTCATTGCATTTCTCCAACTAGGACTTATAAGTTTCCTTTGAGGGCCATTGGAATTCTAATACTTTAGCAACCTTGCCAGTATGAGCACTATACTTGGCATCTAGTACCATCTTGGCCTCTTTGTTGAAGCTATCCAAATTTAATTCCAACTTTATTAATTCATCCAAAGATTTGTTTTGTTCCCTTTGTCGAGAAAAGATGTAATTTATTTTGTTGTATGATGAGTTTTGTTCCCTTCGTTAAATGAACTCGTACTTTATGTTGTCATACCGTGTGGATGAATTGAGGGAACCACTATACGGTGTGAGAGGACTTTCTAATGTAGTTAGGTTTTTTAATATGCTTAGACGTGTTGTTAGTGATTTTGCATTTTTTTGCAAAGTTGGATACCTCTACTACAGTTATTGTCTTTTGCCAACCATGGACTACATTCTGCACACAAACTGTTCAATTTTTCATGATCATTTTTCACCGCTTGCTCTTCATTGAGAGTCATAGTTTCGAGAAAATTACAAGTCAATGGAAATTCGTCATAGTCCTCCATTTGCCAATGAAATAGAGGCCATAGAGGGAATTTGTTTCATCCTTCGAGTATGATTGTAATTCTAGAATCCCTTTGTCATTTGGCTCTATTGGACCTAGATCATGCTTCTCTGCCCATTCTTCTTTAGAGTCCAAATTTGACGAATTGGTGGAAGCTGCTTCCTTACAACTTGGTTCTTTAAATCAATTACATACTTCCAATCCTTGTTTTCAATGGAAATTGTATTCTTTTTCCTATTGTGATTGGCTTGGTTGCTATAGCCAATCTCGACCTAACAATGCATTGTATGCTTTCCTCCTTTGTGAAATGACTACAAAGTTCAACAAAAATGCTTGGGTTCCAATAATTACCTTTTGTCCCATTAATACTCCAATTACCTTAATACCTTATTGATCTACACCCACCAATTGAAAAGTTGGCGGCCAAATGATTGGCTTGTCGAGACTTCTCCAAGTGTCTTTTGGAAGTATGTTTATGCCAGATCCGCCATCAACAATTGTATTGGTAAGATTCCTTCCAAGGATCTCCATATTCACCATCGCTGGTTTCTTTGTTGTGTTATTTGTGTAATGTCCCTTGTCCTGTTTTGCCCTAGAATTTGCTTGTTGATTAGGTTTAGGGTTTCTTCTTTTCAAATGAATGTTCTTAAATGAAGTAATCTTGGATTGAAATCTGCATTCACCATATAAACAATATTTCCACATATACATATGTCCGTTAACATTAATATCTAGATATCCAAATATAAATATGATCACAAGTAGTAATGAAGACATAGGAGGAGTGGCATGGGTAGATCCGCTTGAAGCTATCCATCTAAGCCCAAGATGACAAGCGTCCGACCAGGACAACCCATCCCTTGGCCTCGAGCGACAGGAACGTCCAAATCAAGACAATTCCACCCTCAGAGTGGCATGCTTAGTGGATACACTTGTACTTGCTTTCTCTACCCGTGTCATCACCTCGGAAGACACTTGACCTATTGGGGTAAGCCAACAGAGCTTATAAGTGGCCCAGGCCTACCACTCCTCCATGGTCGCGACGGATCTTTAGTGGGACCCCCACCCCTCCATGGCCCACCCATGCATTTTGATTGGGCGGAACCTTAAGTGGAATTCCCACCCCTCCTTGGCCCATCCTTGCCTTGGGTTCTGGGGGCAGACTTGAGTGGGGTTTCTAGGCACCACTTTTCTCAGGCCCTTCCTCCCTAGTAGGTTTGCAAACACTCAAAAGACAATCTTTAAGCAATCAAATACATTTCCATTCATCACTGATTCTTTAAGTCAATATCAACATCATGTCCTAGAACAATTATCATCATGTTAATACTAAAGAAAGCATTGCACCAATAATCAGATTAGCATCATCTATTATGCATATTAATACTAGAAATCATATGCGGATCTCTTACTTTCATTCCCAATCGATCTGTTCTTCACACTTAGAAGATATCGTTAGTGTAGATCAAGCAAATAAGAATCTACTAGCTAGACTTATTAAAATATAATAATTACTTATAAAGCTTACTAATTGCTGTGAGCATCATTACTGAATAATCATATTATCTATATGTCCCTGTTCATATATGTCTATATTCAAGCTTATAATAAGTACTCTTGCATATACATATCAGCTACATATATATATTAAATTATTGTTTATTATATTATGTTTACTTTTAATAATCTTGAAATCATGAATTAATCATTATTAAGTACTATGATTCAGAAACCATAAATTAATTACCATCTTCTATACAATTCTGTATTCATAAATTCATTATTATTAACTATAGGAAATTAATATTAACTATGAACAATTTTCTGAAATGAAACATACTAAAATCTTACTAGGTAACTGTTGACCAATCTGCAGGAGCCTCTCCCCCTTTTCTTCAGCCAGCCGATGATATTACTATGAGAATAATATTCCACAATTTGCAGTCTGTATTTCCCTTCCCCCCCCCACCCCTCGATGCCTTTGACTTTCATCGTTCTCTTCTTATAGCTGATACTGGACGTGACTTTTCCGCATGCGTTGCTTCTTGTCTTAGAACCAATTCATAATATTGCACGTCCCTTTTAGTAATGTTTGAATGCTTAAATTAAACTGCTTTTGTCTTGCTTAGGAATCGGCCTCAATGATATTTATTGCTTTTTAATTTATATGTTATAGTTTATATTTGTTTATTTATTATTTGTAATTTCTTAGAAGTGATATCGGATAGTTTAGAATATAGGTTATCATATTGTGTTTTTTGGTAATATGTTTATAAATTGAATTTATTATAAATATATTTATTTATCTATATTATATTCTAATGATTATTATTATATAACTAAATTGTTTATATTTATATTTTAGTATTTATACCATTGTTTATTTATTTGTAATTCAACTCTTAGTTATTTTTGGTATCTGTTTCGGGGACATGCTTTTAGATTGCAATTACATAGATTTATATTTTTACATTTATAGGATTTTGTTATTTGTATTTTAATATTTCATATTTAGTGTTACAATTTCAGGGGACATGACAATTTGTTAGTAACATTGGATCAATCACTTGGTCGCCCGATAGTGGAGGTTTAGTTATTGGATCTTCATTTTCACCCGATCCTAATTGTGTCATAGCATGCACCATCTCATTCTCCCTTGATACAATAGCATTTCAAATTTCAAGAATACTTCGGAATAAATCTACTACTTTAATTGGTATGGTAGCTTGAAGTAGTTGTGCAATATTTTTCTTGGATTGTAATTGATTTGTTATCATCCTTGCATTTGCATTTGAGTGGCGTTGTTCGTCATCCATATCATTCTCCGCTTCAGACCTTGCTTCACAAAGTCTTTCTTTTTTTGTATGTGGGTTCGAGTACATAGCCTTCTTTGCTTGGGTGCGATTAACGACCAATACTTCATTATGCCTAACATCAATCATGTTGACGTTGGCCTTTTGCTTTGGACATTCAATATCTTCGTGGTTTCTAGGTCCACACCATTTGCACAATAATTGTACTTTGTCTTGCTTGTTTTTGGTAGTCTCTTGCAAAGTGTCCCCATTCGCTACATTGTTGACATTGTATGATAGGGCTTTGATCTCCTCTTTGATTTTGATAATTGCTTGGAGATGCATTTTGTGGTTTCGATGGAGTGTACTCCACTCCTTGTGTAAAGAGTACTTGTGTACTTTTGGTCTTCAAATTGTATGGGCACTCCTTTATTGAATGACCCATAACTTGATAAATCTCACAAAACATCTTTCAAAGACAGTTACCTTTTGTGTGCCCCTCAATTTTGCACTTAGTACACCTTAGTTTGCTAGTATCTTTGTTGGTTTCTTTCTTTGCCTTCAATTCTTTCATCATTCAAAGCATGTCCCTTTGGAGAGCTTGTACTATTCCTTATTCATTGTCACTATTGTCATTTGAAATTCCATCTTCCTTTGTTCTTGTTTTATTGCGTGAGGAAATTTTATTTCACTTTCGATGTCCATTGCTCGATTGTAGGCTTCTAAATAGGAAGAGGGTGGTACTACATTTTTTTTTCTTAATGACGGAAGTAAGCCTTTGATGAACTATCGTTTCTCGAGACCATTGGTTGGTTCTATTTCTAACTTTACAAGCAATTCCTTAAGTCTACAATTATAAGCTTGTATTGTAAATTTCTGCTACCATTTCATTATCATCACAAAGTAATTTAAACTCTTCTTTGAAAGCCTTCTTTCAATCTCTCCCATGTGTTTCGAGAGGCTTGGTCAATTTTTGTATAACAATCCATCGCTACACCTCGCAAGGTGGTTGGAAAAGATTGTAGCCAAATTGCTTTATCAGCTTGCCCATTTGCTGTCCAGATTGTTTCACAAGTCCTATAGTGCCTAGTGAGATCCTTCAATCCATTGCCTGAAAACTTGGGCAACTTGTTCTTTTCTCCACTAGGGCTTACCATGATTTTATTCTGATGCAAACCTAGTGCCTAGAATTTGCTTACTAGGGAGTTTTGATTCAAATGTTCTCGTGCTTCTCTCGCACTCTCAACCATGTAGGAATCCTCAACTCTTCTCTCGGCTTCAGCCTTCCACACACTTGTTTCACCTTCAAGTTTTCTTTTATACACCTTTGGCTCTGTCACTTCTCCTTCGTTTGACAACATTTCAATGCCCCAAAGGCTCATCTCGTTTAATTTTGTGAAGGAATGTGACTTCATTTCCCAACTTCCTTTGCCTAGGGAAGGTTGTCTTGACTTTTCAACTTGATTGTGTTCTTTGAAAGGGCTCCCACTTGGGAATTGTAGGGTTGCATTTTTCTCAAGCGTTTCTCAAATCTTCTCCTTTGTTCCCTTTGCTTAATGGTCCTTAAAGATTGCCTGATCTCTTGATCTTGACCACGTTGTGGTCTCTTCTTTCCTTTATTGGGGTCTAAGGGCATGAATCTCTCAAATCTGACTTGATTTCTTTAAGGCAACAATGCTGAATGTTTATTGTTTTATCTGATAAAAGGAATACATGAGCTAATAATAAAAATGACAATGCATACCAAATACAAGAGTAAAATATATCTTTATTTGCACATGAAATTATTACAAAAGAAGACTAGAGATGGTCAGTCAAGGATCATAGTTGATCCGACTAGATCATCCCACTTTCCTTGATGATACACAATCTATTTAAAGGACCCAATAGTTGCTAAGAAGAACACAACTGCCAACCAACTGACTAAGGAATACATGAGCTAATAATAAAAATGACAATGCATACCAAATACAGGAGTAAAATATATCTTTATTTGCACACAAAATTATTACAAAAGAAGACTAGAGATGGTCAGTCAAGGATCATGATCAACTAGATCATCCCACTTTCCTTGATGATACACAATCTATTTAAAGGACCCAATAGTTGCTAAGAAGAACACAACTGTCAACCAACTGACTCTTATACTTGAAGCCGACAACAATTAATACATAGTTGGATAACTAATATTATCAAAACATAATAATAGACATTGTACATTGACTACATGTTTAAGGCAATTTTAAATGGTGAGGCCAAAAAGGCAAGAATTATGACAAAAGTTTGTTCTAATTCATTAGATGCTAGGGCTTATCCTTTGGAGGAGGTGCAACCACTACAACAATTTTTGAGGGAGTATCCATCAACATCTACTTCTACAACATGTGGCCCAAATATAGGTGGAGGAAACATTAATTCTTTCTTTGTATCTTGTACTTCATTAGGATCACAAATCACTTTGGAGAGTATAGGATGGAGGAAGAATGTCTAGAAATAGGCGAAACAGATGATTGAGAATTTTTG
The DNA here is from genome assembly GCA_007115665.2 of Sequoiadendron giganteum. NCBI lineage: Eukaryota > Viridiplantae > Streptophyta > Pinopsida > Cupressales > Cupressaceae > Sequoiadendron > Sequoiadendron giganteum. The sequence continues at coordinate 206,211,389 of CM021100.1, forward strand.
GTACTACAACATACCTGTTGCATGCTGCTAGGTCTTTGTATTACAAGGTATGGTGGATGTTATTGCAGCAACAAGTCCTAGGTTTAAAGACTTGTTGTATGAAACCTTGAGGGTTGATATGCTTAATGACACAAAGAAAGATGTGTACATATGTTGTTAATGAACATTGATTAGAGTGGGCAAAGATTGGATGCGTTGTAATGTCAAATGGGTGGATGGATATAAGAAACCACACATTTTTCACCTTCCTGGTCTCTTCTAATTTTGGCACAATCCTTCTAAAATTTGTGGATACATCAGATAGGATTAAATTTGTGGGTAGTGGCATGTGAACACAGTTGGAAGTGTTTTTGAACACATACGTCCCAAGAAACTCAATTGTTTGATGCAACAGCAGATGAATGACTTGGTCTTTGTTCACTAGAATCTCTGCCTACAGCTGAAGAACGCTTGGGGTTAGGATTTTGGAATATCTGCAATTGTATTCTTTATTGTAATTATTGGTTTGTTTCACTTGCAATTGCCAAATCTAATTTCTGTATTATAAAATTCAGGCATCATTGAGGAACATTAGCATGACCTTGACAGAAGTGATCTAGATTCTAAGCGGATTGCAAATGATGATGTCCTTGATTTTGAGGATTTTGATATCTTTAGGGAGGCCGAGGTTGATAGCAATGTGGTTGAATGAATAGAGAGGCTCTAACCTTGGAGCTCCATCATTAGGACCTGCAGCCCTCCAGTGTAGCTCTTTTTATAGCAGCAAAAGTAATTGGCGACATCCAATTCTGTTGGAACTTTGTACTTACTTTGTAGGTTGACTTTGTACAAAGTAGATTGTAATTGAAAATTATAAAGCTATTAGTTATTTTATGGACTATGCAGTATGCATTGTGCAATGCAATGCAATTAGTGATATGAACATAAATGAAAAATTCTATATTCCAAACTTCATGGGTTAAACTCTCATTTTTTATGTGCTTTTTGTATCTGTATGCTATTAAATGCCTTCAAATCTAAAAACAAGTTTTTTCTCTTTTTCCCCCTTCTTTAGTGGTTTTCTGCACTTTTTGAAAATCTTATATTTTCCTTATTAAATCCCAATATTTTGAAATAACATTTTATCTCTTGGTTTGCTGATTTATTTCTGAAACAATTTTTCTTCTCTGTACAATACTATTCCTTTTTTGAACTTTTCTCATCTTGCTTCCTTGAGCTCTTGTTGAGCATCCTATGTTCTGATCTGATATTTAAGTAAATATAGTATGATGCCTTCTTGTTGTTAGACAAATTCAAATGGGTACCTCTTCTTCATTCAAAGGCATTTTTGGTGGGGAGTTTTGATTTTGTGTCATGCCCCCAAAATTGCAATACAAAACTATGAAACATTGAAACATAAAATAAATGAATAGCAATATGAATATAAAAAAATACATATATGTATTAACCATATAATATTCTTATAATAATATGTATATATACAAGAATAAATATATTCAAATAAAATATGTGATAGCAGCAATGATGTTTGAATAAGACAATGACCCCATGCCAAGGGCAGCAGATTAAATGACATTGTATGAGTCAGCCGATTCACACTAAAAATGATCCCATGAATAAGACAAAGGACGCTGACCTGGAGAATAGGACAAATTAAGAATAAGGACAATATACCAATCAGCGATTAATATTAGACCAAGAAAAGCAGCGATCACATTGAAAAAGGCAGCAATTAACCAATAAAGAGGTGACGGTTCATATTGGTTGAACTATTAATGAAACTATTCATTAAGGGCAGCAATTATATTAAGTAGTTAAGGCGGCAATGAAAAGGTATGCATTTATTTGGAGTTTCTCACTTTGCTAATAGATGCATCCATTCATGAATCGCTGCCCCCCAAGGAAGTATAAAATATGATTGTGAAATATGAAGTTGGAAAAAAGGAGACATATAAGGATAGAATAGAAAAATAGAGAATTAAGAGAACAGTCCATAAGATCTAAAGAAGTTTATGAAGGAGAAAACATAAGCAGATCTAGCACAAAAATAAAGACATAATAATAAAGAAGAATGAATCTGAATTGAGCAAAATAAGGAATCTGGAATATATATTGTCTGAGTATTAAGGCAGATCAAAGGAACACTCAGAAAGCAGTAATCATTGTTATAGTAGGTGTTTAGTATGCAAGGGGAGAATTTATGAAGGGGAACGGCAGAGATAATAGAAAGAAAATCAAAATAAAGGAAATGAAAAGTGAAGGCCATCGAATCAGGGAGGAGGATAATAAGCTTTAAGCACAGATATATAACAGTGAATAAGGACAAAAATAGATACATTATCTGAATAAGGCAGCAGAGATCATCAGATAAGTACATTGTTGCAAGAACATATAATTAAAGTATGTATATCGCTAGTATATATTTATATATATATTCATATAAAAATATAAATAAATAGATTATATATGATTTGGCAATAATGATGCTTACAAGCAATTATTAATCATTAGTCAATTGAAACTAATCTATTGGTTTCTCTTTAACCAATATTTCGAGTATTGAGAACAGATCGATCAAGGGGAGGAGCATACAGATCAAAAAGACAAAGAGACAAAGACCCGTATATCATAACAGGTTGCTATTATCAAATACATCAATATAACTAGGTGTATTTTCTGCAGATCATTGCTTCCATATGTATGGATATTGCCTATATGATAATAAGAATATTTAATGAATGATTTCTTGTGATAGAATGTGCTTGATTGTCCGAAACCCATCATGTGGAAGGGCTTGAGGTGCCAGTGGTAGGGGCCAGAAGCCCACTTACGACCTCTGCCCAACTCCTCACAAAGGTAGGGCCTGAGGTGTAGTGGTAGGAGCCAAAAGAGCCCACTTGTGATCTCTGCCTGATCCCATAAGTTGGCAAGCGTCTTTTGGGAGTTGTGGCCTTGATGGGGAAAGCAGGTACAAGTTGTTAGAATATTATTATATATTTATATTAATGGTCAAATGTAATCTACTGTTGCTACAGTAGTCGGTAGGTAGATAGTAGGTAGTTTTTTAATATCTACAGTAGTCTTTCTACTTCTTTTTATATTGTAACTTTTTTCATGTTAATGTAAGAAGTCTTTTTACCATTTCATGGTATCAGAGCCTATTAGGGTTTCTCGAAATTTCGTGAGCCTTCTTTTGGCTGTAATTTCAATTTTTTTTTTTTTAATATGCTTGTGGGTTCTTGTTTTCTGATTTTTATGAGTTTTTCTCATTAAAAATCAAAACCCTTCTTTGCAAATTTCGAAGGTTTCTGGGTGTTGCAAAATCGTGGTGCTTGTTCTTGAAGTCGCGCGGATCTGAAGACAAGCGTTTTTTAAAATTGCGGGCTTAGAAAAAAAAGGCGTTTTTTGCTCTAGTTTCTGGGTGCGACTTTTGTTTGTGCCACCTAATCGCGTTTTTTTAGTTCTGTATGCATTTGGAGGGCACCCAAAATGCGTTTTCGTGTCCTTTTTTCTGTGTTTTGGTGCGTTTTTCTTTATCTTAGATCTGACGCAATTTTCTGCATTTTTCAGGTCGTGTTTTTTGCCTCTTTTTTTTCGCGATCTGCAGACTTCTAGCCATGTTTTTTCCATCACTGTTGGGCGCGCTTTTGCCTCCTTTATGGTCGCGTTTTCTGTCAAACCCCAATTGCGATTTCTTCCTAGTCTTTTGGACGTGATTTCTAACATTTTCTGCAATTTCTTTTTGATCTGGTTCATTCATGGCCGCTTGAAACTTCGACTAGGGTTTTGACCCTCAAGTACAACTCGAAAAATTATTTTGCGTACAGATTCCTGGTGGGTTTTTCGAGATCTCAATTGGGTTGGTCTCAAATTTTTCTGGGTACCTCGGTTTTCGTGCCTCAAAATTTGTGCCATTGGGTGTTGATGAAATTTTTTGGGTAGTCTGAATTTTTTTTGGGTTTTCATCATTCTCTTCTGGGTATTCTTCAGAGCTTTTGGATTTCGTCCTCAACATGCCTCGAAATCCGTGCTAGGGTTTCATCTTTGAATTTGTGCGTTTTTTGTTTTCGTTTTGCCCTCACCAGTTCAACCTCAGGGTACGTGATGGCATCTCTGACGAATATAATGCTCGAAAGCAGCCAAAAGTTCAATGGGAAGAATTACAACACCTGGAAGCAGCGCATGATTACGATCTTCGAATTTCGTTGCCTCGATCAGATCGTTTTGGGGAACTTAGCTCGTCCCACTGTAGTCGGCAAGGACCAGGGCAAATGGGATGAACGCAACCGGGAATCCGTTATGCTCATCAAACTCTCAGTCACGGATGAGCAGCTACCTCAGGTACCGTCTGGCAAAACTGCTTCAGAAATTTGGGATCATTTGAAGGCCCTTCATGAAACCTTCGACAAGAGCAGAGCGTTCTTTCTCAAGAACATGCTCTTTTCCATCATGATGGATGAGAAAATGTCCTTACAGGAACATCTCATGAAGATCAAAGACATTCATGATCAGTTGGAGGCGATTGGTTGAACAATGGAGGAAGAAGACATGGTCGTCATTACTCTGAAGAGTCTTCCGCGTTCGTATGAACATTTCATCGAGACGCTGAATATCACTTCCACTAATGTTGATCTCAAGTTTGACGATCTTTGCAACAAGCTCTTGCAGCAGGATCGCTGGCGACAACAGTTTGGAAGTAGTACCAGTTCCACCTCCACAGAGCAAGTGTTCTTTGCCAAATCTTCTGTTAAGAACAAAGGGAAGGCTCAATCTTCTCAGCCAAAAGGCTCTTGTTCTTCTCAGGACAACAAGAAGAAAAAGAATGTTCAGTGCAATTATTGCCATAAATATGGTCACATGAAGGTTGATTGTCGAATTCGGATGGCTTCTGAACAAAAGAAGCAGGGAGGGTCTCAACAAAAGGCAAATGTCGCAGAGCACACTGAGCAGAAAGAGTCTGCATTCTATGCTTTTATGGCCAAGAGAACTGCAGATCCAGTCCAATCTTTTGCCTGGTATATTGATTCCGGGGCTTCCGGGGCTTCTCGGCATTTTACTCATCGTCGAGATTGGTTCACCAAATATGAACCATTCACTAATTCAGTGATCTTTGGAGGCGGCGAAGAGTACACAGTTGCTGGTAAGGGCAATGTTCAGATTCACTCTGGAGGAAGAAATCTACTCTTTCTTGATGTCTACTATGTTCCAGGCATGGAACATATTCTTCTCTCTGTCAGCCAGATCATGAAGCATTCTCTTCAGTTGGACGTTATTTTCAGTTCGTCCACTTGCAGCATTGTTGATAAGGCGACACACAGTCCAATCGCTATGGGACTTGAGGATCATGGTCTGTATAGACTTACTGATTCCGGTGATTCTCAAGAGCACGCTCAGGCAGCAAAAAGTACTTCCATCAGCAAACTTTGGCATCAACGTTATGGGCACTTGAATGTGCACTATCTCTCTCAATTGTCTCGGGAGGGTTTGGTTGTTGGTCTACCTGAGATCCAAACTCAAAATCATGGAGTTTGTGGAGCCTGTCAAGCTGGAAAGCAGCATTGGACACCGTTCTCGGATGGTGATTCTTGGTGAGCCTCCAAGGTCCTTCAATTGGTTCACGCTGATGTTTGTGGACCAATGAACACTCCATCTGTTACTGGGTCCAGGTACTTTTTGTTATTTGTTGATGATTTCAGTCGAAAAATGTGGGTGTATTTTTTGAAAAATAAATCAGACGTGTTTAGTACATTTCAGCAGTATAAGGCCTTGGTTGAGAAAGAATCAGGTTCTCACATTGTTACTCTAAGGTTAGATAATGGGGGGGAGTTTTGTTCAACTGACTTCTCTACTTTTTGTGCTAAACACAGCATCAAACGACAACTCACCACACCATACATCCCTCAGCAGAATGGTCTTGTTGAACGTAGGAATCGCACCATTATTGAAATGGCTTGTTCTATGCTAGAGTACAGGCATGTACCCAAGAAATACTGGGCTGAAGCAGTTTATATTGTCGTCTACCTCCTGAATCGGTCACCTACACAGGCCGTTAAGAAGACGACTCCAGAAGAAGCCTGGTCAGGACGTAAGCCTAAAGTGGGCCATCTAAAAGTCTTTGGTTCTACAGCTCATGTATGGATTCCAGACGCCAAGCGTGCTGTTGATGCGTGTTTTGTGACACACACGAACATAGTAGAATAAAGTGTCCGGAGATGCTCTATCCTCTCTTGATAAAAATCACCTTTCGTGCTATGATTGCTAGATAGATCACAAGGTAATTCCAATGTTCCTAAGTTGGGGTGCGGATAGGTTCTGTGGTAGTATGAGGTTTGCTGGTAAACCAAGGGGGCATAGTATTGTAGTAATTTACTTTGAAAGCAAGGGTTTGAATGCAGTGTTGTATCTTTTGGATTTTCTGATTTTGGATAAAATAAAAAAAGAAAAAAGGAAAGGGGTGAGAAATCTTATGCTAATCCTAAGGAACTAGGAGACGGTAACGATCAAATGCAACTTAAAGGAAACCATGCTTTGCTTCGTCTTGAAAAACGACAACTACACGAAAGCAGGTGCAATCTTCTGGGATTTATGCTTGAGATTTTTCACTATAAATAACACCATCAATTCGAACAATATTATTCAAGTAAATGTTTTAAAAGCATTTATATCAAGAGCTCAGTCTAACTTTGCACATCAAATGAAAAGCATCCATTTGAAAAAAGTATGAGCTAAGTTACTTTCAATCCTCACCATCAATCTCTCGCTCCACTAACAAATAAATTTTAATCTATAACAATCCTACGAGAAAGAGCAAATATGCAACCATGCACCCATTTGACAATAAAGGTTTCAAAGCAACTCTTGCAATTATGAATTTTATTATCTCAATGGTTTTCACAACAATTTCATACAACTCTTCTCTTACTTCTAAAAGAAACTAATTCTAACTCAAAATCTAATCTCTAATCCTTTGATAACAGTTTTTTTGATTTCTTTCGATCATTTGAAATGAAAAAGAAAGGGTACTTATAGAATTTCCCCGATACAATGAATGGCCGAGATTGAAACAAAATCAAGGGCCCAGATTTAAACACGAAAACCCTAATTAGGGTTGCCCAAAACATCGATCAGTTAACTGACGGATGAGTCACCCACTGGCGGTTGTATCCTTATCCACTCATGCAATGCCTTGTTCGACGAACCTAGACACAATGGCGCCAATCTCCTCGATGGTAATGTCTGGCAAGGTGCTGACATTGTATTCCAGCAGGTCCAGACTATCTACACAATCAGTAAAGACGACTGCCCATTCTGATTCATGCTGCAAGAAAGTACTACGGATATTCAGCAGGTCAAATGCTTTAGTCAGATTTTCGCCCAAAATTGGCATGATGGAGAAAATCTTTTGCACTTCCCTTTGCATATTATCCAGCCACAAGTCATTTTCTCGAACAATGTCTTTGTTCAATATATCTGCAGCCATATGAAAGATGCCATTTTGGATGCTCCTTATTTGCTCATTGACCTTGATACTCTCTACCTTAACCTTTTCAAGCATTTCCCTACGGGAGACCAATGCGCAATACCAGTTGCTGAAGTTGTAAGCCACCCCAGCTGCAATAATCTTCTCATCAATCAGCCTTTGCTTAGGAATTTTCTTTATATCACGGAGGCAAGGAATGATTCTGTCTTGCAAGTCTTGCAATCCGTCCCATGCCTCAGTCAAATTTGCAATCCTTGTGAGCAGGGAAGAAGTTTGCCCATGAGCGTGTACTAACTTCTCCACAAATGCCATTACCTCTCCCTCTTTTCTTGCCATCCATTCTTGTGTTTCCCTAGCAGTAGTTAGTTCTTTCTCAAGACTTTCTACCGGCTCTTGTGATGCATTTGAGAGCAGAGGGTTTGATTGGTTGCCTTGGTTGAGTGGCCTTGTCAAATGCCGGATATACTCCTTCAGGCGCTCAACCTCCATCTTATATTCCCTTTTTTTCTGAGTCTCCTTTTCTAATCTGGACTTAATGGTGGAAACGGAATTGTCCAGATCTTCTACTTCTTGCCCCTTGGTAGATGGACCAATATCAATCACAGTAATGGCATAATCCGCAGGAGTAATTTCATCCTGCGGTTTCTCAACTGTCGGGACTGCAATTTGCACTGTGCGGTTACCAGTCTCATCTCTTTGAATAGTAGAGAATTTCTTGGCCGGTTTTTTCGTATTTACTTGCTCTAACCTTGCCAAGAAATCGTCAATATCATCTGTTTCTGGTGCTGCAACTGGTACCTTAACCTTAATTCTTTCCTTAAGCCAGTTTGGTATTGTAGGCTGCTCGACTCCATTGTCTTCGCAGTCCGGAATATCCTGAATCTCTTGGATTTCTTGTGCCGGCGGGTCTTCATGAATCCCCCTTAGGGCTGAAATCATCCCTTCTTGGAAGTCGCCTTCCCTGTCATTCAGGTCCTCATCTGATTCACAAATCTCTGTGCCGGTTGGAGAATGGTGAAAGTCCTGCTCAATCTGCATAGGCTCCGTGTTTCCTTCAAGCACTGGTGAAGGAATTCTTATATTTCCCCATGATTCTTCTTCCATAATCAGTAGCTGCTTGATATTCCCAGATGCGGCTGAGTGAAGGGCCTTAGTCTTCTTCAGGATCGGCTTCTCGCTTGTTGCCACCTCTTTGCCTTTCCTCTTCTTCGGGTTGATAGGCTCGATCCGTTCATTTTCTTGAGAAGCGCCAATATTTGAAGAACACGATTCAGCTTCGCCCATTAAATCATAGGTGAATGGCACACCTCGTTGCTTCAATGTTTGTACCCGCTGATCTACCCACCATTGTGAGTATTTGACCACTGGTCTCATAAGAGTAGTTAAATCACTTAACTCAGGCTCTGACCATTTGACAGAAGGGAGCGGCAATCCTTCATCATATCCTGGCTGTATGTACACTTCATCGTCATCTAGCTGGTCAGGTACACGGAAAAGTTCGGTTGTCCTGATCATGCTCAAGGATAATCTTGACCAAAGTCTTCTCCTTACTTCATACTCGTCGGCAGCATTTGCCCAAAAATCTTCAAGGTCAACTCTGTGCCTGTATTTCCTTCCGTTTACCATTCCCATGTGATTGAGTGGATCAAAATCCCCTCTGGACTTGTATGAGGTGAACGGATATAACTGTATTTCTATCCTGGCATTGTCTGCTGCCTGCGATGACGGACAGGATTCTACCATGTCTCCTATGAACAAGGGAAACGTGACAGCTGCTTTCTGCTTCGGTCTCTGGATATTCTGGAATGTTTCCAGCTGCCTGATTACTTCTAGTAAAATCATCTTGTCAGTAGGATAGATTGGCAACCTGTAAGGAGATTCCGTGAATCCCTGTATTCGGATGTACGTAAATCTTGGAAACTGGATGAACCAGGATCCGTATTTACTGATTAAACTTTTTGCTTCGGGTGTAAGTCTTTGATGCGTTCCTCCCTGCAGCACCCGAGTGATGTACATGAGGAAAGCGTTATGTGCCCTGCGCCAATGTGACTTCTCACTCAACTGCAATTGGGGATAGCAGTTATAAACTTTGAGCTCTCCTTCGTTGTTGCCGACTACACCTTTGCATATCAGACCGGTATATCGGTATGTACGAGCGAGTGAATACACAATATAAGAACCCATATGAAAGGATTCAGTTTTCTCCAGGTTAACCAATTGTTCATGAATACTATCACTGATCATCCTTGACCAGTTGATCATTTTTGTCCCAGCAGATACTTCATCAATGAAGTAATACATCCAACTTTCAAAAGGCGCTCCTTGAGGACTGCCTACTAGTCTGTTCAGCAACAAGACTATGTCTCCGTATTCTTCCTTAAAAAATGGCCTGAGTAATTTCTTGGGCAATCTCTTGGATGAGCATCTAGGTTTTTCGAGCCAGTTCTTGTTCATGTTGGCCATGCAAAGAGTCTGTTTATCCTCGTACAATTTCTGCGCATCCTCCTTCGACCGGTAGTACGTTCGGTGGTAAGCCGGAATGCCAAATGTTTCTTGTATAGCCAACTCGCCTAAGTATGCCAATACTCTGCCATCAGGCGCCTCAATTTGTCTTTCTTCAGCGTTATAGTGCAAGGCGCATTCTACCATCAACTCCGGACACTCGACTGCTGGCGGAAATCCTGCAGCTTGAACTATACCATTTCGCATCATCCTTTGCGCAATTGGAGTCGGCATGCGTGTGTCACTTCCGTACATTCTTTTTCGAAATTCCTCCAAGTCGGCATGGCCGAGATCAGTGTCCGCAACATTCTTCCATTTGGAGATAATTTTAGACTCCAACGGCACACCTTTGCTTGCAAACTTCATTTTCTTCTTCGATGATTCTCCGGCGTTCAGCATAAATCTGCAAAAGAAAAATTTAATAATCAGAAATTATTTACGCATAAATAAATTCCAGCAACTTGATGAGTTAATTCGTGAAAACAATCGTTGCTAGAAATTGTTGTGACCTATTTCACACATCGCCCCATTGCAAATGGGGACCCCCTTCTTTTTGCTTTTGGTTTCTTGCCTTGGCATCGCAACTGCTTATCATCTTTTTATTTACAATGAGGAGTTTGAGTTTTTGAGAGTCATCCCAGTCAAGTTGAGATTTCGAACCCGTTTGTGTGTCTTAACGTCATTGAAGTGCTTAGAAGACCTGGTAGACAAAGATCGCCATTGCTTTCGGTCGTTTCTGACACTTCCTATTTTTTAGGGATTCTGCTTTTTTGCTTTTTGCTTTTTTGATTTTTGGCATTTTTAGCCCATTCTGGAGTTCCTATTTTTTAGGGATGCTTTTTGCTTTTTCTATTTTTGGAAAGTTTCTATTTTGGGAAAAAGTTTCTATTTTTGGATCCTACAGAGCAGAAAATCAACATTTCTCCAGAAATCAAGAGAATCAAGGTAAAAATGGCAAATGGCTAAGTCTGAGAAGGGCGCCCATCAGGAAAGAATGGCAGACAGAGCATGAAGTCCGCCCTACCTTTGGCATGCCAAAGGTAGGCACTGGCAAGCCAAGGCTGAAGTCCGCCATGGCATGAGAGGCCTCCAAGTCCGCCATGGCATGAGAAACATGAAGTCCGCCCTTGCCTCTGGCAAGCCAAAGGAAGGGAATGGCAGGCCAAGCTCAAAGTCCGCCCTAGCACAAGTCTTGGAGAAACTCGCCACTGGCAAGCCAGAGCATGAAGTCCGCCCTTTGCAGAGAGAGCCAAAAGTCCGCCATGTCAAAGAGCTTGCCAAGTCCGCCCCTATCCAAGCAAGGTCAAAGTCCGCCCCAAAAGTCAATGGAAGCCAGCCTCCAAAGTTTGCCCAAGCCAAGAAGAGATGGAAAAGGGAAGGTGAAGCTCGCCCAGAGGAGAGAAGAGAGATTTGTCTAAAGCATTGGCCAAAAATACGCCAAGTATGGAAGATGGCCAAGCCATCATGAAGTCCGCCCTTCCTCAGCATGATAGAAATTTTCTAAGGCACGGAGAAAAATGTGATTGGCAAGACAAGGATGAAGTCTGCCATACGGAAGTAGAGGATGGCAGAGAATCATGGCAAGTCCGCCCTTGCCTTTGGCAAGCCAAAGGTAGGCACTAGCAAGACAAGCTCCAAGTCCGCCCATGAGAGAAGTGGATGGAAAGACAAGCCTCCAAGTCCGCCCATGTCAGAGAGATGTCCAAGTCCGCCCTTGGACAAAGCAAGGCTAAAGTGCGCCAATGTCAAGGAGAGGTTGAAGTCCGCCCAACTTTGGGAGAGGAAATTTTTCTAAGGCATGGATAAAAAAAAATATATATATATGCCTAGAGAGAGAGGGGATCAAGCTAGCATGAAATCCACTCCTCGGCATGACGGAATAAAATTCTTTGGCACGGAAGGAAGAGTGTATGGCAAGGCAAACACGAAGTCCGCCCAACTCAACATGAAATAAATTTCTAAGGCATGTACATAAATGCAAAATGGCAGAGAAACCTCCAAGTCCGTCCAACCCAGAAGGAGAGAGAAAATTTGAAAATTTTGACTAAGTCAGATGTTTGGTTAAGTATAAAGTACGCCACAAGAAAGGAAGTGTCTAAGCATTGGCAAAGTTCACCCAAAGCAATGGCAGGCACAAGGCAAAGTCTGCCTTCCAACAGGGAAGCATGTCCAAGCATTGGTGAAGTCCGCCTTCCAACAGGTCCAGCCACAAGATCAAGTACTCTTAGAGGAAAATGCATCTTGTCCAACCAGCTTCAAAGCCCGCCTTGTCCAAGAGAAGATGAAGTCCGCCTGAGAGCAAGATGGGAATAGCACAAGGAAGACAAACTCCGCCTTAACAAATGAGCAAAGTGGTGCAACAACTATGAAGTCCGCCAAGGAAAACTCATAAAATTGGCTAAGTGTGGAATTTTCCTACAATAAAAGGATCAAATTTTGACCAAGTATCAGAAAGAAAACGGGAAAAATGAAGAGGAATAAAGAGGAAATAAATAAAATTCTTGCCCAAGGATGGAGTCTGCCCTACTTGATGCAAACCAAACTCAGAATTGAAGACAAATCCATAGGCAAACTTCATTCGAGCATAGAGATGGCCAAAATCTTGGCTAAGTGTTGAATGGTCCACATGAAGGCATTACAGAATGAAGTTGAATAGCCAAAATTTGGATAAGTATGGGAAATACCTCACAAAGAATGTTCCAATTTCCTCCATTTTGGCGAAAGCATAGGAGAGTTCTTCTCCATATTCAAGGCGCTGGAAGGAACTTCAAAGCAATCAGGAAGGAAAAGTTCAATAACTGCTCAAAGGGGAGACTTCCAAATTCTGATGCAAGTGAGAAGAAGAAATCAAAATCCCGAAGGAAATCCAAGATCAAAGCTAGGAAGGTACAAACACAAAGGACAAAGTCATTGGCAAAGAAAGATATTCTAAGGCAAGTGCATGGAAAAAAGAACAAGGAGACCAAGGAGGACATCCAACACGTTGAGGTGGTGCCTCGTCATCTTCCAACCAATCAAATTGTTCCAAGTCAACATGTCTAGGTTCAATGAACTCGACTTATCCATGGAGTTGGTTTATATTTAGCAAGAAAGACAAGTGTCCCAAATTGTAATTTTCTTATTGGTCGAGAGGTAGTTAATTGTGACAAGCCCTAATTATGGTTTTATTTTGTAATCTTGACCGTTGATTCGAAATCAATCTTGGCCATTGAATTGTAATTGGGGAGCCTATAAATTGAGCTCGCCCCTCATTTGTAAGGTGTGAAGTGAGTAATAAAAGATTGTTGCGACGAAACTATTTCCGTTTATAAAAGCTCTTGTGCATGATTTGCTAAGAACAACTTTTATTTTCAAGTAGTATGCAAGGTTTAATATTTCTCCTTCAACACTTAGATTAGAACTAGAATAGCATTTCATTTATACATTGGTTAGATGAATGATAGATTTGATCGCAGTGGCGGATAAAATTTTGCTCATACTTTTGTCGAGTGGATGATTTGCATTTGACGTGTAAAGTTAGTCTGAGCCATTAAATTGTGGATGCTTAACTTCTGTTTGTTTCAATTACCGATTCAAATATGAAAATTCTTATCACTTCCGTTGAAGATTGCACCTGCTTCGCGTAGTTGTCCGAAGGTGGCGAAACGAAGTGTGGTTACCCATTTTATGTAGTCACTGCTGTCTCTTAAATTCTTAGGCATAGTTAAATCTCTAAACCCTTATCCTTTTTATTTTTTTTGGAAAATCTGAAGATACCCACCGAAAGAGCCTTCAATGTCAAAACCGTCTAAGTCCTTAGCTTGCAAATAAATTCTAACGTAAGTCCCCTTGTGATTACCAGCAAATCACAACGCCCACTGATCTTATCCACACGTCAAGACCTGACAAAAGAAACCTTGGAATCACCATATGATCTTCTCGCAATCTTAGCATACGCGGTGATTTTTCAAGAGAGGATAGAGTGTCTTTGGGCATTTTATTCTGTGTTCAGTGGGTATTAAAACGCACACCAACAGAAATAAAAGAATTAAATTGCTTGCAAAGAGAAAACTTCATCAAAAATAGAGGAAGTAAAGTTTGCCTGTCAATGAAAACTGTGCTGCTGCTGAAGTAAATTCGCACTTTCAGCCTTTTACTTCGCAAAAAATAATATAAAACTTCACAAACTTCTCTGCCTTAACAAATTTTCTCAACTTCGCTTTCGAAAGAATGAATGAAAATGAAATGCAAAGCCAATTTAAGGCTGAGAAAATCGACCTAATTAATTGTTTCCAATTAATTCAGTTTGAACTCGGCTGGCACTTGTCTTTCGAATAGCAATTTCCGTCTCCAGCATAAGTCATTAGAGAAATTTTCTATTTTTGCTGCCAGTCGAGTGAAGTTTATTTTTCTTCTTTCTTTTCTCAACAATTTGCCTAGAGAAATTCGAATTTTCTCATTAAATGGGTTTTGGAAAATAAAATATTAAAATAATATTTTATGTGTTGTTTCCAACCCGTTCGTTAAAATAATTAAATAATAATATTTAATTAATTTTTTATACAAGGGCAATTTCAAATTTCTTTTTTTTTCTTATCTCTCTGTGCCTCTGCGAATTTTAATCTTGCCAAGATTTTTACTTAGGCGAATTTCAATTTTGCCAGACATATCATTTGATTTTTCAATTAAATTTCCAATCGTCTGGACTTAGGCAAATTTTTAAATCTTTTGATTTTCTAGGCAAATAATTAAATCTTTGTTCATCCAAGTGATTTTCAATGCGATACACGACTCCAACGTATTTGCCTTGTGCAATTTTCACTTTACCCATGCTTTGGGCTAATTTTTACTTAGTAATTGTCATTTAATTTCATAATATGGCGAATTTTCCTTGTATTTTCACCATCTCCAATCATCTTGGAGCGCACCCCGTAGCATTTTACCCCTTTCCAGCCTTCTTGGAGCAGACTTTGAGTATTTTGCAATTTTTTACTTGCAAGTGTTGGGCGGACTTCATCATTTCCTTGCAAGTGCTTGGCGGACTTTGACATGTTTTGGCAGCTTGCTTTATGGCGGACTTTGTCAATACTTTGCCATCTATCTTGCTGGGCGGACTTTGTGAGTGTTTTGCAACTTCTTTTGGCGGACTTGCCAACCTTTTTGCAATTTCCCCTAGGGCGGACTTCAAGATATTTTTGCAATTGCCATTTTGCACACGGCGGACTTCATCTTCACTTAGCATTTTCCATTTTTACCTTTAGGCGGACTTCAACTAGCACTTGCAACTCCTTGGGCGGACTTTAACATGTTTTGGCAAGTGCATGGGCGGACTTCAAGACTATTTTGCAATTTACCCTTTGCAAGCTGTTGGGCGGACTTCAACTCCACTTTGCAATTCCACTTTGCAAGCTGCATGGAGCGGACTTCAACTTGCATTTGCAAGTGCATGGAGCGGACTTGCCAATCCTTTTGCATGTTTGCCTATGGCGGACTTTGAGATGTTTTTGCAATTTGCTTATGCACTTCACCATTTTTCATTTTCTCCATGCAAGTCTATGCCTTAGGCGAATTTTTTAGATTTTTCAAACTTTTTCACCCATTTTCTCCTTTAACCCTTTGAAGTTGATGTTTCATGAAGCCATGAACTGTGCATACTTTCCCGAAATAGAAACTTTCTATAAATAGAAATTTTCCAAAAATAGAAACTTTCTAAAAATAATCCCTAAAAAATAGGGATCCCAGAATGTGCTAAAAATGCCAAAAAAAAAGTCCCTAAAAAATAGGGGCTTGGGGTCAAAACCCTAAAATTTAGGAAGTGTCAGAATTGACTGAATAGACAGTCGATCTTCGTCCACAAGGCCTTCTAAGCGCTTTGGCAACGTTCTATCATTGATTCGGGTTCACAATCATTTCATGACTCGGATGACTTTCAAAATTTCAAATTCTAAGTACCTCATCAGAAAGACCGAAACTCAGAAGCAAAACTACCAGAGGATAAAACCACTAGGGTCCCCATTTGCTATGGGGCGATGTGTGAAAAGGTCACAACACGTGCCAAGTTGGACTCCAAGAGCCAGAAGCTTATGTTTACTGGTTACAACGACAATCACAAGGCATACAGGTTGATTGATGTGGAGACAGATCGTCTCATATTCAGTCGTGATGTTGTGATTGATGAGACTACTGGTCCATTTGTTCCTACTACCAGACCTGAGGATCAGCCTATGAAGGTTCCTGATGATGGTGTTCGTCTTCCTCTTGGTTCCCCTGATGGGAGGGCTTCAGAGCATTCTGACTCTGACGATGAGGAGTCTACCGGTCATGCTATAGCACCACCTGATCTTCCTCAAGATTCATATCCAGATGACATTGTTCCAACAATCCCAGAAGATGCTGTTTCTCCTACTCCAGATGTTGGTACTTCTACTTGTCGACCTAAGTGGTGGCTCAAGACTATCGGAGATCTTCATAATGATGAACTCGTTGAGGGTAGATCAACTCGTAGCAAGAGCAAGCAGCACAACACAGTCAATTTTGCTCTTATGGCCAACATACACAACATCTATGAGCCTCCGACATATTCAGAGGCTAAAGGAATTCCAGAGTGGGAAAAGGCTATGCAGACAGAATACCATAGTCTTCTGAAGAATCACACTTGGGATCTCTCTGATCTTCCTCCTGGGAAGAAACCCATCAGTTGCAAATGGGTTTATAAGGTCAAGTATCATGCCGACGACACTTTGGATAAATACAAGGCCAAATTAGTTGCTCGAGGCTTCACACAGCGGGAGGGCATTGACTATGAGG
The DNA here is from genome assembly GCA_007115665.2 of Sequoiadendron giganteum. Lineage (NCBI taxonomy): Eukaryota > Viridiplantae > Streptophyta > Pinopsida > Cupressales > Cupressaceae > Sequoiadendron > Sequoiadendron giganteum. Next base: position 206,228,157 of record CM021100.1, read on the forward strand.
AGACTTTTGCTCCTACTGCCAAGATGAGCACAATTCGTCTTCTTCTCGCTATTGCAGCCCAATTCGGATGGATAGTTCATCAGATGGATGTTAAGAGTGCCTTCCTCAATGATGAGTTGCATGAAGAGGTCTACATGACGCAGCCTCCTAGTTTCAAGGTTGCCGGCAAAGAACATCAGGTTTGTAGGCTCCTGAAAGCACTCTATGGACTGAAACAGGCTCCTCGTGCATGGTACATCAAGATTGATCAGTACTTGGTTGATCATGGTTTTTAGCGCAGCCCTTCTGACAATAATTTGTATGTCAAACACTCTGGTGATGATATTCTCTTTCTTGTTGTCTATGTTGATGACTTGATCATTACTGGCAGTTCAACACATTTGATTGCAGCAATCAAACACGATTTGTGTCAGGCTTTTGACATGACAGATTTGGGGCTTCTCCATTATTGTTTGGGTATTGAGGTCTGGCAGACCACTGATGGTATCTTTATCTCTCAGTCTAAATACGCTTGGAGTCTGCTTGACAAATTTCGGATGCAGGATTGCAAACCTGCCTCCACACCTATGGAGAAGGGGCTGAAGTTATCAGCCAACTCTGATTCACCTCCGGTTGATGAAACGACATTCAGGCAACTAGTGGGCAGTCTCATCTACCTCACTGCCACTAGACCTGACATCAGTTTTGCAGTGAGCTACATCTCTCGCTTCATGACAGCTCCGAAAGCTGATCATTGGCTTGCAGTGAAGCGCGTGCTGAGATATGTTAAAGGCACTTCAGATTATGGCATTCTGTATGGTAGATGCAAGGATCCAAAGCTGATTGGTTATACAGATTCAGATTGGGCAGGTTCAATGGATGATCGAAAATCTACTTCTGGGTATGTATTCAGTTTGGGTACAGGTGCTGTAACATGGACCAGCAAGAAGCAACAAGCCGTGGCTCTTTCCTCGACCGAAGCAGAATATCGAGGAACAGTTAAAGCAGCATGTGAGGCAGTTTGGCTCCGTCGGATGCTTTCTGACATGCACATGTCACAAGCAGGTCCTTCTCCCTTGTACACTGACAATCAAGGGGTGCTCAAACTGGCCAAAAATCCAGTCTTCCATGAACGTACCAAGCATGTCGAGCTTCATTGTCACTACATCCGCAAGCTGGTAGAAGACGGATCAGTTCAGCTGCAGTATGTTCCAACAGCGGATCAGACTGCAGATATTCTCACCAAGTCTCTGAGCCCGGATAAATTTGTCTAATTCAGGGGGCAACTTGGTGTTTTTGACAGATTGACCATTAAGGGAGGGTGTTAGAATATTATTATATATTTATATTAATGGTCAAATGTAATCTACTGTTGCTACAGTAGTCGGTAGGTAGATAGTAGGTAGTTTTTTAATATCTACAGTAGTCTTTCTACTTCTTTTTATATTGTAACTTTTTTCAGGTTAATGTAAGAAGTCTTTTTACCATTTCACAAGTCCCCAAGGGGGAGAGTTGTGGTATACAACCTCTTAGGAGTGGCATATGGCTTCGGGTGAACCCATCATGGCCCTTCTCCCAAACTTGTTTGTATTGATTGATAATCTACGGATGCGATGAAATTGTCTAACCCTAACAAGCATATATACATATTTGCATATATTGTTCATGTGGTGAATGCATTATTCCAATCCAGGAGATATTCATTTAATAAGGTAACCCTAATTTGTTTGCAATTTGTGATAAATAGGCGAATTCTAGGGCATATCGGGATAGGGGACATTACATTTTGCTAACATTTTTGTATAGAATTTAAATTTGCATTGAGTTTCTGGTAATTTTGCTATTTTGGGGAGAGATAGTTTTGTAATGAAGGGGTGGATTTATAGGCATGTGTAAGGTGGAGCTATAAATGTTCATTTTGCAATAAGTTCTGATATATTGGCAAAGTTAATATGCCATCTCTTGAGATGCTCAATAATGAAGAACAGATTCAGCATGTGATTGGATTTCATATTAATGGCACATCGATATTAATGCTAGCCAATAAAAAAAAAAAAAAAATATATCTTATTTTTGAACAAAAATTAAAGGGATTAATTTGAGTCAATCATTTTTTTTGAATGCCATATTATAAAGAGAGGCATTAAGTGGGTTTTTGAGCTGCTATATTGATGCTGTATGCTGGCATAAATACTTTTGTTGGCTGAGGGAGCATGTGTGCTTAATATATTTTGACCAAGGCAATTAAAAGAAATGCACGGTAAGAGTATGCCTTTTGGATGTAGCAAGGTTAAATTATTATTTTTTGCATGGGGGATTTCTAGGCCTTTCCTTACAACAGAGATTATAAATTCTGTGGGTCTTCCTAACTTGGGTATCATATGGGTTTTTCTGCAATTCTTGTATGACATTCAATTCTTCAGGATGGGTGGATATTTCAAAAATCACAGACCATTTGTCTTCCGATTTTGCTAATCATAATATATCTATTCCTGTACGGTGATTACCAGTGCTGCCTCTTGAATTTTTTTTCCTTGTAATTTCATTGTGCATTATTCTTGTGGGATGGCCTCAAATAATTGTCAACCAATTTTGTGGGATTTTATTCCTATAGTTTGAGTCAAAAGACTAATGAATAATTGTGATTGAAGGTACTGTATGTTTCTGTATTTATTCACTTACATTTAATGTTAGGAGTTTCAGCCTTAACGGAGTTTGTAATGAAAACTTGGGAACTATTTCTTATTGCTGTATTATTCAAAATCTCTTTGTAGTGGGTGAATCCATGTTCATATAGATTTTGGCCATCCTTAAACAATAAATACTATTGCTTTTGGCAGGCATGTGTGAAGAGAATTGAAGCTGATGAAACTGGGCATAAGCATTGCACTGGGCAGTATTTTGACTACTGGCATTGTATTGACAAATGTGTAAGTATTCTATTTAGGGATCAAAGTCTGTAGTGCTTTCATTTGTTTCCTTTCCTTATGGGAAGGAGGGGTTTTATATTTTAATTAATATTACTCGTAAAATGCAGAGTGCAAACAAACTGTTTGAGAAACTAAAATGAGGAAGCGTAGAAATTATGGAGAGATGCGCATGGAACTTGTGGAGAATAATTTTCTTGTTCCATAATTAATCATATTTTTCATTGAATATTCTTATTTTTGTACTTCTATAAATACTTGGGATATCTTGATATCTTATTTGATGTAACAGAGAAGCAAGTGGAAGGCATGCTTGCTTTGTGCATCAATGCAAAAGTTTCCATCAATTGCATGGTTTGAGTCAAGGTTTGCCTTGTGCTTTTCGTGTTCTTTCTTCGGAACAGATCTACCATGGCTTTATGATTGAATCATAATAAACCTTACAAAGTGTTTTGCATGAATGAATAACAAGGGACAATAGTTTTTGCATTATGCGCTCATTTCTGGAAATCATGCATTATGCAATGAATACGAAGTTCATGGTTCATTTTTTAATCTCAATATTTTTTCATCTATTAATTTAGATGATTCTGCTTAATGTAATTAGATTATTTGATTATTTTAAACCATGTGGCTCTGCCTGGATTTTGATTCTTGATGCTTAAATAATAGTCGTTGTGAGCTTGGGTTTTTGTTGGGTTGTCGGATGATCTTGCATGCAACCACCGTGCATACTTGTTCTTTTTCTTCAGTACCTTCTTTCAGTCAGGACTATTCCGAGGACAGATAATTTAGAGTGAGAACGTAGGTGGAGTAGATAAGTAATAAAGGCCGGAAGTGCCAGTAGTCTCTTTGTCAAGGAGCAGCCAGTTGATTAGCAGTGCTGTAATGTGGAAGGTGTATTTAATGGGTTATGCTTTATTTCAAAAGTGCTTTGTGTGCCTTTTTGGCACATCTCAGGACTGTTTTAGCCAGTCGCCTTTCTACATCTAGATACTGATAAAATCTGTGATTACCAGCTGACTGGCTCTGGTATATCTGAAGATAGGATTAACTAGTCAATCACAATCTTCAGATGTATCGAGCACCATTGATTTGTTAGTTAAGTTCATGATTTGCTGTCCATGTGGAGACCAAGGATTGATTTTTGAATATCCAAAGATGAGTAAAGTGGGCCCATTGAAGGTTTAGATGTTTTGCTCACCGTCAATTCACTCTTAACATATTTGCAACATGGCATAACAAAAATAGAATCAAAGTTGGGCGAAAGCACATAATGCCAAATAATTTCTGTAGCACTGTAAATTGCATATTTTTGCAATTTCACATTATTTTTTATGCTCACTTTGGTGTCCATTCCTTTAGTGTCTGTGTAGGCCTTTGCTAGGCTTCCTTTTTCAAGGTCACTTCTTATGCCCTTTTTAGCATTTCCCTTATGTTCTTATTGTAACTAGTTGTTTTTGAGTGTAAATTGTTTGGATACTAGCATCTAGTGTGAATGTTCGTGCATAGCGCTAGCGTCTTGCAACAATTTATTGTTCAATGGCCATTTATGAGCATCTTGCCACTTGTCACCCTTCCAAGTTAGTGGAAATGTTCCAAGATTTTTGAATGGCTCATCAGCCTCTTTCTCTTTCCTCTTCTCACTTTTGAATACAATCTTTTATTTGGCAACTCTCTTGCCTCCCCTCCTCCCCTCCTCTCCTCTCTCTCTGTCCTCTTACACTCTCAAGCTTACAACTCTCTACAACTTGTTATAGCTCTCTACAATTCTCACGACAATCTTTCTAGTTCTGTTGTTTCCTTTGGCTTTTGTAGTCAGTGTACCCTTACAATGTCTTATTATGTTTCGATAATATTGATTATCAAACTATGCATTAATTGGTTGTTAGCTTTAGATAGTTATAAGCGTTGGTTGGTTGACGATTGTGTTCTTGGCAACCGTCGAATTCTTTGAATAGATTTGTGTATCATCAAGGAAAGTAGTATAATCTAGTTGCTTCAACTTCGATCCTTAGTTGACCATCTTTGGTCTACTTCTGTAATAATTTCATGTGCAAATAAAGATATATTTTTTTCTCTTGTATTTGGTATGCATTGTCATCTATATTATTAATTCATGTATTCATTTTATTACATAGAGCAATAAACGTTTGGCATTACTTTAAAAGAAACTAGGTCAGATTCAAGCGATTCATGCCCTTAGGTCCCAATAAAGGCGAGAAGAGTCCACAAGGTTGGTCAAGACCATGAGATCAGATAATCTTTAAGGATAATTGAGGAAAGGGAACGAAGGAGAAGATTACAAGAAACACTTGAGAAAAATACAACCGCTAGATTTTCAAGTCAAAGTCTTTCTCAAGAACACAATCAAGCTGAAATATCAAGATAATGTATTTTTTTGATGAAGGAAGTTGGGAGACAGTCATATTCTTTCAACGGGGCATTGAAATGTTGTCAGTCGAAGGAGATGCAGTCGAGCCAAGGGTGTTTAAAAGAAAATTTGAAGGTGAAACAAGTGCACAAAAGGATGAAGTTGAGGGAAGATTTGAAGATTTTTATGTAGTTGAGAGTGTGAGAGAAGCATTGGAATGTTTGAATCAAAATTCCCTAGCAATCAGATCCAAGGTGTTAGGTTTGCATAAGAGTAAAATCATAGTAAGCCCTAGCGGACACCAAAGTATGGAACAAAAGGTAATTATTGGAACCCAAGCATTTTTGTTGAATTTTGTGGTCATTTCATTAAGGAAACATACGATGCCTTGTTAGGTTAGGGTTTGCTGTTGGTAGTCAAGGTTGATCACAACGGAAAAAATAATGCAATCTCCATTGAGAACAATGGTTGGAAATATGTAGTTGATTTAAAGAACCAAGCCATAAGTGAGGAAGCAACCAACTTTGATTTGTTAGATTTAGGCTTTCAAGAAGAATGGATAAATAAGCATGACTTAGGTTCAACAAAATCGAATGACGAAGGGATTTTAGAATTACTCATGCTCAGCGGATGAAACAAATTCTCTCAATAGCCTATTTCAACGCCAAATGGAGGACTATGAGGTATTTCCATTGACTTGTAGTTTTTTTCCAAAGCCGCAACACGTAGGGATAAGTAATTGATGAAAAATGATTTTAAAAAATTGGACAGTTTATGTGTGCAAAACACAATCCATGGTTTGTAAAAGACGATGGTTGCAGCAGAGGTATCTGGCTTTGTAGAATAATTCAAAATTACTAACGATATGCCTCCAAGTACATTAAAAAGTTTGACTATACTAAAAACTCAATTGTAAAGCTTGATTACATTAAAAGGTTTTGACCATATCATATGGCGAGAAAAGAACTCATTTGCACAATAAGAAAAGAATTGTTGTACGACTTACTTTTCCCTCAGTATGCATCATACAATGGTTAGTCTACATTGTACAATAATATTTGAGGCCATTGTATAGCCACATTGTACAACACCATCAAAAGCTAAAGATTTCACAACCCCATTTGCTTATTAAGATTGTATAGACTATAAGACACATGGTACGATGAACATATTTAGTACAATAAAGATCCTTGCGGTATGACTTTAGGTGGTGAATAGAAGAAAATTTTAAACTACACACCCTCCCTTAGATTACACTGTATGATCATTTTGCTAGTGAGGTCACATTGTACAGTCAAATTGTCAAAACATTGTATGAGTATGATTTTCCTATTGTACAACTCCATTAAATCACTGTAAAACTTGCCTTAAATCACATTGTACAATGTGCATTGAAACACAATGTATGGCTTGGGTACAACGTACAACACACAAAGCTTATTAATTGTATCATACATATCCTTCATCACTCCATCATATGGTCGATTGCAAGGTCCAACATATGACTTGTAAGAGGTAACTTATTTGTCGTATGACATCCATTCATTCATGTCATACAACTCTATCAAGGAATCAATTGCCTATATCGTACAACTAGTCCACAACACACAAACTTTGCAACATATGACCATCAACCATCATACGACAACTTCCTTCCGTGGTCACCATCATATGTTGGTTAAACACTCCACAATCTCTCTTTTTTTTGGCTATGACATCAGTTTTTTGCCTCTTAAAAAATCATGAAAACATTGTGCGCTATGAAATTGTGTGGTTTTGAAGGTGCCCCTTGACCTTGTTGGGGGCGTTGCCCCCAAACCCCCATTGCACTTATTTGATTTGCCAAGTACACTCAAGTCCAAGTTTGCATGGTGCACTTCCAAGTTTGTTTACATGTACTTGTCCACAATATCATCATCAATTTGGAAAGTTTTCCTTAATGTTACTTGATGTTTGCTTGTCGTTTGGAAGATGATTTTTTCCGTGAGGGGGGAGTGGGAGGGGGATAATGTAGTTAGTGTATAATGTCTATTATTATGTTTCAATATTATTGATTATTTGACTATGCATTAATTGTTTGTATTAATTTGTTGTTGGCTTCAGGTAGTTATAAGCGTTAGTGTTGATAGTTGTGTTCTTTTTGGCAACCGTTGGGCCCTTTAAATATATTGTGTATTATCAAAGAAAGTAGTATGATCTAGTTGGATCAACTTTAATCCTTGGCTAACCATCTTTGGTCTTCTTCTGTAATAATTTCATGTGCGAATACAAATATATTTTACTCTTGTATATGGTATGCATTGTCGTCTATATTATTAATTCATGTATTCATTTTATCAGATAAAGTAGTAAACAACTTTCTCAAGCCTATGAGGTAACATTATCCCTTTCATTTTCTATCTTTGAGCATCTTGGGGATTATCACATCCCTTGTCAAATTATTTATCTTTTTTTCTATCTGGGTTGTTGTAGTGGAAACACCAAAGCAAGGGTTTGATTAAGGTGAACTCCCAAACAACCACAAACAATTTTCTCGTCTTGCTAGGTTTGTAGGTTAGGTAGATTTTGGAGTTCAAATCACAAATTTTGTGACTTTTTGCTCATGTTTGTGTCAAACAATAGTGCAACACATGGACGTCCATGCTACACGCTGGTATACTTCGCCAAGACTCTCAGATTTCAACCACAAGTTCCTTATTATCTATATTTTCCATTTTATCACATTTTATTTGTTTTTCTGTTTTCGTATATTTTCACGAGTTAATTCATTTTAAGCATTTTATATAGTGAAACTTATTTGAGTGTATGTAGTGGAATTTACTCTCAAAGGAACCTAGCTTTTCTTTTGTCAGAGTCCAATTTTCCCACATTACAATTTCCATTCCCTATTTTCAAGACCCTAAAAGTAAAAAAATGCTAATTGATGGAAATCCACCAAGAAACTTTCCCTACAACTATTGACACACAATTAAAAATCCCAAAGAGGTGGTTCATTGAAAAGGGAAATATTCTATACAAAAACCATGTCAAAAGATGCATCACAATCTAGCAATGTCGATGTTGTCACGAGTCCTCAATATCCATGTCATTATCTCTAACAATCATTAGTACCATTAATTATTAGAGATGTGGCATTTTGTAATGTCGAGACTCTTTAAACTTATACTATATCAAAACAAAGTTTAAGTAATAGATAAAATGAATTATAGTTAAAAGTTTATTTTTAATAATATTAAGATGCATATGAAGAGTTATGTCTATATTGGAGGAAAAAGGTATCTAGAGAGACAAAGCAAGAAGGAGCATCATTACTGGATACATTTTATATATCTAATTATTATCTTTGTGGAGCATGGATTGTGGGCCAACAATGTGAGGACATAACCCCTTAAGGTTTGAAATTAAAGGATGAAAACACCTTAATTTCTATTGATGAGTTAGCAAATGTGAATCCTTAATTCAGATAGATTTGAAGACAATTCAAAGATATCATAATGAAGATAAATCATTGCAAATTTAGGATAATTAATAGTAGATACAAATAATAAGTTTCCTCTTTTTTGAATTATATTCTAAATATTATATCTGAATTAAAATAAGCTTTGTAGTTCTCTAAAGTTGATGTTATATTTATAATTGGTTGTGTTGCTATAATTTGAGTTAGATAAGGAAGATTTAAAGGGGACATTATAAATGATATAAGAGTCAAATCTTTGCTAGCCTATGAAAGAGAAACCAACAATTGAATACAAAAAATCATATGCAAGTGATGCCTAAAAGCACGTTTGATAACATGGTCGACCATATTTGTCAAAGATAGTCATTTATATTGTTAAAGGAGGGCACGTTAATTCCCAATGCCCCTTCAAACTCAAGAGCTCTATTTATAATAGGCATAGTGACCAAGTAAAGGAAAATCAAGTCCTAAATAATAAACATCCATGGTTGGAAAGCAAGATATATATGTAGGAGACAGGGGTACTAAAGAGAGCAAGCTTGAATTTAACATAAGCTTCCTACACCATCGTTTCACATCAGCAAATTAATAAATTTTTATTAGCAAATAAGTGGCCTTTGTCATTTGATGAGGGTTTTGTGAGCAAATTCAACATATTTTTAGATATCAATAATGAAACAATATATTGACTTTGCGTGTCAAAATTTGTTCAACAAATTCCATCAATCAATACAATTATTAATTGTTTGTTATCAAACTCTACATTTCCGAATGCAATATCATTAACAATTAGTGGAGGTTCTATTGATTGTTTGAGAAGAGTTACCAACAAAAATCTAATAATTTTTTTGATTAGGAATTATTAATAAAAGATGGATGTTGATAAAGAAAAAAATTGATACGTTGATAGACGTGTTGGATCAAATGCTCCATGTGATGAAAAATAATATGAATGTGTCCAAAAATAAAAATAGAAGGGCAAACATTTTAAGAATCAACAACAAAATTCAAAACAATTGCACATAGAAAATAATTATTGGGTCCGTTGATAAATGTCTACGATCCATGTTCATTTGTAAAGAAGAAAATCATGAGCCAAGGGTGATTTTGAGGAATATATTTTTAGATTTTCTAATACCACATAGTAAAATCCATCTAGAAAAAGACAAAAAATAGATGAAGAGACCAAGTAGACCTTCGAACTAGTGGCAAAAACACCAAAGATAAATTTACAAGAGAAAGAAGTCAAGGAAGAATTTGTAGAGCATGTCAAAAGTAGTAGGGTTAAAACTAGAGCTACAAAAAAATCAAGAAGGAATAGATCAATGATTAAGAACAAAAGGAATCCACCATACATATTAGAGATGAAATTGACATACAAGATAGCAATTTAGAGTAGCATAAAACAATGGAGGATGTAGAATTCAGCTCCACTAATCTTTATGCTATAGATTTAGGTCAGAAGGATTGTTGAATCATTTCATATCCTTCTAAATAAAAAAAACACAAGGAAGCTTACCTCATTTCAAGAAAGTGCAAAAGATATATTGTGGAACCTAAGATTATGTGAGGAATAACAAAGAATGGAAAAATGAGCTAAGTTGATAGCTACTCAAGTAAAACAATATTTCACGAATTTAAGGAAATTTCTTCCATAGATAATGAAAAGCAAGAGTTTAGACAACAACTAGGTGTACTCCTACATCCTGCATGGAAACCTCAAAAGATAATGATAGAGCAAACAATATTAGGTTTGCAAGTTGGAGTGATTGATCCTTTTATCCATCAAGGACTAGGAAAGGTTAGTCCATTTAGCATCATCAAGGAAGAAAAAAGGTAAGCATTCTAATCATTCTTATGAGTACAATTCAAATAATGAAAGATCTACAATAATAGCATAGATTTAATTTGTATTATCTCCTTTTAATATTTTTGTAATTGTGAAAAACACTCTAAGTATGGGAAAAAAGTGAAAGATATGATTTACAGTAAAGGAAATCTAGATCCTTTTACTCAAATACAAAATTGGTTGTGTAAAAAAAGGTGGGATCCTCGTATTTAGGGCACTCTTGCAATTGAAGATGACAAAGGATGTAACACTACTATTGTCTTGGATGTCAAGGATGACAATCAAGAGTTTGTATTCATTGCACAAGATCTTTGATGAATATGTAATGAGAGTAGAAGATTATGAGATATTATACTATTCAACTTGACCAAGCTGATTTATCTTATTTTTTGAAGCCTAAATCTATTAAGGAGAATACATATGATTTTGTTAATATGAGTGTTTCCTAATGGCAGATGAAAAATAAACATAATTCTAGATATATAAATGAGCTGAAATTTCTATAGTACATGGATTGAGTAAAGTATATTGTTTCATAACATACCTCCAAGACAAACACTTGATAGAGGATGACACATGAGAATGGATTTTTGTAAGAAAGGAGTAACTTGTGAAGGTTCCTTTGCTACTAGGGGAAATGACAATGATACACAATTTCCCATCTTCTTATTAGTATTCATTGGATGAAACATTTGCTCTAAAGGTAACATCATCCCGCAAAACTCACACTGGTGCATATAAGTTTAGACTGCTGATGACAATTGGTTTATGCAATTGTAATAAGAAACTCCTACCACCTATTTGTGAAGTGAATCTATTGCAAAGTGAAGATCCTTTTGTCACCATTGGAATTGGGGAGGAAGAATTTATCTTCACCACTATTCTAAGGCAACTAGTACCACAATAGTGCAAACTATATTGCTCCTATATCTTACATTTTGTATAAAAGGGAAGGAAGGCAAGTACTGGCATAAATAATCATATTAGTTCTTGCACAAAAGAGGCAACTGATAGATGACCCAAAATTCACTTACATAGCTATTTGGGACAATGAACTCCAAATGACATCTATACTTCATACTGATATGATAACAATCAACTAATATTATGAGGTTGAAATAATGTGCATAGAGACACCAAGAGAAGTGGGAGACTATATGATACTTGGTACAATAAAGCAACAACTTCATCTATCTCCTATTGTTTTTGAAAAGATAAGCAACAACTTCATCTATCTCCTATTGTTAATTTTGAACAATATAATTCTTTTTTAGGTAGCCATCTACTTATCACGTCGATAGAGATAATAGAGAGTCCATGAATATACCAATATTTGAAGGAGATAGTTAAGCTCCTAAAATTTTACTTATGATGCAAGCTATGAGGATTTTTATATCTTGCAAGAACATGGTTAGATCTCATAGAGTTGTGTATGACTAGCAATTAGAGGAAGGTAACCTAGGAGAATGCTACTTCAAAGATACTTTTAGAGAAAGACCTCATTGGGATGTTCTCACAAATCAAAATTTGAGGAATATTGAAAGAAATGACATATATCGAGAAACATTCATCTTCTCCATAGAATCTAAATAATTTATCAACGAGTGGGCATCAATTGCAAAGATTACAACTCTTTTTTTTGAAAGTGAAAACATGGGTGCAATTGTAGTAGGTTTTCATCTCATGTTTGGGAAAATAGAGTGTGTAATAATTAATTTCTTGGATTGGAAAACTATACTTTCTACTCTCCAAGATGGTGGGGCATCCATGAACATTTTGGCTAAGGAAATACAAGCAACTCAAGGATATTGAGCCAACATAGTAGAGTTTGGTCAATATGGTATTTCACACAAATGACATCAACCTTATTATGACATTGAAGGATTATCTTGGTAGACAGGTTGAAGCAAGAATAGTAACGATAGCTCTTTTAGGACACTATTGTAGTATAAAGTTGAGCATAATTGAGACAATTAGAGAACCATCGCTTGGTGCAGAGTTTCCAATTCTTAATTATATTTGAGTAGCACAATAAAATCTAACTACATTACAAGGAGGATTGAAGATTGAGAATTACAAATCTCCAAGGATGATTTGGGATCCTGATAACTCTAGGAGCATCTTAGTTTCTGATTGCTTAAGGAAAAAAATCTTGGAAAGGGTAGACTGTAATGTCCCCTCTTCAGACATAAGTTACATCCAAACAAAGGTTAAGTAATTGATAAAACATAATTATAATTAATGTTAATTTTTAGTAACATCAAGGGGCATGTGAAGGCTTATTTCTGTTGGAGGAAAAAGGCATTTAAGAGAGACCAAGCAGGGATAAGGAGCATAATCATTGAATAAATTTTATTTATCTAATTATTACTCCTTGTAGAGCATGGTCTATGGTTCAACAACTTGAGGATGAAACCCCTCAAGGTTTGAAATTAGAGGACGAGAACCCCCTAATTTTGATTGCTAAGCTAGTGGATAAAAACCATTGTTTTAGGAAGATTTGGAGACAATTCAAAGACATCTTAGTGAAGATAGATCATTGAAAATTTGAGATAATTAACAAATACAAATAATAAGTTCTCTCTCTTTTGAAATATATTCTAAATATTTATATGAATTAAAGTAAACTATTAAAACTGCAATTTTATAAAGTTGATATCATGTTTATAATTGAGCTTGTTGTTATAGTTGTGAGTTAAATAAGGAAAATCAAAATGGGAAATTATACATCTAAAGAAATATTAGACAAAGTGTCACAAAATAACTAAAATAGGATCTACCAAGTAGTAGAAAACATATTGCTTTCACTTGATGATCTCCAAAACCTATGGAAACTAACAATTAGAGATTATAAAAAATAATGTCATGATTAGTGAGCCACACAAGGTACTTGTACAAGTTGATTAGCCATGGAAATTTTCCCAAAACATAGGGAAGGTGGCTTCCATATGCAATCACCATGAGGCATAGATAATTTCGTCGAGTTGAATGTTTGGAAATGAATGTAATTTTATCCAAATCAAGAATACACTTTTTTTTCCTAATTTTGTATCACCTAATTAAGACCATTAAAGAGGTTTCAGAGTTATGAAATCCTTATTAATGATTTTTTAAAACCCCTCAGTAGTACATAGCATAAGAAACCCCAAGAATTTTAAAAATTGTCAATTTTGATTATTAGCTCCCAATAATAAATTTTGTAACCCCAAAGCCTATTAAATGGGTGACATGTAACAAATGAGAATGTTACAATGAGACCATTAAATATTTGGCATGCACACGCTCATAATTTTGTATTGGAAACTAAAAGTTGCAAAATAAGTGACCCCCCCAGAAAATATGAGATGACACTATTGTAGACATGGAAAATGTAAAATTCAATACAACACACTTGATCCTGATTACTAACAAAATTTTCTTCCTGAATCACACTCTCAGCTTATCACCACCTTCTGTCTCTTAATTAGATAAATCATTATTTATTTAATTAGGTCTTTCTCCCCCGTTGATTAAATTAATCAATTTAATTAACCCTAAAATCCCTTTTAATTAAATAATTCATTTTATTTGATTAAATCCCTAAAGTCTTTTCATTAAATTGAATAAATTAAACCTTATTTAATTTAATCTAACATTATCCCCTTTGATTAAATAAATCAAAAAAATTTATTTACTTAATCCTTTCCTCTCAATTCTGATTTAAATCAACTCATAAATTTGAGTCAAAATTGTCAAATCATCTAATCTCTCATTAAATTGATCAAATATTGATTAATTTAATCTCAATCACTAAAATCCTCTAGAGAATGCAACTTGCACAATAAATCAATTACTTTGATTTATTTAATTGCCTATTTTCTCTCAATATGGAATAAAGGAGGAATATTCCCTCAAATTTGAATTCAAAAAAATCCAAGTGGATGGGTACTTCCAACAAAGCATCCAATTCTCTTACATGTCTTTGTGCATTGAGCCAAGTGACATTTATTTCATTCTTTTTTCCCTCTCACATGTCATTTCCTCAATTTCAAATTCCACTTAATTGCATTTATTGGCACTTTGACCAAAATGTGCACAACCTTCAACCATTCACATCTTGACAAGTGGCACTTGGCCATTGGATGTTGAATGATCCCACATTTCTCAAATTCACTCTTTTCTCCATTTTAAAAATCTATAAATGAAAGGTTCTTCCTCTAATTCAACATCTACAATCTCATGCAAAGTTACTCTCTTCACATTGGGAGCTAATTTTGTCCATTTCTCTTCAAGTGTTCATCATTTTCATAATTTCATAGCTAGATTATGCCAAAATCTCATCAAGGAGATACAATCATCCACACATCATCAACATTGCAACAAAGGAGTTTGAAAATGGCCAATTTCGACACACCAATTGGCACCAATTCCCCCATGTGATCAAGAGTTTTCTTTGCTTAGATAGATTTGATTTAGTTTATTGCATTGTTCTTCATTTTTCTTTCTATTTAAGCTTTGTAAATGGATTTCAAGGGGAATCCTTGTTTTATCTTGCATATTGAGCTAATAATGTGTTTGTTTGTTGTATTTGTGTAGGTATGAAACCACGGTTCATAACTATAAATGTTTGTGTTTAGAATCCAAGTTATAATTGTACAAGTGTTTATAACTCCAAAATTTGATAACAATGATGAAATTAAAATCTTGGTAGAAAACGAGAATTAACAAAGTTCACTACTATGCACTACATAAATTTTTGTATTTCCAAAAATAAAGTCATTAAAAGAAGTGTGTATGTGGAAGTTATGTGGGCCTTCAAAGTTAAAAAAAGAGGAGTGAACAACATTTTTTTGAGAAACTGCAATTTCTAGAAAAATCCAACAAATACAAAAACTAAACTCATCATTATTTAGACGATAAAAATAGTAAGGGTTAAAATAACTTGACTCAATTTGGATACCATACAACTAAGATATGGACCTCCAAAGTCATGAAATGAATATCAAAATATACATTAGAGAGGGGTATATTCATGCAAGAGAGAATGTGATGATGTGGTGCTTAAAAAAGGGCCATGTGGCCTCAAATTAGAACTCAACACTTATCTTGCTATAAAATATCCCATGGATCCCAAACCCACCCATGATTCTCTAAATAATGCTTGGAAAATATGAAACCATTCTTTGTTTGGTTGAAATCACTATTAAGAGGCTAGAGACAATTTTGAGGGATCAAAGAGTGGTTTTAGAGGGCATCAATGTAAGAAAATAGCTAGTAATGGATATTCCGATGGGAATGTCAAAGACTTGGAAAAAATTCTAGTTGATGGACCTTAGTAGCATTAACTTCAATCACTTGACAAATGATACACTAGTCTATTAAACCAATAAGAATGGTATGTTGATGGTGTGGGTATGGCACTTAACCTCTAGAAAAAAGTGTAGGAAGCTCCACTAGGTAGTGCGTTGGTTGTCACAAGATGAAGAGGAGGTGGCCCAATGGTAAGGATTTGGTAGATTGAAGAATCAAGTGATGGTCATGTGAAGTACCAATGGCGGGTCAACTATAGCCCCAAAAATTCTTAAAATTTTATTTATTGCCTTGACTTGCATATCATAAATGTTGGAAATATTGTCATTGATGTCAAAGGTATATTAAAGAGTTCATAGAGCAAAGATTGATAGATGAAATAATTGCCATCATTATCATTGATGTCAACGTAACAATATCATTGAATGCAAGGTAAATATTATCATTGATGTCAAAGATGCATGGACAAGATTGTTGGAAATTGTCATTGATGTTAAAGGAAGAAAAGGGAGATTGCTGGAATTTTTCATTGATGTCAAGTCTATGAGTAAGATTAATAGAATATTAGTCAAAGGAGAATTTGTTGAGAAAGCGTGATGGCCAAAGGCCACTAATTGATAGGCAAGGATGGCTAAGTATCTTATGGATGTACTTAAGTCTCGTGCTCATGTTATTATGATTGGAGTAACTAATCAACTGAATAGTCTTACCAAGCACTTAGAAGATTTGGAAGGTGTGATTTGGAAGAAATGAAAGGATTGCTAATTATCACTTTAAGAGAATATCTATTATGCTTTATTATGATTTAATTCAAAGGCTGGAAAATTTCCATTATATGGGATTAATGTAAATTAAGGAGAAAAAAATATCTTTTGATTTAATACGAAGGCACCGTTTAAAGGCTTTGTGAAGAAATGACTAAAGGTTGTTCAGAAGAATCACAACAATCAATATAATGAAGGCGAAAATGTTTGTTTATTAACATAATTTAAAGAGCAACAGTTATATTTGTCAACCATATAAAACAAAAAGCTAAGAGAATAAGATAAAACATAAAAAGACAAAGCACATAAGACAAAATTGAGAAAAAGACAAAAATGATAAAACAAGATAAAAAACTTTATTCAGAGGTGGGGATTCATAAGGTAATGATTATTTATTAATTATGTGAAGGCTACAATTTATTAGAGTGATAAAGGAAACAAATTAAGGTTGTAAAGGAAATGAATTTCATGAAGGAAACAATTAAATTAAAGGCATTAAAAATCCTATAACATTAAAATAGTCAAAATAAATAAGTTGGACCTGTTTGATCCCAATATGGGATGGCACCACACTCATCATCACTTTGTTTTACATGTAATAATTTTTGGGTTGGGTTTTATGGAGCATACAAATGGCTTGATCATGCCATGATTTTTTCTTAGTTCTTTTTCTCCTTTGCTAGTTATTTACCTCTTCCAATGGATTTTTTGGTTAGATTAAACTTTTTCCAATCATTGTCTTATTGGGTTTTGCATTGAATGGAAAATTTCTCTTCTCAAGACTGATAACATGTAGTTTTTTCTTAATACCTCTTTGTTGACTCATCAACTCACATTATTTAGGTGTGTAAACTTGACTCTAGACCTTCTTAACGAGCATGTTGGATTGATTGGTGGAATGAGGCTACCATACACAACTCTTGCTTCCTTCACAACTATGACTACTAATTGGCTTAATTTCATTGTCTTGCATGTGAGGTCACCACCTCAACTCTCCACCAAGCCATTGTGATGCTTGAAGGCAATCCCTTCACTCATATCTTGTAATTGCAAGTGGCTAAGCTCATCTTCCAATGTTTTTTGATAATCATTCAACTAGGGGTGCCCAAATTAAAGCTCATTTGCATTGGTTGAAGGTGGGATACAAAGCTTCTAAATATTTTTTTTCAAGATCTTATTCTCAACACACCTATCAAGGTATCCAAAAAATTATGGATGACCACTAATTTCTCAAAGAGCTTCCTGATATTCTTGAAGCCTTTGCTTGAAATTATGAACAAGTTTTCAAAGCTCAAGATACTTATTTTGAATTAGAGCATCCTTTACAAGAGTGCCTTAAGGTTGTTCATTGCCATCTCTCTTCTTCTTAGTGATATTTTTGTGATCAATTTCTCTCAATTGTTGATATCCATGAAGCTATATTCACCATGGCCATTGACAATTCCCTCAACTGTGATTATTTTTCTTGTGATTTTTACAAGACCCTCTAAGATTATGTTGGTAAGGATCTTCATAATGTTTATCTTGAATCCTTTCATTCTAATTCCTCAGGAAAAATACTAACAAAGGAAATATTAAATCCCTACATAAGTCTAGTGATCTTGAAGATATCTACAACTAGAGGCTAATCACAATGCTTAATGTTTCTTACAAGATCATATCCAAGCCTCTTGCATTGAAGTTGCTCCATGTTTTATTCAATTAGTCTACATGCTATTTTTTGATGCTTTAGCATGTTTTATTATCAATAACCATCAATCTAGTGCTCTTGGCATTTTCAGGTCGATTTGCAAGTGTTATCCTTTAGTTCTTTCCATTTATGTGCTTGTAAAAGGTTTTGGATACTTTTTGGCTAATTCTCTTTCTTAGATATTGGTTAGAGGTATCTCTTTACCAAATTCCATGCCAACTCAATTAGAGAATGGCCATTTTTCTAATGATTTCTTTCTCACTCTTCTAGAAGAGAAAAATAATATTAACCAAGCTATCCACCACTTGGATATTTTTTGCAAAGCCTTGGGTTCTAGTATTCAATAGTGAAAAATCAATTTTATCAGCAATCATTTTTGCATAAGCCTCCTTGGCTTGGCTCTTATGGGTGGAAATGGAGAAATATTCAAGTTCTTTGGTATTCCTTTGGCCTTTAAAGTTTCTGTAGCCACTCTTTGACAAGTTCTTCTTTCTACAATTGAGAAGTTGACATATTGGATTAATAAACCTTTATCCTTGGTAGGGAAGTTCTAGATATGTTTAAATATTTTGGAAGCCACTCATGTTTATTATTCTTCTCATTGGGTCCCTTATAAAACCTCTTATCTACAACTTGAAAATATCCTTAGAGAATTTCCTTGGGCCTCCTTTGAGTATCATAGAGGTTTTCATTGAGTGAGATGAGAGTATTACTATCTCCCTCATGCTTTTGTAGGTCTTGAATTAATTTTCACACAACATGAAAGCTTAGATTTGTGTGCCAAATGGATCACTTGAGCTTTATAGGGTAACAAGGAATTTTTTTTTTTGGTTTTTCATTGTATTTATTTTGGTGTCCCTTCTAGGAGGCTATCTTGGAAGGGGATTGAACTTCATACCCTTCTCATGATGAAATAGCTCATTCAAACCCAATAGAATTTTGTGATGAAAATTATTTGGAGAGCTTGGGAAGCCATTGAGTCTTGGATTCTTTTGAATTGTATTGAATTTCACAATGGTCTCTCTGGTAAAAAATAATCAATTTAGTGGTATCCTATTTTGCATTTCCAAGATCTTTGTCTCGCTGAGATTCCATAATTCTACGCTTTGAGGTTTTTCAAAAAAGGGATCAAGATCCTTTGGAATATTTTTTTCCAAGTGACTAGGAATTTCTTAACTTGGCCTAATGTCAAAGTGAAGTTTCATTTATCTAATCAGGATCATGAAAATTAAGAGATTGTTCTGGATGTTATTCCTTCAAATATGGATCACAAAATTGGAGTTAAGTCTTGCAAACCATGGTGGAAATATTGGAAATGGTACCCTAATACACCATTTTAAGATTACAAGCCTCATAAAGGTTGTTCTTGGATTTTGCCTCATTTGCTTATGATGCCCATATTAAATTAGAGATGAATACTACAATCTCTTCTAACAATTTGGTAGCACAAATAATGTACCATTTGGTCAAGTATTCTTGAGCCAAAGCTCACTCACTTTGCTTGGTGTATTTTTTTTAAGGCCTTCCAACTGGTTCTAGGTTAACCCATTTGGGGATTCTACGTACTTGATATCTTTTTGTGGTAATTAGGAATCTCCTAAGAATATTTTATGGTTTGGTCCTAGAGCTCAAGCTTCCTAGACTTAGATTCATGATTTATTCATGTCTTTTTATTTTGAGCCTTTTTCTTGGCATATGGTGTTGTTAGGAGATTGACCTATAATCCCTTTCATATATACTTAGATTTTACATACTTTCAGGATAATTTTTTTGAATATTTGAAAAGAAAAAAATGTTATTTTTTTTTTGATGTTATGTTGTTCATAATTTCTCACTTTATTCTAAAGCTAAAATTTTCTCTAATGTGCTTATTTAGATTGAATGCAAGCCAATAAATTTTTACTTGAAGTTTCCTAACTCCAGGTGTTGTTGGATCATTGGTGCAATGCCCCATGTTCTGTTGCTAGGGTCCCTTTGATTTCCATCTCCAATCAAGGTTGATCACCACCTTGTGGGCATCATTAAGGGAATAACAATTCTGCTCCTGGTAATTGAGATGCTTATTCTTAGGCCTTTCTACCTCATGTGAGAAGATACTATCCTTAGAGAGGATGCTTACTAGTCATTATTTTACTTTTCTATTGACTTTTGGACATGGGATGACTAGCTAGCCAAACTTTGGATAACTCCCTTGATTGACTCTTGCTATTTTTCACGTTCATAATGCTATTGAGGATAAAAAGGATGATAATGCTAATTATAGTTGAGACCTTCATGTGTTCACTTCAGACTTCATTGATCTAGGGTAAATCGAATAATTGGAACCCACCTTCTCCTCCTAGTGCTCTTGCTCTTCTCACATCACGACTTATTGTATTTATGTTTTATTTTGAGATGTTGCCCCATTTAGAATTCGAGGTATGACTATTTCACCCACCTACGTGACTTGTATTTATGTTTTGTTTTGGGTTGTTACCCCACTTAAACTTTTGATACATAACCTTACTTTTTTTGTACATATATTTAATACTTTTTTATAAACGATAATATAAACACTAGGGGAGAGGAGCCGATATGTAAGCAGGGGCCCTAACGTGCGATCGGACATGCACTCATTGGGGCCCACACCTATACACCGGTCCTCCACAACTTAAAAAAAAAATCATCCATAAATAGGCACGATGACATCAAACATAAATCATATATAAAATGCACACTTAATAGCATTAATTTAAAAACAAAACAAGTACACGCTGGCAACCAAACATGATGAAGTGTATCCAACTTGTATCTGACATATAACAAGAAGCATTCCAACATGGAATTTAAACAACACAAACATTAACACATGCACCCTTCCCTGTAAACTGGTAAACCCAACTTTCACACCAATGCAGGTGTCACTTTCATATTAATCACAACTACACAACATAAACAAGGTGCCAAGTCAACAAATTTGAAACCCATCTGACCCATCTTTGACCGGCTAGCGAACCCATTACAACAATGTTTCCCATCATAGCATAAACAAACCAACACGTAAATGCATTCGCTTGTCCCGTCTGCCATGAGATCTACAACATGTATCAACTTGAATCAGTCCCATCTTGCCAAGTAGGGTGCACATGTATTGGAGCCAAACCCAAATATCCCACCTGGATCCATTTAACACTCCTGTAAGGCCGCCATTATTCAAAACAAAAACATGGAAACAATTTCAAACAATCCACCAAACCAATCAAGTCAAGAATTAATGGCTAAAATCAATCAAATCTCCAATTCATACGAAACAAAATTCAAATTCAAAATAGGACAACAATTTATTTCACCACACCAAACAAGCATCAATCAAATTCAAATAATTCCCAATTCAAGAAAAGGAGGAGTGACAAGCACAAAATTGAACGAGTTAACATCAAGGGGAGGCAACAACTCAGATTCCAGTGCACCAACACCATATTGTACCAGGTTTTCCTTTTCCCACTTTTCCATTCGTTTACTTTATATTGTTCTTCATTACAACCATTACTATTTTCCATTTCTAAGCTTTATATTGATCTTCATTACAACCATTATAGTCATAGATTTTTGTTTATGTTTCCCTAGGGTTTATATTGCAAATATTACAGTCATAGGTGTTTTTTTATGTATCGGTAGGGTTTATATTGCAAATATTGCAGTCATAGGTTAGCATATGTGTTCCATAGGGTTTATAATGCAAATATTACAGTCATGGTTTACCATTTAAAGCTTTCCCTAGGGTTTATTTTCCAAATAATATAGTCATTCGTTAGCATATACATTCCCTAGGGTTTATATTTCAAATATTGCAGTCACAATTTACCATTTATGTTTCCCAATGGTTTATATTACAAATTTTATAGTTATAGTTTACCATTTCGGTTTCCCTAGGGTTTATATTTCAAATATTATAGTCATAGTTTACCATCTTTGTTTCCCTAGGGTTTATATTGAAAATGTTATAGTCATAGTTTAGCCTTTCTGTTTCAGTAGGGTTTATATTACAATTATTACACTCATAGTTTAACATTTCTGTTTGATAGGTTCTGCATTATCATTCACTTTTCTTTTCATGTCTCTCAATGGTTCTGCATTATCATTCACTCTGCTTATCATAGTCTCACATCGTAGTCTCATAGGTTTTGCATTATTGTTTATATGGTAAATATTGGTCATGGTTTACCATTTCTGTTTCATAGGTCCTATATTATCATTCACTCTGCTTATCTTATTCTCATAGGTTCTGCATTATCATTCACTCTAGTTATATTATTTTCATAGGTTCTACATTATCATTCACTCTAGTTATCTTATTATCATAGCTTCTACATTGTCATTCACTCTGGATATCTTATTCTCATAGGTTTTGCATTATCAATCACTAAAGTTTCTATTTTTAGAAAGTTTTTTTTTCATCATTTTCATATGTTTTTGCTTCATCAATCGAGAAATTTTTATGCCTGTCAATGAGTTCGTCATAGACAATATATGTGAGCTTTGTTAAAATCTTACTATTTTTCATTCGTAAGCTTTGTGTTGTTCAAACATGAGTGTGGTTTTCACTTTGTTGTGCATGGGAATGTTAATGTTGTAAACGCTTAAGAGATATGAGATGTTCTTAAACTCTAACTCCCTTGCATAGTTTGTAATTTTGTGCTTCTTACTCCTCTACTTCCTTATGTCGCTCACTCTAGAATAGATGTAACTCTCTAAACTGTTACAAAAGAAAATCTCAATTGAAATGCAACAAACTAAAAAGATAACACATACACAAACTAAATAATCTTTTGTTCAAGTATCACTCTCTTCATACATATAAAGATAAATGTTAAATCATTTATGTTTCATAGTTTACCATTTATCTTTCCTAGGTTATGCATTATCATTGAATCTGGTTATCATATTCTCATATGTTCTGCATCACAAACTAATTATTCTTCTGTTCAAGCATCACAACACTCTCTTCATACATATATAGATAACTGTTCAATCATTTGTATTTCATAGTTTACCATTTATGTTTCATAGGTTATGCATTATCATTGACTTTGCTTATCATATTCTCATATGTTCTGCATTACAAAGTAATTATTTTTCTATTCAAGCATCACTGTTTTGATTCTAATTATTTTGTGTAGATGGCCAAGGGCAATGCAGTGGTGACCCGTACTGGGAACAAAAAAAAGAAAAGAGCCACGACAAGGTTGCCCGCCGAGAAACAAGGATTTAGATTCCCCCCTGAAATAGATCATGTTGCACAAGTAGATGAGGTTTCTACTCCTCAAATACCACAGATTGAGGTTACTACACCTCAAATACCGCATAAGGTAAAACAAATACAGAAGCTGTGGTTTGAGGATGACATGAAAATGACACTCTATGATGTTGAAGAGAATGACATGTCGATAAGGGGGGCTTCCAAAAAGCGGTCAATCCCAACAATCACACTGTCCAAATGGCTAGGGGGTCTAACAACAACTTCCAAGAAAGGTCCACCAACAGTCCTCACTAAAGAGGAAGAAAATCTTATTGTGGAATGGTGTGAGCAAATGGATGATATTGGTCATGGTCTTGAGATAGTCAATCTTAAGTCTGAGGTTGCTCAAATATGTCAAAATAGGCCAAACCCTTTCACCAATGGCTTCCCAAGGAAGTTCTGGTGGACAGGCTTCAAGCACAGACATCCTCAACTCGCATTATGAATTGCTGAAGGCCTAGACAAAGATAGGGAATTCAATCTTAGAGCTGATGTTGTAGATGAATTCTACATAATACTATCTGCAACATACAAATCCATGCCATATGGTCCTGATCGCATATGGAATTGCAATGAAACTGGCATCCAAGCAAGCAAAAATGGGTCCATGAAGGTGCTCGCAAGAAAAGTAGTAGGAATGTCTCTTACATTATCCCAAAGAGCCGTGAATTGATAACCATTCTATGTTGTGTCAATGCTGCCAGACAAAGCATTCCAGGATTCTACTTGTTCAAGGGGAGTGTGAACATAGATAGTTACATCATAGATTATGAACTAGATGCTTGCATGGAAACCCAACCACATGCATGGATGACCAAAGAATTGTTCATAGATTGGTTGACCCACTTCAAAACCTCAATTCCAGGTGGTGTCTCGCCCACCAATAAGGTCTTGCTAATCTTTGACGGCCATGGAAGCCACATAGCACTCAAAACCATCGAGGAAGCAAGAGAAATCGGTGTAGATTTGTTAACATTGCCATCACACACATCACATAAGCTACAACCATTGGATGTGAGTGTGTTTGCACCTTTCAAAGCTTACTTCAAATCAGAACGTACAGATTTTTTGTCAAGGTTTCCAAACATTGAAGTGAGGAGGAGAGAACTTGCAATGTTAGGTAGCAAAGCAATGAAAAGAGCTTTGACAGTTGACAAAATCAAAGTTGGGTTTAAAAGGATTGGTATATGGCCGTTGAATCTTGATGCACTTGTCAATGACATGTGTCCCAGTGAGACATTTGTGCTCAGCGAGGATGCTGACGTAGTTGAAAAAATTCTCAGCCTTTCTAGACTTGGTCTGTCAAGTGATGATGTCACAGTATTGTAGTCCACTCTTCCAGATGGACACATGTAGCCTGCAACAGAAACACAACACTCGCCTCATACCTGTCCTGCTGAATCAGTTGCACAAGTGGTGGTCAATGAACACACTCCTCCCATGGTGGACATGGTCATTGATCAATTCAGCGAAAGTTTAGATCTTCCATCACAACGAAGCCAACCATCTTGGTTGGTTGAGGGAGCAATGAACTTGGGAATTTATTTGGAAGTCCCAAAACAATAGGATACCTATACTTTCCCATCACCACCACCAAAAAATGACCTTTCTCAAGTTGTGCATTACTACGATCTTTCTTGCAATTTAGATTTACAAGGAAATGAAGATGTACCACAAGGCTCACAGGTAGTCGAGGAGGTCATTGGAACACAGTCAGATGGGACACAAGAAACACAAATTGTTTCGCACATCAGCAAGTTCCTCAAGTTGCCTGTGCACATTGTCCGTCAAATGGAATCCAAAGCAGGTGCAATTCGGATCAATAAACAGTCTCAATTGTTGACGACAGATGACTACATGAGGCTGTTAATGGAGCAAGAGCAAAGGAAGAAAGAGGTGGAGGAGATAAAAGCAAGAAAGAGACAACATAATGCGGAGAAAAGGGCAACAAGAATTATGGCAGTAGAGTTGAAGGAGAATGCCAGAATTGAGAAGGACATACTATGAAAAGAAAAAAAAGCAGCATAAATTACAACAAAAAAAGGATAGAGATGCGAAAAAGGAGCAAGAGAGGATTCACAAGGAACAAGACCAAAATGAAAAAGAGATTGAGGAGGCACAAAGGGCTTTACAGAGAGAGAGGCGGTTAAGGAACACTTCTAATTTGTTGTCTCACAGTAATGGAGTCTTCCGTGATATTCTCAACATTAGTATCCCTCAGTTCTCCACAAAAATGAATTATTCAAGCCTCTCCCAATTTGACTTCAGGGGCCGTCAATATCCATATCAATTTGGCACTCGGGATGTACAAATGTGTTCACCACCACACCCAACACATGTTACTTGCACTCAATTTACCACTCCAAGTCCCACTCATGTATGCGACAATCCCCATCGACTGGAAGGGGATGAGAACATGGCAATTGGCACCCCAACCAACCAAGATCCTTTTCCAAACAACAACAACTAGATTACAAATGCCAGTTTTATAGACTTTAGAAGTATTGATATTTACAAATGCACCAAAATTATGGACAATTGTAATTTTTTGATAAGTACAAATTGACCATTATTGTTTTGTTTTGTGAAGTAATCTGATCAGATTCGAAAAAGTGTTGTATGTAATTTTCAATGTGTGTTATTGTTTTCATTTGCAATGTATGCTTCTTCGTTGACAATTTTAAATATATGAAAATTACAGATGCATCGTTATTGTTTTGATTTACAATGTATTATGATCATATTGCAATGTGTGTTCTATGTAATTTGCAATGTGTCACTGTTTTCATTTCAAATGTTTGCTTTTTCATTGAAATTTTGTCATTTTATATTCCTTTTCCAATTATTTTGCCACGTGGGAGGTCGAAATTTGTCCAGGACTTTAAAAAAATGCAAAAAAGACCCGTCAACCGATGCGTAGGCACCTCAGGTGCCACTTCTTGCGTGGCTCGACTTCTGAAGTTGACAACCTTTCCACATCAACTTCTCTTAGTCCACCACACTAAGAATCCACTACATCGCATTTATCACTCACCGCCACTTCCTATTCCTATCGACTGTCATGTTCAATTGTTGTCACCTCTCCTAAGTTCCTCGCCACCCTGTAATTTTATTCCAACCAACCTATACATATACATATACATATACATATACATATACATATACATATACATATACATATACATATACATATACATATATATATATATATATACATATGAATATACATATGAATATACATATACATATACATATACATATACATATGCATATGCATATGCATATGCATATGTATATGTATATGTATGCATATACATATACATATGTATATGCATATACATATCTACATACATATACATATGCATATGCATACATATACTTATACATATACATATACATATGTATATACCTATACATATACATATGTATACACATATACATAGATATTTTTCGGGTCAACTTGCATTGAATGCTCCCCAGTGCCTCACTCTTATCGCCAACTTTTCAACCTTTCATTCTAGCAAGTTGACATTCTTTCTTCACTTGCAGGTCACTACCTGCTTGGTTCATCATCTGCAACCTTAAAACCTTTACCACAACCTGCGATGCTCGGAGACTAGTTCGTATTTGGGTAGAAGCCGATTAGGAGATAGGTGCATGTCAGTTACTGAACGTTACTAACGGCTCCACTTCCGCCATGCAAGCAACGAATGGGTTCTTCATCGTCATGAATGGATTCCATATACATATACATATACATATACATATACATATGCATATATATGCATACATACACATACATATACATATGCATATATATGCATACATACACATACATATACATATACATATGTATATATATATGCATACATGCACATACATATACATATGTATATGCATACATATACATATACATATACATATGTGTATAGATATGTATATGTATATGCATACATATACATATGTGTATAGATATGTATATGTATATGTATGCATATGTATACACATATACATATATATACCAATATACATAGACATAGACATACACATATGCATATTTGTATACAATTAAATCGTGCAACTATTCTATCTTTTTCAGGTGCCATTGATGAATTTGGGGGTGTTTATTTTTTCATAGGTGATGCTTCATCTTCAACTCAATGTAAATGAATGCATATATATTATTTTGCTATGATTCAATTCATTCATGGAAATGAATGCATGTAAAAAATGCTGCAATTTTTCATTTTAGTAACAAACAATATAGTTGGTTATTTTGATGCCATTCATAAACTTGGGGTTGTTCTTTTTTTTCATAGGTTCTGCATGTAAGCAATTCTATATACATATGCACATATACATACATATATGTATATGTAAATATATATACATGTATACACAAATATACATAAATGTATACATATAGATATACATACACATACACATACACATACACATACACATACACATACACATATACATACATAACATTGTATGTTGTTTCTGTGCCATAGATAAATTTGGGGCTGTTCAATTTTTCAAATGAATGCATATAAGCACTGCTGCAATTTGTCATTGCAGTAACAAATAATATTGTTGGTTGTTTCGATGCCATATATAAATTTGGGGTTCTCTTTTTCATAGGTTGTGCAGGTAAGCAAATCTATATGCATACACATACACATACACATCCACATCCACACATTTATATACATAAAACATAGACATACAAATATACATATAGGTTCTGCTTCATCAATTCAATCAACTAAGCAATAGAGACATGTTTTAGGGAGACTCAATTTTATGAACGCTCGTTTGATGACAACCTATGCTGCATGTGTCTACAGCTCCATTCAAATTGTGAAATGTTGCATAGGTAACCATGACAAGCCTTCACAAAACCAAGTCCCCTAAGCCATTCAAATACAAAGCTACAATAGTTGCATGATTCAATTGATGCACCCTAACCTATTAAAAAGATAACACCCCCAAATGAATCAAAACACCTACAAAATAGAACACACTTGCACTTAATCAGAGGCACCTAAAATTGATATAATTGTTGCAGGCCTGATTTGATGAAGGATAACCTATGCAAAAGAGAGCCCCCCAAAAATAATTGAATAGTAGAGCTTCATGTTCGAACCATGAAAAGAATTTTAAATTCCAACCATACAAATAATAAACACAATTTTCCGTGTCAAAGTATGTGCAATTGTTACAAGATGTAATGGTTTAGGGAAACTTGATTTTGTGAACACTCATTTGATGGCAACCTATGCTGCACGGGTCCACAATTCCATTCGAATTGTGAAGTGCTGCATAGGTAACCATGACAAGCCTTCACAAAACCAAGTCCCCTAAGTCATTCAAATACAAAGCTATTGTAATCTATGTGAAGTGCTACATAGGCAACCATGAAAGGCCTTGGGAAAACCAGGTCCCCTAAATACATGTTGTAAGAAAGCTTTAGTGCTCAATATTGATCTATGGTAATACATGTGAATACTTGAAGGTTTTCATGACTATTTGAATTGAGAATTATTTGAATCTGATTGTTGGTTGTTTGGTGAATCTGATTGATTTCGGCCATTAATGATTCAGTTGATTAGTTTTGTGTATTGTTTGCAATTGTTTCCATAATTTTGTATTTAATAATGGGTGCCTTACAACTTGTAAAAATGGAAGCAGATGGGATTTCAGAGTGCACCACTACTACGTTCGCACCATACTTGGCGAGATGGGGCAAATTAGTGTTGATATGTGTTGTAGGTTTCATGATTGATTAGACATGCATATGCATTTTCTTGTTGGTTTGGTTATGCTACGATGGGAAACATGGTTGTAATGGGTTTGGCAGTCACTCAAAGATGGGTGAGATGGGTTTGAATTGTGTTGACTTCGCACCTTTTTTACGTTGTGTAGTTGTGATTAATGTGAAAGTGTCGCCTACATTGGTGCAACAATTGGGTTTACCAATTTACAGGGACAGGTGCATGTGTTATGTTTGGGGTGTTTAAATCCCATGTCGAAATGGTACTTGCTATATGTCAGATACAAGTTGGATACACTCCATCATGTTTGGCTGCCTCCGTGTACTTGTTTTGTTTTGAAATGAATGTTATTAAGTGTGCATTTTAAATTTGATTTATGTTTGATGTCATCGTGCCTATTTATGGATGAATTCTTTGTTAAGTTGTGGAGGACCGGTGTATAGGTGCACATCATATAAAGTTGACGACACCCCCAAATTAATCAATGACACATACAAAAGATACAATTGTTGCAGATTTGAATTTATGAAGCATACACATAGACTTACACATATACATAGACTACACATAGACATAGACATAGACATAAGTGAATTAAACACGACTATAGAGAAGTATAGGAAGGGGAAACAAGTGATAAATGCGACGCAGTGGAGTGTTAGGGTGGCTGACTGAGAGAAGTAGATGTAGAAAGGTTGTCCACTTAAGATCTCTTCACACATCTATACACACACATTTACATATAGACATACACATTCACACATACAGATTTACATATACAAATACAAATACATACACATACACATACACATACACATACACATACACATACAAATACACATACACATACACATAGACATAGACATACACGCAGACATAGACATAGACATACAAAATCACATACACATACACATACACACACAAACATTGCCATTATTGTGAAGAAAAAATGAGAAGTTGCTAGAAGGAAAGGCTGCAAAGTTGACAAGTGTGCGAGGCATTACGAGCATTGGATGCAGGTTGGCTCGAAAAATATGCAGGGTGTCGTGAAAGTAGTATATGCATATGTATATGTATTTGTATATACACATATACATATACATAAATATATAGACATATTCATATACATATACATATACACAAACATAAACATATGTATATGTATATGAATATGTCTATACATATGCATACATATATAAGTAAGATGCAAAGACCTTAAGCATATACAAGTTGGATACACTTTATAATGTTTGGATGCCAATGTGTAATTGTTTTGTTTCAAAATAATTACAATTATGTGTGCATTTAATATCTGATATACATATACATATGTCTATGTATATGTATATGTCTATACATATGCATATACATATGTCTATGTATATGTATATGTCTATACATATGCATATACATATGTCTATGTATATGTATATGTCTATACATATATATAAACGAGTAAAAATGCATTTAATATATATATATGTCTATGTATATGTTTATGTTGATGAAGTAGAACCTAAAAAAAATAGAACACCCCCATATATTTCCAAGACACAAAAATAAGGTACAATAATTGGATGACTGATATGATGGAAAATAACCTATGCAAAAGATAACACCCCCAAAATAACCAATGGCACCTAAGAAAAGATAAAAACATTTGCATTATAGATTTATTGAAGTAGCACATATTCGTTTTATGTATATGGGTTTTTAAAAAAAAAATGTTATTGGTCCACGTGGCTTGTCATGTGAACTGTGTGATTTTGGGTGCGTACGTATCGGCTCCTCTCCCCTACGTAATCAAGTAGATCCTATGAAAAAAACAAGACCCCCAAATTTTTGTAATGTAAACAAAAAAAGCTTCAATAATTGCATGTATGAATTGACAAATCCTAATAACACCCCCAATTCAAAATAACAATAATGAATGAATGAAGCAACACGTATGAAAAACCTAAACCCCCAGTTTTATTAATGGCCCGTAGAAATGGTACTCAGCAACATTAATCGAAACGTGAACATTAACCCATGACTGTAATGGCTGTAATGAAGAACAATATAAAGCGTATGAATGGAAAATAATAAGAGTATAACAATTATCGCTTATGTATATGAATGAATTGATGAAGCATAACCCAAAATAAATAACACCAACATATTTATCTATGGCACAAAAACAACATCAATTTATTAAGTGATTGAAAATATGAAGTGAAACCTAGAAAAAGATTAACCCACACTTTTTTTTGGTTAATGAAACAAAGAACACAACCAAACTCAATGATAATGACCTATGATAATATGATAAGCAAAGTCAATGATAATAAAAAACCTATGAGAATACGAAAATCAGAATCAATGATAATGCAAAACCTATGAGAAAACAATAAGGAGAGTGAATGATAATGCATAACCTATGAGATTATGATAAGCAAAGTGAATGATAATGCATAACATATGAAACATAAATGCTAAACTATGAGTGTAATATTTGCAATATAAATAACACCAACATATTTATCTATGGCACATAAACAACATAATTTTTTTAAGTGACTGAAAAGATGAAGCAAAACCTAAAAAAATATTAACCCACATGATTGTTTTTGGTTAATGAAACAAAGAACACAACCTAACTCAATGATAATGCAAAACGTATGAGAATATGATAAGCAGAGTGAATGATAATGTAGAACCTGTGAGATTATGATAAGTAGAGTCAATGATAATGCAAAACGTATGATAATATGATAAGCAGAGTGAATGATAATGCAAAACCTATGAGAAAACGATAACCAAAGTGAATGATAATGCAGAGCTTCTGAGATTATGATAAGCAAAGTCAATGATAATGCATAACGTATGAGAATACGATAAACAAAGTGAATGATAATGCAAAACCTATGAGAAAACGATAACCAGAGTGAATGATAATGCAAAACCTGTGAGATTATGCTAAGCAGAGTCAATGATAATGCATAACCTATGAGAATACGATATGCAAAGTCAATGACAATGCAAAACCTATGAGAATAGGATAACCAAAGTCAATGATAATGGAGAACCTATGAGAAAGAATAGGATAAACAAAGTATATGATAATGCAAAACCTATGAAAAAAATAGTAAAACTATGACTGTAAAATTTGCAAAATAAACCCTAGGGAAACGTAAATGCTAAACTATGCGTGCTATATTTTCAAAATAAACCCTACTGAAAGAGAAATGCCAAAATATGGGTGTAATATTTGCAATATAAACCCTATAGAGCAAAACCCATATAAAGATAAATACAACTTCATCTATGGCATGGAAACAACGAACATTATTATTACTGAAAGAAGAAAACAACCCCACAAATTTCAATGGCGGGGAAACAACCAACTACATTAATATCTATTATATAAACAAAGTGATGCATGAACAAAAGATTAATTTCCAAAGATTTAGTGTAGTGTGTTTATGAATACAAATAGGACAGTGTTCATAAACACTAAACTTCATTAAAATAAACGAAATCTGCAACACCAAAAAACCAATAAAACAAACCAAAATTGCAAACCAAACTCAAACAAAAGAATAATGGCGAGCCTTAGTGAGCAAGCTCACTTGGGTCGAACACGCGATGAACCCATTCATTGCTTGTGGTGACCTTCATGGCTGCAAGTAACCCGTTCATGGCGATGAGGAACTCGTTCATGGCGATGAGGAACCCGTTCATTGCTTGCATGGTGGAAGTGGAGCCACTGGTAACATTCAGTAACTGTTGTCTACCCATCTCCGTATCGGCTTCTACCCAAACATGATATGGTCTCTGAGCATCATAGGTTGTGGTGAGACGACGAAACAAGCAGGTATTGGCATGCAAGTGAAGAAAGAATGTTTACTTGCTAGAATGAAAGGCTGAAAACATGGTGAGAAGAGCGAGGCACTGAGAGCATTCAATGCAATTAAGCTCAAAATAAACACGGGGTGGTGTGGAGCTTAGGAGAGGTGACAACATTTAAACCCGAGAGTCGATAGGAATAGGAAGTGGCGGCGAGTGATAAATGCGATGTAGTGGATTCTTAGGGTGGCGGACTGGGAGAAGTTGATGTGGCAAGGCTGTCACCTTCAGACGCTGAGCCATGTAGGTAGTGGCACTCGAGGTGCCTCTATATCAGTCGACGGGTCTTTTTTCCATTTTTTTACAGTCGTGGACAAATTTCAACCTTCCACGTGGCAAAATATTTATAAAATAAATAAAAATATAATTTTTTATTGTTTAATTTTCGTTTTTACATAATGGTTTTTTAAAAAAAAAAATGCTATTGGTCCACATGGCCTGCCAATAGAACTGTGCGATTTTGGGTGTGTACGTATCGACTTCTCTCCCCTATTCATAATTTTATCAACTTAAAAACTCTAATCTCTAACACATATTTTTAATCCCAACTAATTCATTTTTATTGAATTATATTTGACTATACCAATTTTTGTCCACCTCTAAAACACATTTATCTTAAAAAACAAAAAGTTGGAAAGGACCATCAAATCTAAGCTTTCAATTCATGGGCCATTTGCTCAACTTGTTTTGAAGTGTTCTCATCTTATATCATCCACATGGTGATAAATCTCCCATGTCTTCAACTTCATCATTATTATAAATTTCCTT
Source organism: Sequoiadendron giganteum (assembly GCA_007115665.2). Lineage (NCBI taxonomy): Eukaryota > Viridiplantae > Streptophyta > Pinopsida > Cupressales > Cupressaceae > Sequoiadendron > Sequoiadendron giganteum. The sequence continues at coordinate 206,262,197 of CM021100.1, forward strand.
ATCCACTTACCTTGAAAATGAGTCTTTAGTAAGGACACATAAGACATTTAAAAAGTAGACAATCATATATTGTAGAGAATCGTGTATATAATCATTTGTTTTGATAAGATCATTATCCTTAAATGGCACGACGTGTAAAACAACTTTGCATGCCCATTAATCGTCTTGCATATGCAAGACAACTTCTTCACGTATCCTTTGGAATTCATTCAAATTTGGTATGCATGACGTAATCAAATTAGATGTTGAATTATTATTTTTAATTTAAATTTATTTCATTTTATCGAGTTAATTTTTTTAACTTTTATTATAATTACAAATATTTATTTGTTGATTTTTAACTATTATAGAGATTAAAAACACAACTAAAAAATGTTTAAGGGATAATTAATGTAATTGAAATCAATTTAATTAATTTATAATTTAAATATGAGAATTGATAATGATAAATTAAGTATTAATTGAAATAGATTGAGATGGATTATGGATTATTTATAAATTGATATAATGTAAATTTTGAGTATAGTGTTACTGTATCAAAGATCAAATAAATGAAATGTAGATTTGAATATTATATTAGAGAATTGAGAAATCAAGAGTTGAGAATTTGAGGATTTAAGATAACGTCATGCTAGTGTTTTAATCCAAATTATAGGGTTTTATCTTGATGGTGTGGTTCTGTCATAAATACAAGTAGACATTCGATACATACAAATAATATTTGGCTTAAAAATATTCATGTAAAGAAAATTGGGTTGTGCTAAGAAATGTTGTTGGGAACTATTATAATAAAAGGGAAGAGCAATGAACTTCCTTATAAGTAATCAAAGTCCTTGGATCGATTCAATGGTGATTGGAACAAATAAATAATAGAGGTGTTGGATGTTGATGAACATAGAATATAATATAATAGCTCTAAACCCATAATTGACATGACATTGATTGATACGCTTTCATGTAAATGTGATTTCCTATTTGTCAATCTTTTGATGTTTAGAATGAGTTGGGGTGATGCCATTAAATACAAGTCCTATATACATAATTTGAAACCTTGGGCATGCTGATCAATAGATAGTGATCATATTTTTAAAGAGTTAGCATGAAAAATGGTTAAATTTTAATTTAAAAATAGGACAAGATTGTGGTCATGGTTTAGTCTAGTGGACAAAACCACAAGTTCTATCCAATACATGATGGGAAAACAATCCAAGAATTGGATTAGAAATATTTTAAATTGAGTGATATAGTCTAACACAATGCTAGATTCAAGTTTTGGGTTAATGAGTGCATCAAGAAAAACTAATTAAATGTTAGCACCATTTATTGGGGACATCCATGCAAAAAAATAAAAAATAAAAAAAATGTATAAAGGTATATACTTTTCTCCTCTACAACTATATGTTGAATATATTAAAAGGAATGCATTACCATTTTATTTCTTTTAACTTATACTTTAGATTTCTAATTTAATATAAAGAATAATAGTTTGTTATTGTATAATTTACATACATTAGTCATTTGTTATGCAACTACCATATTATTTAAAATTATAAGAGTAAAAAGAGCATCCATGAAACTTTTAATCATTTTTTAACTCTTTTGTCTTTTATTCCTCCTACAATGTTCTATTGAATAATTTGTATTTTTATTTTAAATTTGGAAATTTATTTGATCTTTGATTGAATTTGATTATACACATCACAAGGATCTAAATATCATCTCTAAACTTTCCATTTATTGTCTTTGATTAAAAACATAGGTGTGGTTTTTACCCCCAAAGTCCCAAAAGCATGTTCAACCCTAGGACCAAGCTAACTCAATCTCAACTTGTCATTACCCACTAAATTAAACACAAAATATCCATATTTACATATATATTAGAATTTTAAATAAAGAGAAGAATCCCTAATTCATTTAGACATTAGGAGATCACTCATTATTAGAGCATTCAAAAACTTATCCAATTATAGATAACATAACACCAAAATCTACATTCATAAGGATAGATCTAGATATTTGTATTATGCATGACATATTGGTTCTAAATTGTTTCAAATTGTTAAATTGATATAAGGTTTTGACTAATATAAAAGGAGATGAGCTAGTTGCCTCCTCTCTTAGCATACCCAAAGACACCATTGAACCAAGAATACCATAACATGTTAGTTCATATAATAAGGTATTTAATAATATACAAAGTAAAATATAGCACTTGGTTATGTAGTATTCATAATAGGTGGAACGAATAAGTAGTTAATAGATGCACACTACACAAAATAAAAAGATCACATGAGAGATTATAAAAAACATGACCATGATTGAAATAAAATATTATTAAAATGATATTCGTTCATAGCAAGTGACTAAGCCAAAAAAATTGGAAGTCCAAGACTAATGCTTAGTCCCAACTCTTATCTTGGAAGATCCTCCACATTAAGCTTCCTATCAACAATCACCTCATCTTTCTTCACCCCCCACCATATTTCCCATTTTTCTCTAAGTCTAAGTCCATAAAGTATGCTTTTTGGTTTTGTCATCACTCTAGAAATATTTGGCTGTCTAAGTTCATAAAGCTTTCTTTTCTCTATTTTATCCACCCTCTTCCCTTTCAAGTGGCCTTGGAAACCGACTCTTTTGAGTTCCTCCAAAAATATAAACCTTATTCCTAGCCCTATAGACAAGTTACCCTCAAGTGAATTTGGAAACTTATCCTACTACAATTGAGTTTCTAATGGTTTGATCCAATTTGTACCTTCACTTGGTCATCTACAATTTGTACCATCACTTGTTTATCTATTGTACTTCTTTCTAGCCTTAAAAAAAAGTCAAATTTGACTTGTCAGTTACCCTTCATAAGCTCTTAGTACAAATTCAAGTTGTAGAGGGGTTTCATTCAAACATCGTGCCTTTCTGGAGAACCTAGTTTCCTCTCCTCCCCCTATGATTCCTCCACATTGGCTGTCGGGGAACACTAGTTCCTTCTTTACATTGTATAATTTGTTCCATATCTCTTCTTGTTGCAAAGCTTTTGGTGATGGACTTTGTGACTATATACTCTATGACACAACCTATTACTATTGGTTGAAATATTTCTTTTCAACCAATATCAAGTGTGATAGAGGGATTTTTCTATTGGATTTTACTATATTGCTATGCAGATTTATAATCAATGACTTGGTTTTTGTCATTGATGTGCACTCTTTCGTTGCTTCTATGCAATTTTGTAATAATTAGTTTTTGTTGTTGTTGTACAACCATGAAATCTATTTTTTTGTTGATGTGTAACTCCCAATGTAATCATTATGTAACTAAATTCTTCTCATTCCATTAAAAAAATCATAGCAAGTGGCAACATAGATGTACAAATAATTAGTGTGGCATGAATCCAATAGGGTGATGAACACAAATTTTAACCTATTATTCAAACATGATAATACCCTCACAATTAATGCATTCATAACTTGCATGCCTACAATACGAATTATAAACAATAAACTCTAGTACTAACCTAGGCTATTATCAAGTGCTAACCCTTTGTCATCTAATATAAGGTGTATATAGACTCAATCAAAACTACCCCATCAGTCAATATGGTTTCAACCTAATGAAGGTGCTTCACCTTCCTAGATAACCACTTCAACTTCCAATGAACTATGTGAATTAATTAGATGATAGTTGTGATCATTGTGATACATTACATGTTTTATAACTCTATATTTCATCTTGAGTATGCACTCAAAGAATAATTTGCATCAAATATGCACTCAAAAGAGTGTATGTATGGATGTGAAATGATGTCCATACAATTTATGTACATGACCTATAAAGTCAATGCACATAGACAAAATATACTAGAAGTTTTATAACCAAACAAAAAAAGTTCCTAACAAAAACTACACAAACACAACCAAAAGAATAGAAAGAAATACATTCAATAAGAACCTTGCTTGTCACATATTTTTGGGTGATGCAAGATTGCATGACCATAAAGATGCACTTGTTCACTTGGTATTAGGGGTATTTTTATTATTTTTTTACTTGATATTGGGGGTAAGTAAATTAAATAAGGTGGGATTTTAGGTGTAAGGGATATAGATTTGGGTGAATACAAAATAAAAATTTAAATGTATCTCTGTTTTCTTTTGGTTTTCATGAGGGAATATAGATGAATTGGTTATATTATTTATATAGAGATTGAAAAAATATTTTCTAGTCTTAAATAGGGGTAATGATGAAGGTGTTTGTGTTAGTGTAAATAGGTGTTTAAATTAACTAGTTCATTAGTGGGTCCTATTTGCATGTTAAGCTTACTTAGGTCCTAGGGAATTTTTCTAGAAGGTTGTTAGTTGTCATTAGATCTTATCTTATCTTTTGACATTTAATGATGTGTCCTAATCCATTTAATATTAGTTATCTTATGACATAGGATTAAAACACTTGTCATGATCTTGTCTAATCCTATGTCTCACCTTGGCTATATAACTGGGTTGTCTCATATGTAAATCATTACAATCATATCATCATAATATATCACTTGCATCCTTTGATAGAATAGTTCATTATTCTATTATAGTTGATCTCTTGTGTTTGCATGAAGTTCCTAGGTCTTGGGGGGCTATAATATTCAACCAAATCTTGCATGGTGTAGAGTATTCTATACCAACTCTTACATGCTATCATAACTTTGTGGGATTGCTTCTTGTTAGTCTTTATTAAGATATTTAGGTTAAAAATCCTGGTGGATCTCAAAAATTTGAGTATTCTCTTCTCTTACATCGAATGTTGACTTGGAGAATCAAAATGATTTGAAATAAATATAGGATTTAAGGGCTTATTCTTTGTGGATTTGTATTGTGGTTCAAATTAGAGCTTATTGGTGCAAATTCGAGCTCACAATTGAGTTTAGAGGATTCAAGAAAGTTAATTTTTATTTTGTTTTGTCCAAATCGAACATCCAAGGCCAAATATATGAGGGTTTGAAGTTAAAAAGCGGTTGCTAGACCCAGGAGGTCACTAAAATTTTGGAGTACTTTGGGTCAAAATAGACCTTGCCATCACATCCAAGAGGCCCAAAAACCCCACAATTGATTGTTAACTCATCAAAATTTGAGCACTTCACTCAGAGCTTGAGGAAAAAATCATCCTCCTTGGTTGTATGGATGAAAAGTATAGTTGTGACAAAAAATATGTAGTTTGAAGGTGAAAAAATTAAAAAATATATATTTTTGGATTTTTTCTAAACTCTTTTATGAATTTTTATTTTTTTTTAAAATCCTCGACTTTGTAATTGTCGCAGAGTGCAATCAGGTATGAGTGTACCCTTAGACTCAAGCTACCACATGACAAAGCCTAAAGTTTCCATGTAGGTACCTGAACCCTACTAGACATAGGCATATTTTGATGTTTATGAAGATTTTGGCACATAAATGAATATTCCATTGATTTTTTTATCAAAGATTTTGCCTCTACCAGTGAACAAAATATTTTGAGGAGTATTTAATTATTAGGGAATAGTATGTCCTTTGTAGCATATTTCGATGGTGATGGTTGTTTAACTATCAAATTTAAGCTCAAAATTTCAAACATTAACACTGCATCAACAATGACGTCAACAAGTCTTTTAAAACATCTCCTTCCTCACCATTAGGAATTTTAATTTTGAAGACAAACTATAGAGGCTCATAAATTGGGTTAGGACCTCCTTTTTTCGAGATTTTTTTTATTTGAGTTAGAATTTTGTGCTTTTCATAGTGGTGCAATTGGTCTTTTATTTTGGTTCTTGGGTTTTCCAAAAAATATATATTATCATAGGTTTTGTTGAGTCATTCTCATTTTATGAACTAATGGGGTTCCGTTCTTGCTCCTACGATAACATTTTTGGGTGCAATTTTTTGAAAGTGCATAATTTTTTGCGTGACTTGTATTGGTATGATCAAATTGATCCCATTATGTGTAAAAACATTACTTTTAACTTGTAGTCAAATGTGGCATCTATAAGCACTAAGATCAAGTCCACTTCGTTATTTTTGGCAAGTGACACCTACAATCACACTGAGTATAAAATGCCACAATTGTATATTTTTGGGGGTAATCTTGTGGTTGTTGATTGCTTTATTTTACTTTTTGTGTGTTCTTTCCATGGGGAGATCTCAAATTTCAAACTCCTAACTCCACACAATTATGCTTCATGGAGAAAATTAGTATGAAATTATCTCATGGGAAAGGATTGTCTAGGCTATCTAAAGGAAATCATTCCTCCACCTATTGATGCTAAATAATTGACAAATTGAGAGCTTGATTGTGAGGAAATTATTGTATGCATATGTTCATTATTCTCATTTTATTTACAATTTCATGTTGAATCATGAAAAAATCTGAACAGGCTTTGGAGACTTTTGACAATTTGTATGGTAAAACTAATAATATTAGGGGATATTAAATTAATAATGATTTGATGAATCTTGATCCTCAATTTTTGACCACATCCAAGATTACATCTCCAAGATTAGGCAACTAAAAACACAACTGAAATATTGTCATATTGATAAGGAGGATTTGCAATTGACTCTAAATGTGTTATTCAAGCTTGGTCTTGAGTAGTCTGTGTTTGTTTCTGGCTTTAATACCCATCGAATTTCTATGGGAACTTCATATATTGATCCTAAGTTTGATGATCTCAAAAATATCCTAATCCAAGAGGAAGAAAAGTTAATTCATATGGATCTAATCAAGTCTTCTAAGTCATGAGTATTGTTGGCTAGTGAGCCCAAGGTATAGAAAGAATCTAGGATTCTTGAAAATAAGTGAAAGAAGCAGAAGAATAAGCTACATAAAGAATATGAATCCTCTCCCTTTCAAAGGGAATCATCTAATAAGGATAAGCCTACATGTGCATATTTTAACAGAGCATGGCATGATGAACATCAATGTTATTCAAAAATAATAATAATGAGTTGAAGCATCTTCTTAAGAAGAATCTAATCAACATGCCTTCAATGTCCAAGGGTTAATCTTCTTCTTATTCATAAAATTCCAATAGAAATAAGGAGAAAGCACTTGTTGTAGTTTTAGATTCTATGTTAGAGAGGTGGATAATTGATTCAGGAGCCTCACATCACATGGCTTCATTCAAGAGTATTTTCGCTTCACTTAAGTATTATTCATCACCACACATGTTGATGGATAAAAACATATATATTTGTGTTTATGGGAAGGGATCCATTGAAATGGATGATATAAAATCTAATGATTTTCTTTGTTCACACCTTCATTGTCAACCAATATTATTTTTATCTATCAAATCACACATGGTGGAGAAGGAAAGAGTGCTGATTTCACACTCGATTCTATCATAACTCAAAATTTGCATACTAGAGATGTAATTGTAGTTGGGGAGGTTGATCACAATGTTGGGACTACACCTCACATTTTTCTCCTATTGTTCCTTCATCTAATGTTTACACTTAGGCATCTTGTGTGGACACTTTTGAGGAGATTCAATTTAGTCATTTGAATCTTGTTATACTTTCATCTATTGAGGTTCTTGAGACACATGCTGAGACTCATCTCCTTAATCTATTATTGCTTTTGATGATGCTTGTGTTGCCACAATTTTGGATCTCTATAATTCAATGCAACAAGACATGCATTATCTTCTAAAAATGTATACTTGGGATGAGTACTTGATAGACTTTGTTGGTATGTTTTGTGATTCTCATATTTTAAATTTGGGAGGCGCCATTGATTGCATTCATATTTCTTTGTTGGAGATAATTATTGTAAGGGAACACTCTAACCCTCTTGTTCATTCTCTACATGATCATTCTTCACCATTTGATGCGAGTGTGGATTCTTTTAAGCAAAATTTGGAGGAGGATTCTTTGTCATCAAAGGAGGTATCTTTATCTTTGGATCGTGTTATACAATTGTTTCTAGGAGATTCTGGATTGTAATATTCTATAGTGTGGCCTAAAATGCTTGTTTGGAGTCTATTTTTTTTTATATTAACATGGAGACATTTGAGCATTATTCAGAGACACCACACATCATACTTTTTCCCATATTTTCCTTTCAAGAATGGGAAGAAATATTGCATACCATATTGGCTCTATTTCTTTTGAAGGGGATGAATGTTGTTCAATGGTATTAGATTATCTTCAACATTCAATTTCAAACATCTACCATCATTGCTAGAGTCTCAACATTGAGGGGGGCTGCATGCTCTATTTGCTTCTCTCTTATGAGGGGTCTTTTTCCTCGCATAGGGTTTTATCCTTCTAATTCTTCAATGCAAGCATTTTGTTTTCATCTCTATTTTGGGGAGGAATTTTTCCCATTGGGTTTTCTCATTTTCTATATTTGTGAGAGATTGCATGTTAGAATGCATAAAGTAAAATGAAAAGGTAAGGAAAGAATCCAAGAGAGTATGCAATGGAAGAGATTTACCAAACACTAAGAGAGAAAGAGAGAGATTTTCCTTCAATAGATCAAACACAAGCTCACCAAAATGCTCCAAGAACCAAGGCAAGAACACAAGGATTTGAAAGGGGAAAAACAAGAAAAAACCCCTTGTGAATAATAAGAATATGGTACAAAACCTAAAGAATGAGAGCAATAATCTCAATACAATAATGAGAGCAAGAAGAGAATGTGAGAAGAAATGAGAGAATGGAGAAGATTGTTTTGCAAGTGTGTGAGAGGCATCTCTTAAGTAGAGATGAGTGGTGGAGTTTGCATGTAACTCCCATCTCCTATGAATGCCACATTCCTATTGTGTGTGTGACAAATGTGTGATTCCTCTTAAGGAGGAATATCTATTTTCCTTATTAAAGGAATTACAAGAAATGACATGTCCTCCTACTTGGACTAGAGGACAAATACAATATAGGATACCTTGGTTTATCCTTTTAAATACATATTTTCACCAAGGAAAGATTAATTTCTAACACCCCCCTTTAATCTTTACCTGGGGAGTTTACATCAAGGGGTATCAAGCCCAAATTATTACAATGAAATTCAAATTTCTCTCTAGAAAGAGGTTTTGTCAAAATATTTGCAACTTGATCTTCACCCTTGCAATAGATGAGGGAGACTTTCTTTTCTTCAATTTGCTTTCTAATGAAGTGGTGGTGGAGTGAAATGTGCTTTGACTTTGCATGGTAAACCGGATTCTTCGCCAAGGCTATTGCACTTTGATTGTCACAATATAGAGTTGTAGGTTCTTGTTGAGGTAGACCCAAATCTTCAAGTATTCTTCTAAGCCATAGAGCTTCTTTAGAGGCATTAGTACTACCTTTATATCTAGCTTTTGTAGAACAAAGAGACTTGATAAAATAATACTCACAATATCATTTTCACTATGCTTAACATCACTAATAAAAAAATGTTAGAACTAGAACATATAAAAAATAATAATCACAGTTTCACTATGCTTAATATATAAATTTGGATCATTTTTACTTCTAATGAAACCATGAAATAGAAACAAAGCATAGCCCAAATTATAAAACAACAATAATAGATCTAGGTTTCCTCTCACTACACCATTGTATTGTAAAGGGAAATTGTATCAAGATTAATAATAAAGGACTTTGAAAAATTGGTCCTAAAGATGGTTTTTAAAAAAACCATAATGCCTTCAATAAAATAATGAAACATAAAAGTTTCAAGAACTTGATCCCCATCAATTAAGAAAATAGATCTAAGTTCATCATAAATAAGTAAGTGCATACCATCAAAGTGGATGGAAATATTTTCCATGGGTCCCAAAAAAAAGAAGCTCCAATGAGACTTGATAAAAACAATCATTATAAATAGGGCTCCCTATGCAACATTACTACAAATGCATCTAGTGCATAAAATATATATGTAAAGGCTCCATTGAGACTTGATAAAGAGATTAATTTGCAAAACATATATAAATGGAATAAATCCATCAAGAAGGCAAAATTTACCAATAAGGCACAATATTAGATTAATGAGACACAATAAAAATATCAAATTCCCTTTATCAAACAACATAATTGTAGTGAGATGGAAACACTAGGCTGGTTTTAAATATTGTAATAGATCAACAACCACAAATCAAGCCACCTAAAGTTATAAAAATTAATATTAAGAAAAAATTGTGATGGAATAATGAGAAATGCATACTATGAAGTGAAGGATTATTAAGTATAAATAAGACATTAAGATGATATTCATGCATTCATGACTACATGAATATCCCTTTTTCATATTCCAAATATAATTGAATAAAACAAGTACACTATTATTGGGTTGATCAAGTCCAATAATAAAGTACTTGTGAAGTTAATTAAAAAGCAAACTTTTATGTGAGGTAACATGTTGAAATCCACCTGAATCAATAACCCATTCAAAAAGGTTTAGAGACATTGAAACTACATGTAAAAGCACGTCTAGATTGATTACCATTGTTATGAAACTGTTGATTATTTTGATTCATAGGATTTTTGTCATTTTGTTTTTTAAAACAAGTATTTTGCCAATGACCATCCTTATTACAATAAGTGCAATGTGGTCTCTTAGATGAGTTAAACTCTCTATGATCATTGTCATTATTATAATGATGTTTGGAATTATAATGTTGTTGTTTAGAATGAGGTTTAAAATTTTGCTTATGATTAGACAAAAAAAACATGTTCAGAAGATCTAAGAGTACCAAATTGCAATAATTTTGCCTCCTCTTGACGCAACAAATTTTGAAAAATAGGATAAGTTAAAAGAGGAGCTAAACTAGAAATAGCAAGTTGAGAGTGGATGTTAGTGATGAATTGCTGAAACTCTTTAGGGAGACATTTCTTAAGTATTATAGTGATCAATCTAATATCAGTAAGAGTAACATTTAAACCATTTAACTGAGTTCTAATAGCATCAAACTTGAGTAGAAATTCATCCATTGATTTAAAATTTGTACACCTTAGATCTTCCAAGTTGTCTTGGAGCTGAATTTGAACATGATGATACAAGAAAGAACAAAAATACAATTATGAAATTTGAACAGATAGAGATTTAAGAAAATTTTAAAATTTTCTTAAATGCTTAAGAAAAAGAATATGATAAGAGTGAAATATCTAATAATAGATAATTTGAACAATGTTAAACAATTATATTGGATTTGTTTACTCAAAATAACATAAACAAAGAATTTGTAAAACTTACATGAATTGAATTTTAAACTAAGAATTAAAATTGAATTGAATTTGAATAAAAATTTGAGCAAAAGAATTAAGTAAAATAACTGAAATTACGATAATGATGAAGAGACGATTTAAAAAATTGAAATGATATAATGATAGCAATGATTTGATTTTTTTTAAATTAAAAAATGATAAAGAATCTAATGATAAAACTTTCAGATGGAATCTAATGATTAAACTATGGAAGAGCATAGCTGCAAAAATTGATTAGAACCTGCATAAATCAGAAATATGTTAAAGTGAGAAACCTGCAACTGGAATTATTCTCAAAAAGTGTAGAGATAAAAATATATATAAAAAAAAAAAAACGTTTGCAGAGATATGACTGTCTCAGAAATACAGTCCTAGTACGGGGGCAAGATTCTCTCAAAAGAACCGTTGGATTTGGCTGATTTTCGGATATGATTTGTAAAACCTAATTACAAAGGATCTCGCCGGAGTGATTAGAAAAATAATATCAGAAACAAAAGTTATGATCCACTGAGTACGGGTCTATAAAACTGTCTTCAAAAATGACAGTCACAGAATGGTTGCCCTATAGAGGGTGAGTTAGAACTTAAAAAAAACTTGAAATAGATATGAAAATATTTAGATTTGGCAGCAAGCCATCTAGAACTAGTTAAATAAAAGTTAGATTCAAAAAAAAAATGATGAAGTAAGGTGTTAAATTGCAAGAAAAAAGGATGAATAAAAAAACCTGCAAAACAATGGTTAGATAACAAAAAAAATGCTTTCTCCTTTACAACTGAAATATTCTTCAGCTATCCCTGCATGCACACTCAAAAACAAGGATTAAACTTGCTCTGATACCATGTTAGAATGCATAAAGTAAAATGAAAAGGTAAGGAAAGAATCCAAGAGAGTATGCAATGGAAGAGATTTACCAAACACTAAGAGAGAAAGAGAGAGATTTTCCTTCAATAGATCAAACACAAGCTCACCAAAATGCTCCAAGAACCAAGGCAAGAACACAAGGATTTGAAAGGGGAAAAGCAAGAAAAAACCCCTTGTGAATAATAAGAATATGGCACAAAGCCTAAAGAATGAGAGCAATAATCTCAATACAATAATGAGAGCAAGAAGAGAATGTGAGAAGAAATGAGAGAATGGAGAAGATTGTTTTGCAAGTGTGTGAGAGGCATCTCTTAAGTAGAGATGAGTGGTGGAGTTTGCATGTAACTCCCATCTCCTATGAATGCCACATTCCTATTGTGTGTGTGACAAATGTGTGATTCCTCTTAAGGAGGAATATCTATTTTCCTTATTAAAGGAATTACAAGAAATGACATGTCCTCCTACTTGGACTAGAGGACAAATACAATATAGAATACCTTGGTTTATCCTTTTAAATACATATTTTCACCAAGGAAAGATTAATTTCTAACATTGCATTTATACATGGGTACCTAACATGGCCTCATCATTGGGACCCATCCTTGCATATTTACATCATTTGCACAATAATATTCTCCCTAAGTTGCACTTAAGGAGGATGTTGGTGTAAATAGGCGTTTTACGTAACTAATTCATTAGTGGGTCCTATTTACATGTTAAGCTTACTTATTCTTTTATTTTGGGCTGATGGTGGCTACCTCTCAATGGGAGTAGGTAGTAGTGTCTTTGATTGGTGCAGTAAGAGGGAGCATATCTTGTGCCCCTAAGGGGGAGAGTGTAGTAAAGAGAAATTTGTAGAAAGAGCAGTGGAAAGTAAAGAGTTTTCTAGGTAGTATGCAGGTCATCAAAGGGAGAGCGTTGACTAAAAAAAATAGGGGGAAAAGAATTATGAAAAGGTGCATGAAATTTTTTAGTAAGGGGTAGTGTTGTTTATATGTTGCTAGTTGTATATTGAAGATGCAAAGAGCCCTTGAGATGTTGGATATGTTAGAGATGCAATAAATCTATTTTCCCTTGATGTCAAAGGGGGAGAGTTTTTGGAGAAGTGTGTTACCACCAATGACAAAGGGGGAGATTGTTGGAGATATTTTTTCATTGATGTCAACCTCTAGAGGAGATGGGAGATTATTGGAAAGTGTTACACCATATTGTCATTAGTGTTGTCATTGATGACAAAGTTCTTTTAGTGTGGTAGTGTGTTTGTGGTGCTGTGTAGGTGTTGCAAATTTTATGGTTGTGATGAGAAAGTGTTTGTGATGTTGCAGATGCAACACTTGGTTTCCAAGTGCTTTTGATAAAATTTGAATAATAGAGTGAACAAGGTGATAAAGGTGTGTTCTGTGTTGTGCTCCACATTTCTTCATGGTCGAAGATGTGCTTGTGTGGTTTGGATATGGTGATCAAAGGTATTCAGAGGTGATATACATAGAGTTTCAGGTTTTGGATCATGCAATAATAGAAGATGTGTTTGGCAATATGTTACTGATGAAGAAGGTGGTTTAGGAGAGATGTAACTGCTCTACATTTATTTATGTTGAGGTTTCTTGTCTTATGGATTTGGTAATATGCTATTTCTTGTATCTATATTCCCTTAGAATATTTGGTTTTTAGTTGTTTTGCAAGTTCGGATTTATGAGTTGTGTTATGTTGCAATATGTTTGGTTGCATAGGATGTTAATATTTTTTAGATGTATATGGTTGCATCAGTTTTTTTGAATATTATGTTTCCATTGGAATATTATTGAAGGTCTTGGAGTGTTGTTGTGTGGTCCACATGATATTTTTGGACTTGGAGAAGTGTGTATGTGGCTGCTTATAGTGTTAGTTCAAGCTTGGCCGACCTGGCATGCTAGCGCTATTTGTAGAAGTGATGTATTGATTGAGGTAGTGTGGTGAATTGTGTTGGTGTAGATTGGGGTCCTAGTTAACCCTTAGTGTGGTCTACCTTCACTTCTTTCCACTATGGAAGTGTTTGGTGCTGACCTATTTGGTGGTTGAATGTTTGAGGTGTATATGTTTTATTGAGGTCGACATAGAAGATTTTTTTGAGGTCACAAATGATATATATGATAGGTTAGTTATTGGACATGTTGTACATGTATGGTGTAGTGTGAATGTGATTGAGTGTGGTGATCTGAGTGTGAGTTTGAATTCCTAAGGCTACCAGATATAGTGAATAGATGATGACATTATTTTTTCTTCATAGAATGCTAATGATCATCTCATTCATTTGAGTCTAATTTTTGAGAGATGTAGAGAATATGGGGTTTCACTTAACCCAAAAAAGTGTATTATTTTTGTCCATGAAGGAAGCTTCTTGGGAATATTATTTCCAAGCATGGTATTCCAATAGATGAAGAAATGATTACTGCTATTCTGGCATTACCCCTACCAGCTCACAAGAAAGGCTTGCAAAGCTTTCTATATAGGATTAATTTTGTAAGGAGGTTTATTCCTAATATTGCAGCTCTTTTAAAGCCTCCAACTTCTATGCTTAAGAAAAACATCATCTTCAGCTAGACTAAACAAGGAAATAAAAGTTTTGAGGAGATAAAGGAGGCCATTGTAGCAACTCCAACACTCATAAATCCTAATTTTGATAAGGATTTTTTCCTTTATGCGTTCAAGAGTGTTGATACTATCTCCTATTCCAAAAAAATGAAGAAAGATTAGAGCATCCTATTGCGTTCTTTAGCCAAGTTCTGCAAGATTATGAAGTGAGACATTCTTTTGTTGAGAAGCATGTCTTAGCTATGATTAGAAGTCTTAAAAAATTTAGGCATATGATTTCTAACAATAAGATTCAGTTGTTGGTTGCTCACCCTACTGTTAAATATTTCTTGATGAGCAAGGATATCAATGATAAGAAGGTAGGTTGGATAACTAAGGTAATGGAATATGATGTCAATATCAAGGTTACAAAGTTGGTTAGGGGAAAAGGATTATGTGAACAATTGGCTGGAGATGTAGAGGACAAAAAAGAACTTGATGAACAAGTTTTCTTAGAGCTCAACAATGACGAACAAACTATTGTTGTAGCTTCTTCTTCAAACTGGATTCAACAAATGATATGTTACCTTCACATTGGTGACTACCCTGAAAGTTTGGACAATGCAAAAAGTACGTATTTACAACTTCAAAACATTCCTTATACTGTCATAGATGGAGTTTTATATAGGAAGGAATTTCATGGAGTTTTGTTAAGATTTGTTGAACCAGATCAAATTGATAAAGTTTTGGAGGAGTTTCATGATGGACCTTCTGGAGGTCATTGTAGATACCAAAAATTGGTCTAGGCCTGCGAGTACACATTTCAACATAATTTTCTATAGTCCGTCATCTTGATTAAATAATGTTACTTATTTAATTGCCTTTCTAACACATATTTCCTCTATTAATTAAATACCCTTTTTAATTAATTCATTAATTCATAATCATCCTTTATTCAACTTAATTAATTAAATAAATCATATTTATTTAATTATGTTGCGAACTAATTAATTCTTTCCCCTTTATCTATCAATTAAATAATTTATTATTTAATTCCCCTTTATCATACTTTTCCAACTATAATTAAATATCTTTATTTAATTATTCATTTAACCCCTTTTCATCTATAATTAAATATTTATTATTTAATTATTCATTTATCCTTTTCAACAGCCAAATTAAATAAATTACTTTATTTATTTAATTAAAAGTCTCATATTTCGAATGTTGAATTAAATTAACATTTAATTCATTATTTAATTAATTATGTCACATTCCTCTAACATTCAGTTATCTCTTACATGCACTTATCGTCTGACTCGAGTTATCTCTATGAGAGAACTCTCCGTCACAACTAGTCGATTAACTAGTTCCAACTCATATGCATGATCTATATTTATTAATTAAATATCTTTATTTAATTAACTAACTCAAGTTTGCATTCACATGCATTTATCATGCATTTATTCTCCAACTTCTAACTTTGGCTTTTGCATACAAAGTCTATTTCTTTTATTTTTTGAAGATGAAGATTGGAACTCATGTTCTAACTCATGTTCTAAAATTAGTCTTTACCTGCAGTTGAACTCACGTTCTAACTCGCGTTCTATCTGTCACATAACTCATCGCATGGCATTCATCAATCTCATCCGTCGATCTCTCTTTCAATCTGAGCCGATCATTTGAAAACACAAAATCTATAAAATGGCCTATCATTATCATTATTCCTCCTCCCGAAATCATTATACACTTTTGAGAAGAGAAACAATCTTCGATATTTTGCTGAGACACTCGACGAAGTTATGCTTGCATTGAAACACACAAATATCTGAGGGCAAGAATAACAATACAACAAGATGGAGAAGGGCAATTGAGATAAATCGAGGAAATATTTGCATATTCTGTGAGATCATTCTAGTTTTATTAGTTTAGATTAATCATGCTTACTTAACGTTCTTTGTTGTTTTATTTAGATTAGAATTGATGTTTAATCTTGTGCAGCAGTTAGCATCTTCCACAAATTCTGAAAAATCTGAGTTACAGTCATTTTGCACCTAGAACAACAACTCTTAAGATTATGAGAGCTAGTTATTTTTGGCCTGATTTATTTAAAGATGCACATGCATGGGTTAGAAAATGTAGTAAATTCTCTTTATTTGTAGGAAAACAAAGGCTAGAAGCCTTACCATTACATCCAATTTAGGTAGAACAACCCTTTGCTAAGTGGGACCTTGATTTTATTGGGCCTATTAAACCACCTTCAAGTGTAGGTCACAAATGGATATTGACTGCAACTAATTATTTTACTAAGTAATCAAAAGCTATGGCATTGAAGGAGGCCAATGAAACTTCTATTAGGACCTATTTGCAAGGTTTGGTACTCCTAATTCCATTATTTATGATAATGCATTGGAATTTTTTGGCTTGAAAGTATCTGATTGGTTTGTTAAAAATAATATATTTTTGAATACTTCATCCAATTATTATCGTTAGTGTAATGGACAAGCCGAGTCTACTAATAAGAATTTGATTAGAATTATCAAGAAGACAATTGAGGATAATCAAAGGACTTGGCATGACAAGTTGAAGCTAGCCCTGTGGGTTGATAGGATTACTCCTAAAAGAGCTACAAGTAATTCACCATATGTTCTCACTTATGGCAAAGAAGCCAAGATTCCAATTTCAGTTGAATTGCCAACCTTGAACTTGATTAAAGAGCTAGAAATGTTAGAGGAAGAGCCTATGAAAATCATTATTGCACAATTGATGGAGTTAGAAGAGATAAGAAAGAAAGCACTGAGGAATTTGGAGATCCATCAGGCTCAAATGAAAAGGAATTTTGATAGGAAGGAAGTCCCAAGAGTGTTCAAAGAGGGCGATCTTTTTTTCAAGTGGGATGAACTTAAAAGTAGACTTGGCAAGCATACTAAGTTTGATGCCATGTGGGATGGCCCTTATGTGATTATTGAATACAAGCAACATAATGCTTTTCAGCTTTCAAAGATGGATGGAGAGGTGTTCCCTATCCTAGTCAACGAGATTCACCTCAAAAACTATTTCTGAAGAACAAAAGTTTGAAAATGTATTATACTAGAGTAGAGTTTTTAGTTAATAAGTGTTGATTGCACATCTATTTTAGTTCAATTTTTGTTTTCCAAGAAGTGTTGTTGCATAGTTTGCTAGCCCTGTTTAGAGCCATTATAGTTTGCTTTCAAGTTTTATTTTGCTGCTGTTCAAATTCTAACAACTGAGTTACAAAGGATTTTTTGAGTTGCAAATGACATGAATTGAATCCTATTCCCAATGGATAGGTTTATGCTACTAGTCTAAGATGCTTAGCAGGAAAGCATATAAAAAAAAGTCACCAAAAATGTTATCTAATTGTGCTTTTCAGCCCAATCAAGTTAGGCTGGGACAACAATGATGTTTTCTACTTTGAAGAAGGAGAAAGGTACACAAAATATTATGCTAAAGTTACTCATAATCATACAAATAGTGCCATGAAATGAATTTTCAGTTTTCATTATGCAATTGCTTTACATAAAGGAGGAATAGTACAATTTTTTTTGCATAAAGTAGCTACTTAAATTCATTACAAGAAATATGCTTATAAGTTTCCCACACAAGTCATGGGAATAACTGAATAAGATGCAATAAAAGATAAATTGTACATCTGAAAGTAAAAGAAGACATGTAAGAGAAAAGGGATCCATCATTGCTTGAATGATGAACCCCATTGTTGATTAGTTGCATTTTCAATTCCTTTGTTGATAGCTCCAAAGGTGTCTGCAAGGGACAAAGAAAATGATGTTAGAGCTTGGGATTCCATGTCTCTTATATGTCAAACCAACATATATACAACCTTTCTCTTGCTAAGCATCAAATCATAGAGTTAAATATGTCTCAAGATCAGATACACAATTATCATGAATATCCAAAGAAAGTAAAGATCATGCAATCATCATGAGAAGCTCTGGGCTTCTTATTTTTCTTAACTTATTTGTTGATTGTGCGGGTATAGGTATAATCATCATACAAATCCACAAAGAAGTCATCGCATAGGGCATAAAGAGCAATCTTGTACTGTCTTTCTATGTTTGAGATAGTTTGAGGGTATGATAAGATAGTGATAAAGAGTGAAAGAATTGGAAGGAGTACACATGAGATGTTTTATTTTCACTATCTTCATCTTTATACTTCATGGGAGTTGTCTTGAAGGAGTTGTGTTGGAATTTTTTTTCACATTTAAAATGAATCAATGAAGGTTCATTATAGGGCAATTTGGACATGAAAATACATTCATTGAGAATGAGAGGTAGTTTTGGAGAGGTTACGGAGCTCTAAAAGTTGTATCCTTCTAGCCATGAATAACCATGAAATGTTTGTTTGTGAGAAGAGTGCAGGAAATTATGTACTCTTATTCAACACCCTTACAAAATTTCTTTCAAGAAAGAGGAGAATAAACTATAATTGACTTCAACAAGACTAGAAGTAATGAGTAGATAAATGAAGGGTTGTCAAGAACACACTTTACAATGACAGAGTCTCTAGAAGCCATTGTTTGATAAAATTGGATGAACCTGCTATGGGAGGAAGATTGTTGCTGGGGTTCTATAGAAAATGGACTATATGCAAAAGGTGTGGAGATATTTAATAGGAATAGTAGCCATTTACCAAGAGTTTGTTGTATAATCACAAAACATGCTTAGAGATAGAAGAATACATCCATTCCAATGAATTTCTGATACATATAGTTGGGGATGGGCTCATTTTATGATCAAATGGAAATGAAAGTTGGTTGTGGTGTTGCTATTGGAATAGAAGCTTGAGAAAGAAGAAGGTTTTGAAATGGAAGAGGGAAGGTTCACAAACTATAGTACACTCAGTCTTAGTTCCTATTTTCATTGAAAAGTTAGTTGAACTACTCAAGGAGCCTTAGTCAAGCCATGCATATTCACTAGAATCAAGGATGTTGAGAATTCCTTTGCCGATTGATGAATGCTAAGAAAGTTGTGAGGAAAGATCGAGAAGTTTATTTCTCTTGATATCAGTATTAATTTTATTAATAGCCTAGTAATGGATTACGAGATTCAAGGCTAAAAGACAACCAATTCTTTTTTAGCTCAACTGGAACTGCAACAAATCTTGTTTTTGCATATAATACATGGATTCTTTCAGAGATACAAGCTATAGTAAAACATCATGGCAAGGATCTTGACAATTTATCACTACAATAATATGAGACAATGCACAAAGTTTTGTCCTCAAATCCAAATCGAGCAAATGGAAGAGATCTCGATGGAAGGCCGATTAGTATGAGATCAAGATGATTTGGTATAATGCTTGAGAAAATCAAATGTGTGTCTTCTTCAGAAGATTCAAGGTAAAATCAAGCGAACTATCAACATAATTTAGAGACAAATAGAAAATACCACAAGAAATAATAGATTTCATCATCTTTTTGTCACAACCAGAGCATAAACAATGTTTTTTGTCACATATATACATAAATCTTAGCATTTTCATTCATAGAGAGTGGCTTACCAACAAGGAGGGTAGATTCAACCATGTAGAGAATACTCAGAAGCGTCAAACCCTTGGCAGCAGGAGCAAGACCATGAAGACATTATAGGTGAAAATGAACACAAAGTGAGCCTATGAGTAGGGTTAGAAGATTCTATTCAATTTATCAGTGAAGCCCTAATTTTGGTTGACCAAGGTGTTTATTTTCACTTTTATTTCATAAATTTTCATAATGATTAATACTTAGACCGTGGTCAAGACCTTTCTTGGTGCCTAGCAACAAAGTATTATCCTTTTTTGCATACTCACAAGACATGTATTAGGCTGTTTTAACATTTATTAAGGTAATAGTTAATTAGTTACCTTAATACTTGTTAGAATAATTGTAATATTAGTTTATTTTAAACATTTATTAAGGTAAGTAAATGTTAGTGTTACCTTTAATACTTGTTAAAATAGACTAATAGGTGCCCTATAAGCATGCAAAGAAGGAGAGTTGAGTTAGAATCAGTTGAACTGAGGTGTTATACATGCATTTGGAGTTTTGAGCTTCTATCTTTGACATCAAGTCAAACTGATGTATTTTTGGAGTTCTCTTTGGTCAAACAACTTGAGAGGGGGAGTTTGGAGCTAAATTAGCTCAAAATGGAGTAGTTATGAGCCCCTTTTTTAGGATTTTTAATGTTTCTTGTGCAACATCTTGAGATGGATATTTTGGAGTGCAGTTGACTGCAGTTGACTCCTCTTGGCACTTTGGGACTGATTTTGTATTATAAGAAGAAAAAATTATGCTTTTTCCTCAGTTCTTGTTTTTTGTCCTCTCTTTCACATTGCAAAGAGACTTAGAGTTTTGTAGCTCAACATATGTTTATAATTTTGATACAACAACAAATATTTGAGCTTATTTTTTTAGTTATTATAGAGATTCCTTCTATTATTCAATAAAATCAGGTGTTTACCTTCTTTTTTTTAAGGTGTTGTGTCTCTTATGAATGATCTTGATAAAAACTTGATGTGTTTTAATATCAAAACCTTTAAATTTTCGTCTCATTCATTGTTGCATATATACAAAAGTAGTTAATCATCATAGGTCATAGGTTGTGCCATTGATTTGTCTTATCTTCCAAGTTGTAAAAATGTTGTTTTCCTTCAAAGAAGATAGATTTATCAAGCCTTTTTATGAAGTATTTATGTGATTAGATTGCCCAAACTAAGTTGTGTAAACAAATCTTTTGAGAAGTAGTTGTGAATCAAGCTTCATGTTAGTTACATTTTAGTGCATCACCTCCTAGAATTAGTTTTTTCCTTTTATTAGCTATCCTTCTTCCTTTCTCCCACAAAATTCATTAGTTTCTAGGAGATCTAAAGGGGAACCAACCTATAATATGGAGATTTATATTCATCATGAGCAACCCATAGGCTCAAAGATGTTTCCATGTTTCATGGGACTGCTAGCCTCCAAGCTTAGCATCTGGGTGCAATCCTTCGTGACAACAATACTTATAATAATGATCAATGTAAAGTTATTATTAAAGGGTTGATGCCACATGAAAATTTTAAAAGAACAAGTATGACAATCAAATCCATAGGTAAGGGATTGAAATAAAGCCATGACAATAAATTTCACAATTTGTTGGGACTCACTTGGTGAAGATTTAATTACTTGATACAAATATGAACATAGAATGTTGTTTGCAATAGAATATTCTTCATTAAATATTAAAGCTAATTGTACTTATCCTCTATTTATTTAACACTTATTTATTGTAGACGCTTGAATTAACACCATTTCTCCTGTTAATCAAATAAATCAATTTATTTCGATTAATTCACTAATATTCATCATGTTTGATTAAATAAATCAAATTATTTAATTATATCCTCAAGGTCCACTCATTTGATTTAATTAATCAAAATAATTTAAATCAAATGTCAAATCCCTAAAATTCCTCCAAGTTAATTAATCTGAATTAATTAACCCATAATCCCAATCACTCATCCTCTAGGTTTTGACTCAACCTAGGTCAAACCTAAACCCTTGACTAACCCACCCACTTGCACATGAAATCCAATTTATTTAATTTCTAATTATCATATTTTCCCTCATAAGGTATATTCCCAAGGAATATTCCTTCATTTACTCCACTTATTTGAATTTCTCGCCCAAACCATTTCCCTCTGAAATATCTCAACCATATGCATTTAATGCCTCTTACACATGTATTAACCTCTCTTACACCTCTCAAATCCTCAATCACTTGCATTAATTTGCACATTGACCAAAATGTGCTCCACCTCTCTTCAATAGCATGTTGACAAGTGGGACAATGCCATTGGGTCAAGTTTAGTCCCACATTCCTCCCATCTCTCCATTCTTCAACTCTTGAATCTATAAATACAAAGCATTTATACTCTACAATCCATCTACAATCATAGGCATTTTCACTATAGTCATTTTTGCATATTCATCACCATCTTCAAGGGATCAAGAAGCTTATCCAAAGGGTTTGGGAAAGGGATAATTTCCACATCAAAGTAGCACCAATCCCCCTATGGGATGATGGTTTGAGTAGTTTAGGAATAGATTTCATGTTCATCTTGCTTGCAGTTTCATGTTAGCTTGATAATGTTGTTATTTCCTTTACATTGCTCAACAATTTCATGGGGAAGGCTTTATCTCATTTGTTCAATATTGATTGATTTAACTCATATTTGTTAATCTTTGCTCAATGTAGATTTTAGTCTTCACATTTATTAACATATTTTTGTATCCTTTCTAACTCAATTCAAATATTTAACTTTATTTATGTCAAGATATTTAACTACTAACATTTTTTTATGATGGCGTTGGGACACTTATATATCCTAACCATTTATTATGAGCATCATAATAATCATAATTTTTTCATAACATCTCAAGCTCCTATATTAAGGGTCTAAAGTTCAAAACTTATTTTTATACTTTAGAAAGTCTAATATAATGGGAATGGACCCCTAGTCCACATTAACAAATTATAAAATTGTAGTTATTGTAGTCACCTAAAATTGACCAAATCTTGTGACATTCACTTTTGACATCATTTTTGACATCTTACAACACATTTTATTTTAAACCTCAAATAACCCCTTTCATCATCCCTATTATTTAATCTCTAGAAAATTAGATTTATTTAATTAATCTATTTATCCTTTAACCAATTAATTAAATAAATTATATTTATTTAATTAATCCACATTCCCCAAATAATTTAAATAAATTAAATATTTATTTAAATTAATCCTTATTCTCTCACATCTCTTATAATTTAAATAATTCTAAATTATTTAAATTATTTTCCTAAATGACTTGATTCACTTTCTAAATCATCTCTCAAGATGACTTCATCACTTTCCAAATCATCTCGTAAGTTAACTCGATCCCCTTTCCATTATCCTCTTTAGTTAACTTGATCCACCTTCCATTTCTTCTCCCAAGTTGCACAATCAACTTTCTAATTCCACCACCGCTCACAAAAAGGAAAGTTTTATCCCTTCATACTCCCATCTTCACCTATAAATTAACGCACAAACAAGAAATTTGCATGGATGAGATTTCAAGTACCCTTACTCTGTCAAATTATCTCTACAATATTTCATCCATCATCTTTCATCTATCTATTTTCATTTATCATCTTCATCTTAATGTTATGTTGCTGCAACAGTGAGCAACCAACATTCCTCCATCAACAATCCTTCAAAATCTTGCATTCTCATGCGAGGTTGAGAAGAGAAATGGAGATCAATCAAGTTTAGCATGGAGATCAGTTTGCATTTGAATTTATTATTTTGATTTTCATGTTATCTTGTCCTTCATTGTGCATTGTTAGGGTTTCGTTCTAATTTGTTTATGCATTTTGCCTAAGTTTTTACCCTAACTACAGTGGTGAACCTAACGTGATTTATTTGATCTAGCTTGCTTTTTTGCAGGGTTCATGAACTTTTTGTTGCAGATTTTCCATTTTTTGGACAAAACCCTAGGTTTTACAAATTTCTTCATATCTTCCAAACGACTTCAATTTTTTCTACAAGATTTTCATAGAATTTTGTGCATCATCTCAAGAGGCTACAATTTTTTTTTTATAGGTGAATCTAAGGAGCTGGAACAACGTTGGCACCGATATATACAACATATTTAAGGAAAAAAATAATTAGGTGCACACATTCCATCTTTCATCTCTAATCATTGCTTGTCAACACACTTTGATTTGGGGCTTAAAAATAATAACTTGTTTGATCACACACTTGGATTTTGGGATTAAAAAGAACATCTTGTTTTTTGTCACATCATTGAAATTGGGTTAAAATGAACAACTGTCTTCTTACACATTTGGCTTCGAGATCTAAAAAGAATGATTGCTTGAACCGTTTTACACACATTTTAATTTTCTAAAGGGAAATTAACAACTGCGAGTGTGAATCAAGTGCATGTGTGATAAAAAACACCTCACTTGGTTTGCCTTTGTCATACCCTTCTTAGGAGGCCTGCTTGGAGAACACACCACTCTAAGGGATGACCTCAATCAAAGTGTGAATTGAAAGACACACTCCTTTGGGAGTTGAAATCTTGTCACTCTTGGCTAAGCCCCAAATAATTTTATACCTTTGGGAAGTGAAGGTGAAGGGTGGGTTACCCCTTTCTCTTGGCTGTGTGGTAGGATTTTGCTTTTAAATCATCCCTTGTCAACCTCGTGCACCCTAGCTTAAGACCTAATTGGCCATAACCACTTGAAGTTAGTTCTAGTACTTGTTGATGTGTCTTCTTCAAGTGCATGCTTAATCATCACATTCATAATTTCAAATTCAAACTTTCTTATATGTCTTGCGTGTGTGATTCATGTGTAATAATTTGTTTGCAAATCGCCATATCAAGCTATAAACACCAACACATAAATATATTATTTTAATCATCCTAATCATCCTTTTTCTAATCACATACCAATAAATTTCATCCTAATCAATCCAAGTCATCCAATCTAATCATTCCACATCATCATCATCACCCTAATCCTAGTCAAGCACTTGCCAAAATGGTCCTAATCCTTAACAATATTAGTCACAAGCCCAAGGTCATACTTTGAGGAGCCCCTTCACCTAATTACAAAGATAATCCAAAACCATATATCCTCCAAGGTGGGTCAAAATTTGCTCCTAGTGATGATGAGAATTTTGTAGATCCTAGTGATGATGAGAACTTTGTAGATCCTAGTGATGATGAAAATTTTGTAGAAATCTTAGGTCACCTTAATGATACTATTGACAAGGGAAATACCACCTTAAGTTTGGAATTAGATACCACTCCATCTACTAGTCCTCCATCACCATCTAATAAAATTCCTATCTCAAAGTATACTAGTCCTACACCAACACCATCATCCAACTTCCCAAGCTCTAATCCATCAACCAAAGAATCCTTTGACGATTTTCTCCAAACTACTAGCATGGAATAGACCATCCCCATGTCAAGCACACATTAATGATCTTACCAAAGAACCTTTTAATGCCATGCCTATTCCTCCAACTCCATCATGTGGTCCACAACCTATTGATTTTATATGTCTAAGTCAAAGTCCATCATGCCCTCATGTTGTTGATCATAAAGAGCATACCAAGCCTCTTCTAGAGCCTTCCACTTCCATTTACACTCAAATCCAAGAGCTATGTCAAGAGAATTATACTAAGCATGAGGAAACATTAATCTCTCATTCTAATCAAGATCTAGGATCTTCTAATGATCCAACTCATAACATACTTGGTCCTATTCATGATGAAGCTTCCCTCTATGATCTAGATCCTACCTATGATCAAGAAGGCCACGATGATCCTCTTAGCCAAATCTATGAATTCCATGGTCAAGATCCTATCACTTCATCTATCCATGAGTAAGAAACCTCCATTGCTCCTATCCACCCTCTACCTAGTCCTATCCATGATCCCTCATTATCCACTTGTCATGCTGATACACATAACTTCCAAGAAAATGCAGAAGATCAAACCAATAATGTGGATATAAATGAACAAAATCAAGATCCTAATGATCTCTCCACATCCACTATCAACCCCATTTAAAATCCACCAACATGTCCTATTGGTCTATCCACCTTTATTCATGATTGATCCTCCACAGGAAAGCAACAACCATTATCCTACACTTCGCCTTCTCCATCAAATGATGAACTCAAGTCTAGTATCCAAACTACACCTAATCCCATTGTCCAACTACAAAGGTAAGGACTTAGACCTTCATGAACAAGGTATTTTAGAGCCAATCCATGTTAAAGTACCTCCACACTCATATGGCCTTGGATACACACCCCAAGGTAAAAAATCTAAAGATATTGGTACTTCCTCCATCCATCCTAAGTCCTCTTTCCATCATAAGCCTTATCATATACCCAAAATAAATGTTATTCCACCTCCATTATCCTACAAATGTCAAAATAATGTGACCATACACCTTCCACCATCCACTTTACCTCCACTTCTTCCAACTCCCAATATTCCACCATCCATTTTACGTCCATTTCTCTCAACACCTAATATCTCCATTATACAATCCCTTTATCCATTCATCCATAAATCTTCTAAAAATCCTAATCATGGACAATTAATGCACACATTGTAAAAAACATGAAGCTTCCACTGATTCCACCATACCCATGGGATTCAAAAGAAAAAAATTTGATGCCTCTACCTATAAAGCAAAAAATCCTATGGGTCCTCGTGCCTTAGGACACAAAAGCAAAGAATCAAAGAAAAATCCATCTAAGAAGCTATATAAGCCCATACCTCCAAAATAAAAGGCCAAAAATAAAATGGTTTGGGTCCCTAAGAAAAAGGAAAACAAGTCAAGTGAGTCATCTACATCTCAAAAATCCGAACCATCCTCTTCCACCTCACATTCTCATTCCATTCAAAAATATCAAATTCCTAAATCCCACAAGCAAAATAAAACTCATAAAAATACTAAGTCTATGTGGGTACCTAAAGCATTGCATCAACCATCTCCTAAGAAAACATTGCCATTGCTTCCTACACCACCTTTCCATCAAAAACTTCAATGTTTAACACAGTGTGTGCAACCGTTGGTCATGATTCCATCCTCACATACCTCCATCTCCCCATCCTTAACTACTATCCTACATATCTTCCCAATCACCTTCCCATGGTCCATGCTTTTGCATAAACCTTTCATCCATCCTTTTGCATAGGTCTTATACAATCCACATCATAATCCACTATTCCCCATCCATCCTTGCATAAGCCTTTCATAATCCACCATCTACCTAATGTATCTCACACTCATGCAATTCCTTACCAACATCTATGAGCACACTTGACATGGTCCATGTGACGAAATCCATCTAGCGGGACTATCACCTTTCATGGAACTAGATATTTGAGTCCCTCCTATCTTTCTCCTATTCAAAAAAAAAAAAAAAAGTAAAGAGAAATTCCTTCGTCCAACGATGAAAACCTGGTAAACAGGCACCCTAGATAAGTACCATGATGAAAACCTGGAAAACAGGCATCATGTGTAGGTTGATCTTCTATGCCACTTACACTTGGGGGCACATTGTCTCATCCTATTATATCATTTTTAAACTATCATGTCCTATCTTACCATCTCCTACCTTATCATCCTTGCCCATCATACCCATATACTTATCATATTGATTCCATTCATCCTCTCTTCCTCCTTTTGATCTTGATAAAAATAGGGGGAAAAATGTTGAAAAATTCTTTAGATATCTTTTGATATACCTCATCCTTCCAAACAAGCCTATCATTATCCTATTCTCATAAGCTTTGTCATGAAAAATCTGAACTATTGTATCTAGAATGGGGCATGTTATTCCTATGTGACATAGTCTTTGGAGATCACATCCTTGCTCTCCTATGATGCATACATCCATTCCATTCACTATGACCTATCATTTTTATCGATCCATCTATCATGAGCTTTCTACCCCTTATCCTATCACCCACCCTTTCATCCATTAATCCCATATATCTCCTTGCACCTAGACTTGGTTTTCCCTTGTCATTGGTATCTAGCACAAAGGCTACCAAAATTGTCATCCATTGAAATCTCAATACATCTCAAAAAGTCCTAAAAAAATACAAACAAATTGAAAAAAGGTTCTAAAAAATCCAAAAAATCAAAACATTCTCAAAAATCCAAAAAAAAATCAAAACATTTCAAAAATACAAAAAAAAATCAAAATATCCCCAAAAATACAAAAAAGGGGAAAAAGGTCCTGAAAAAAAGACAAAAATCAAATAGCCAACAAAAAATCCAAGCAATAAAATCAAGTCATTTCTTCATCAATCTAATCATCAATCAATTCCATTCTTTAATCAAATCAATCATTTAATCAAACCGCTACAACTTAAATCATTCCAAGAAAATCAATTCCTCAATTCAAGTCATCAATCATCATCCAAATCTTCAAATCAATCATCTTCATTCATTCCAAGCAATAAATCCAAATGAAAATCAATCTTTAAACCATACCAACCAAGCTAATCAATCTTGCCAAATTATCCAATCACATCCTTTGGTCTTGATCCTAATCTTGTTGTAAACCCAATCAATCAATCAATCATCCTTGTGTTGATCTAGGGATATACCGTTCCCCGCAATGACAACACTATCATTATCAATCAAAATCGATCAATTAATCATCAGTTTACAACTTGAAAGGGGAAATACCTTGTTTGTTTTTGTATCATTTGTGCTTGCTTGTGTGTGTTATCATTTTTATCTTGCATTTGCATCAAATCCGTATCATTCCAGCTAATATTCATATCTTGTGTATGTTGGAACAAATTTTTGCACTATCCTTTGCATCTAAGGTCATATCATACCTTTTGTGCATTAGGACTTTAATGCTCTAACTTTACTTCCTCATACATTTAGACAGGGTTATATTACATTGGGGCATGAGACACATTGTCACCTTGGTCCTTATACCTTGGTGCATAACGACTAGTGCTATATCAAACACCATGATTTCTCACTTTCTTGTAGCATAACATATTATCCATCTCTTTATCCATCTTTAATAATTTCATCCATTTCGAGAGCATACCCATGTTTTTCCAACCCACCTATCCTCTCAAGGGGACAACATCATCATCATATCCTTACATCATCATCCCATCAGCATTATCCTATCTTTACTTCATCATCCATTTTATTTTACCTGTACCTTAGCTTCTTTGAAATGATGTTACTCAACACAAATCTCATCATCTCGAACATCATCTCAAAGAGGGACAAAATGTAGTCACCTAAAATTGACCAAATCTTGTGACATTCACTTTTGACATCATTTTTGACATCTTACAACACATTTTATTCTAAACCTCACATAACCCCTTTCATCATCCCTATTATTTAATCTCTAGCCAATTATATTTATTTAATTAATCCATTTATCCTTTAACCAATTGTGATCCTAATAAAATGCTACTTCCTGAAATGTGAGATGTTGGATAAAACTAATAGTGCAATAAAGAGAAACAACAAGATAATAGGGCACCTCAATGATTAGCCTAAGAAAATGAACAATATGAAAGCAAGATAAACAAATAAATTGCTGTTATACCTTCATGTTGTTGCTCCCTTGGTTGGTCCTTGATGTTGAAGTCTTGTGTGCTCCTTGGATGGCAATGAAATGAAGTGGATGCAAGATGAATTGATGCAATATGGGTGCTAAAATGGATGAGAGCTTGAATGACAATTTTGCAAGAGTTTATTTGCAAAAGGCTTGATTCCCCTTTGAAATGAGGGAAATGAGGGGTATTTATAGGCTAATTGAAATTTTCTAGAGAATTCAACGGTTGGGATGGATCCAACAAAGATCAAGATGAAGGGCTATGGTGAGTTGAGGACTCACAAGCCCTCACAAGCCCTCACATCTTGACATGTGGAAGGTGAGATGTCTTAGGGTGGAGTGATGTGGAAATGAGGTGGATCTTGGGGGATGAGGAGATTCTTTGGAGGAATAAAAGTGAATTAAAAATTCACAATGATTGGAAGAATCTAATGGATAAGAGAGGGTCTCCAAAAAGCTAGAGATTTGTCACATGTGGGTGATGTGACAAGTCCAAGGTTCTAGAAGCCCTTGGCACATGTGAAGTGACAAGTCAAGGCTTCTAGAATCTTACATGGGGGATGGGAAAGACCTTGGGAAGATAAAAGTGAATTAAAAATTCACATGGGGAAGAGGGGAAGCTTGGTTGAATAAATGTGAATTAAAAATTCACATGGGGAAGGGAGTCCATACCAAAAATGGTAAGTGGGAAGGTTGACCAGAAAAGGTAAGCCAAATGTGGCTAATGATTCTGATTAAGGTTGTGCAAACACATGATTAAGGTAATTAATGAGAGATTAGAGGTAAGTGGGAGATTATGGAGGATGTGACACTTAATCTTGATTAAGTGGTGCACATCCTAATCACAGATTAATTAATTTAATCTGGATTAGGAGAGGGTTATGGAGAATGTGACAAGGAGAGAGAAAAGAGGAATTAAAAATTGGTTTTAATCCAAATGGTTAAATGACTAAATTAAATAATTTTTCATGTTTATTTAATTGAGAGAAGACAAGGGGGTAAAGTAAAGTATTTAATTTATTTAATTACATACTTTAGGAACCTTAGGCAGAAAATAAAATAATGATTAAATAAATGATTTAATCACTATTAATGAAATAGATGAATAAAGTAGACAATTTTGATCATATGGAAGTGATCAAATTTGGATGTCTACATTTTTCCCCTCTTTGAAGTACCGTTAGAATAACTGTGCTTCGAAGAAAAGAAAGTGTAGATGACTCTATAGAGGAATTCACCAGAGGATGATGCCCCAGCTTGGGGAGGAGGACTTGAGCTGTCCAAATTAGCGGGGGAATGGATGGAGATTATGGCTGAGAAAATAGATAAATGGGAAGGGTATGCCCCCTCGAGAGGGCGACGGGGGAAAAGAGAGGGGTCCCAGGTGACCTCTCATTAGGAAGAAACGGATGGGGGAAAGGATGAGAGATGAGAGGGGATATGAAAATGACAATGTAAAGTGATGAAACAAAAAAATAAAATAAAATGATGATAAGCGATGGGAGATAAAGGTGAGCACAAATGGATGCAAGGAAAAATGTGATGTTGCTCCAATCCAGGTATAAGCCAGGTTGGGCGGATGGTTGATGGAGTGTTGTTGATGAGGACATGATACATCCCAAAACAACACAAGGATAGGGAAGGATACATCCTGATGAGGATGAGGATGAGTGTTGTTGACGAGGGAATGATACATCCCAAAACAACACAAGGATAGGGAAGGATACCACTGATGATGAGGATGAGGGTGAGTGTTGTTGACGAGGGAATGATACATCCCAAATCAACACAAGGATAGGGAAGGATACATCCCGATGAGAGTGTTGTTGATGAGGGAAAGATACATCCCAAAACAACACAAGGATAGAGAAGGATACATCCCGATGAGAGTGTTGTTGATGAGGGAAAGATACATCCCAAAACAACACAAGGATAGAGAAGGATACATCCCGATGAGAGTGTTGTTGATGAGGGAAAGATACATCCCAAAAAAACACAAGGATAGGGAAGGATACATCTCGGAGATGATAATGATGATGATGATGAGGATGATGAGGATGGTTGGATCAAGGCTTGTAGCAAGGCTAAAACCAAGAGTGTGATCAGATGATTTGAATGGATGGGGATGGGGGAGATATGCAAGATGATGGAATGGAAAATGAAATGCAATCCTAATGCAATTTTCCATTCTTAGAGCACTGATTTTTGCTATAGCATAAGACACTAGGCGTCAGGGTATGTAAACCAAGATGGATTAGTGTCTAATGCAGAAAACAAACATAACAAACAAGAAGGCTATCCCAACACCCTAAAGTCACGATGACTTTGGTCGGGCTAGGTATGGGAATAACCACAAGCACAAAAGGATGCCCCAGCGTAACACAAGACCTCAGGGATCTTGGGTACTACGTGGGACAACCAAGAAGACAAAAACAAAGAAATGAGCAAGATATGCCCCTATGTTTACTAGTCAAAGCACACCATGATATGATGGATCAAGGCGACCATGACAAGTGATGATAGGGAGCTCAAATGATAAACAAAAGCCAAAAGCATCAAAATATCACAATCAATTTCAAATGTCCTTTGCCATAGGATCAAGATGATGGATGGGGTTGATGAGGTCTGTTAGGAAGGATACATCCTGTTGAGACCGATGATGGATAGTAAACTAAAAGATACCAGAAACAAATCCTAAAACAACAAATCTTGAGAAACAAGTCTACGAAGACATCCAAGAGCTTCGGTATCTTCAATCATCCATTTTATCTTTTTATCTGCATCTATAGGTTCAGGTACCTTATTTTCAACATATAGAGAGTGACCTTCAGTCATTAGAATTCTCCATGCATTTTGATACCATGATGAATAATTATATAATGTGAGCAAAGGAACCTTAGAATGATCCATGAAAATGAGAGAGCACAAGAAAACAGATCAAAAGAATGCACCAAGAGACCCCCCAAATCACTCAATCAAGAAAACCCCCCCAATCAATATCTAATTTGGCACTTTATATTTAGTGTGTTTACAATTGTTAGATGCCAAAAATAGAAAGCTAGACTTGATCTTAGTGCTTACAGATGCCAAAATAGGCCAAAGAATCAAGTATAATTTTTGGTACAAAATGAGATCAATTTGATCATACCACTAAAAATTACACGAAAAATTATGCACTTTTGAAAAAAATTGCACCCAAAAATGTTACCGTAGGAGCAAATATGAGCTCCCAAAGTTCCCAAAATGAGGACGAATCAGAAACACCTATGAGAATCTTCAAATTATGGAAAACCCAAGTACCAAAATCAAAAACCGATTGCACCACTATGAAGAGTGTGAAAAATTAGCCCAAATCAAAAAACAATTGCTAGAAAAAAGGAGCCAAAATGACCGAGATATGGACCTTAAAATTTTTCCTATGAAAACCAAAATGCAAATGAGAGGGGGCTGGAAATTTTCAAACTAGTGTTGACATGGCGTTGATGTCATCATATCACTGGCTTAAATTTGACATTTCGGTGGCCGTCAAAAAAGAATACTCACTGGGGTGATAGAATATTCCCTACTCCGAAATCTACGAGATGCTCTTAGAATATTCTCTTGCTGGAATCTTTGGGAATATGCTATTGCCGACTAGAATCTTTGTTGCACGGAATATTCTTTTCGGTGTTTGAATTCTTTTGGTAGCCATTGGTTTTTTCTGTTGTCGGCTATTGATTGTACCGACCAGCGCTAGGAGGGGGTAGGACCTGTGGGGTCCACGCCAAGTGGAGCCCCCGTAGGCTCCCCACGTAGAATCTGTGAAGTTTTTATTTTATTTTATTTTATTTTTAATATCAAAACTTTTACAAAAAATATAATCTGCCAGATTTTAATTTTTCACCAGAAACCAATTGGATCGTGTGATATAGATGACCGTTGTTTGATAAGCACTAGCTCGGATAGGGGCATACTTGATGATACAACAAGATGACATGACACAAGACTGAACCTTAAGACCTAGGGGCTCGAGGGTTGATCAAAGATCAACCTTGCCTATGTGAAAGCACAGAGCCCTCGTAGTTCGGGAAAAGACCATGGTAAAAGTGGAAAGAGGATGATGAAGATAGAGGATAGAGGTTAATGATCAGATGGAAAAAATGCCTAGGGGGCAGACCAAATGATTGACCTTGTCTACGTGAAAGCGCAGGGGCCACGTAGCTCAACGCAAGGCCAAAGATAGACGATGGAAGAGACAAGACAAACAAAAGATAGAACCCCAGGGGCGGATCAAACGACCGACCTTGCCTACGTGAAAGTGCAGGGGCAACGTAGTTCGACAAGAGACTGACGAAAAACAATAGATAAGGGATGATGAGATGACCAAGTAAATGGATAAAATGGAGCAGATATGATGAGCCAGGATAGGCCGTGCGGATGGGATGGTCAATATGTGGGATGTGGGTTATGCGAAGCTCAGGGATGGGATAGTGACCTAGATTATTAGAAGATGAATTTGAGAGGTGAGACGATGGATAGATGAGTGATGAAGATGTGAGAAAGATGTGGTAAATAGATAGGAGGGATGAATGACGATGACATGGCATTGGATTGCATGAGGGTAGCCTATAGCTAGATACCAATGACAAAGAATATTAGAGGGAAATGGATGGATGGATAAGAAGATGCTAGGATAGGTGGATAGATGATGGATAGATGAGTGATGAAGATTGGAAAGATGTGAGAAAGAGATAGGAATGATGATAGTGAAATATCAAGTCATTGGATTGCATGAGGGTAGCCTATAGCTAGAGACCAATGACAAGGGATTATGAGATGGAAGGAAAAGAAGATGCTAGGATAGGTGGATAGATGATGGGTAGATGAGTGATGAAGATTGGAAAGATGTGAGAAATAGATAGGAATGATGATAGTGAGGTATCAAGTCATTGGATTGCATGAGGGTAGCCTATAGCTAGAGACCAATGACAAGGGACTATGAGATGGAAGGAAAATGGATGGATTGATAAAGATGGGGAGATAGAAATATTCTAGGATATATGGATAGAAGGATAAGGATTCGAAAAAATGACATGGATTACTGGGTAGATAAACGGATGAGGAGATAAGGATGAAAAGATGGAAAAGGACTTGTGGATAGGTAGATAGGAAGATAAGGATAGGGAGATGGATTGGATGTTTAGATAGATGAATGGGGAGATAAAGATGAAAAGATGAAAAGGACTATGGGATGAGAGGATGGGGAGATGGAGAAGATTACCTGGCAGAATGGATGGACGATGTCTCCAAGGACCCAATTGCAAGTAAGAAGATGCCCCCACTCTATATGTGTCATGCATGATGAGGAAAGAGGGATAGCAAGAAGGGTGGATAAGGGAGTGAGATGGGCAATGGAAGATAGATAGAGGTGGATAAGGAATATGATAGTGTATGGATGGGAATATATGCCAAGAGGTGTCCAAAGCATGTATATAGATTTTCCCCCAAATTTATCAAGATCACACGGAAGATGGAGGGAGTGGGATAAATGGGATAAGATGGATAGGATGCAGAAGATAGGCAGATGTAGGAGATGGAGGAAAGGAATGCGTAAGTGGATGTTGCCCCCAATCGTGGAAGGAGACTAGATGGGGAATTTACGCATGATGCTTGTTTGCCAAGTTTTCATCATGGTAGGTATCCAAGGTGCTTGTTTGCCAAGTTTTCACCATTGGATGAATGATTTTTTCTTTACTATTTTGTTGTTTTTTGTATTTTTCTGATTTTTTTGCTCTTTTTTGGAGTAGAATGTGGACGAAGATGGATAAAGATAGGGAGATGGATATGAGGATTTTAGAAGATAGTTGATAAGGAGATGGATGGAGGACTCAAGCATCAAGTTCCATATGAAGTAATAAAAGCCCATGTGTAAAGTGGCCAGCGGATGTTGGTACAACCTTAGTAGTAGGGATGGATTAAAGGGATTGGACAGGGGAGATAGGGGGGATAGTGGATGGGGTGTTTAAAAGTGTATGGATGGAATGATGGAGTGGATGTGTGATAGGGGATTGTGTTCAGGACCAACATTGGCACATGTGGTGGATGTGAAAAGATAGGTGGAGGAATGGATGGAGAGTGTGACGATAATGGAGGCATTGGGATAGTGAATTTTGGGATGTAGGGACCCAAAATAGATTTAGGAGATGGAGGAGGTGAATGATTTTGTGGGGAAATAACAACTTTGGATTGCATTATGGAATTTTCAATTGAAGGTATGGCACCTTTTTTCTTTGGGATCCACATGGTTTTTATTTTTGCTTCGGTGGGCCTTTGTGGCCTTTTGGATTGATTTGGATTTTGGACACGATTTTTCTGTTCTTCAACATGTTTGTGGAAGGGGACATGAGGAGCTTTAGATTCATGTGGATGTTTGGATTTATGTATTGTTGCTTTGGTATCCAAAGTTCTTTTAGTAGCAAGGGGATAGATGCGAGGAGATGGAAGATGGGGAGTGATGGAGGTAGGATGATAGGGATTATCTGTAGATGGATAATGTGTAGGTATGTGCCTTTGTTGATCCTGATTAGGAGTTATGAAGGTAGGATTTTTATGCGGTGTATGAGGGAGAGGGGGTGGATGAATAGGATAATATGGAGGGGGTGATTTTGGGATGTAAGGACCCAAAATAGACTGTGTATATGGAGGATGTGTGGGTTTTGATGGAGGGATATAAGAACCCATAGTAGATGAAGGATGAGCAATGATGGATAGAGGGACATAAGAACCCAAAATGGATTTAGAGGAGGAGGGAGGAAGATGGATAGTTTTTTGTAGGTAGTATGATGGAGGAGGGGGGATGGCGGCATATGTCTTGGTAGAATGATGGGAAGTACCTCTTGTGCCTTTAGAAGAGGATCGTTTAGGATGTATGAAGGTTGTACCAACATCTTTAGAGTGCGATTTTTGGGAGACATATCCAAGACCATGTGTGCCTGGATGTTCTTTGACTTGAATGGGTTCTAAAATACCTTGCTCATGAAGGCCTAAACCTTTTCCTTGATAGTTCATGTTCTCAAGCATATGATCTATGGTAGGATGCTTATTCTTTTGGAAGAATGATGTGATTGCATTATTAGGTGAAGGAGGATGGGTGGTGCATATACTTTGATTTTCTTCGACAAGAAGACCACCATGGATGCACGTAATGTTACCAAGGTGATACAAAAGTGGCATTGGGATGGTAAGACTAGATGGCGATGAGTGGATAACAACATTAGGAGGAATGAGTGATAAGGGATCATGAGAGGTAGTGGATGATAAGGGCTCATGAGATGGAGTGATTGGTTCTTGAAGGCAAATGGGATCATGGGATGGAGTGGAGGGGATAGTGTGATCTTGAGATGGGGTGGATGGGAGGATAGGATCTTGACTTGGTTGGGGATATGGATCAGGAGATGAAATGGATGGAAGACTATGTTCTTGAGAGGGAGTAGATGTGATGGAGTGATCTTGATTTGGAGGAGGGGTTATGCTTGTATGCTTTGGATCAAGCTCTTGGCATGACTCATCTTGTGTGGGATGTATGATGATGGAAGAGTGTTGGAGGGACTCCTCAATCGGGGGAGAGAGGAGGATAGAGGATTCATGAAGGTCATTGGATGGAAGTTTGGGAATATTAGGACTAGGAGGAGGGGATTGGATGTCTTCAATGGATTCGGTGGATCTAGTAGTAGAATATGGGGATTCAATGGATTCGATGGGTTTGACCGGCTCAATCGTTTGGATGGTGGTAGGAAGGGTGATGAGAGGGATAGGTGTAGGATGGAGGAGGGCCTCATCACTAGTGATAGTACATGATAAAGTGGGAGGGAATGGTGTCTCTTCTTGCATGAGTCCTTGGGAAACATTTGGAAGGGATGGAGGATGAGGATTGGGGATTGGAGGATTAGGATTAGACATGGGGATGGGATTGGATGGAGGACTAGGAGGAGATGGAGGATTAGAATTAGATGAAGGGATAGGATTGGATGGAGGACTAGGAGGATTAGAATTAGATGAAGGGATGGGATTGGATGTAGGAATAGGAAGATATGGAGGATTATGATTAGATGAGTGGATGGGAATGGATGGAGGATTAGGATTAGATGAAGGGATGGAAATGGATGGAGGACTAGGAGGAGATGGGGGATTAGGATTAGGAATTGGAGGATTATATGAATGGATGTGTGGATGAGGATTAGAGGTAGAACTAGGAGGAGATGGAGGATTAGGATTAGATGAAGGGATGGGACTAGATGGAGGACTAGGAGTGGTTGGAGGATCAGGATTAGATGAAGGGATGGGATTGGATGGAGGGATAGGATTAGATGAAGGGATGGGATTGGATGTAGGACTAGGAAGATATGGAGGATTATGATTAGATGAGTGGATGGGACTAGATGGAGTACTAGGAGTGGTTGGAGGAGATGTAGGATTATGATTAGATGGAGGATTAAGATATAATGCGGTGAAAGGGAGAGTGATGTAGGAAGATGTGGATGTTGGATTAGATTGGGATGGGGAGTGATAGTAGGAAGATGTAGATGAAGGATTAGAATGGGAGATGTGGAATTAATGTAGGGGTATGGGGATGGGGGATTGTGATAGGAAGATGTGGATGTTGGATTAGAATAGGAAGATTGAGGTGGTGAACCATTGTAGGAGGACATGTATGGTGGGTTGGCGTAGGAGGATATAGATGGTAGATTAGGATGAGAGAATTGAGATGGTGGATGAGGATAGGAGGAATATTGGGATGGTAGATTGTGATAGGAAGGTGTAGGTGTTGGATTAGGATGAGAAGATTGGGATGTGGGATTGAGGTAGAGGTATTGGGATTGATGATGATGAGGATAAGAGGAAGTGGATGTTGGATAGGATAGAGGTTGAAAGGGAGGACATGATGAATATGTCGATGGTGAGGATGTTGGATATCCCTTGTCAAGGGTAGCATAAGCACCATTATTATATGTGGATGAAGGCATGGTGGGATAGTTTGAAAAAGTAGTGGGATTTTGGGAGGTGATTGGAGAGATCTTACTAGCAATGATAGCGTCAAGAGGATCTATTTAACAATCTTCATGATCAACAAGATTTTCATTATCATCATCAACGGAGTTAGGATTCCCTTTGACTACTATTATTGGTCATGTGAGAGGGGGATAAAGATTCATGATGGATATATATTAGAAGGAAAGAATAGATGATGGATAGAGAACTAGGATGAATTGAAAGCTCATATGGGGATTGGATGAAAGCTCAGATTGTGATTGGATGAAAGCTCAGATTAGGATGATGGGATTAACGCTCAGATTAGGACTGAATTGGGGCTTAGATTGGGATTGGATCATAGGATATGATAGGATTGATTTGAAAACATGATCATGGGTTTCAACTAGAGGACGTAAGATGTTGACAATCAGAGTCTTGCCAAATTTGGTAGTTTTCAAAAATTGTCAAATTTTGCCATTTTAGGAAACCTCGTAGGCATATGTTTGAGAGTCCAATTTTTTCCACAAAATACCCAATACTATTATAGGATGAATTTCCAACTAACATCGGAAATATGAGACATGCTTTCAGAGTTATTAACAGAACAGTTCGTCAAAAATTGAAAATTTGAAAAAAATAAATGCCAATTTGTGATTTTGAGGGTCAAGATGAAAGTTTGAGGCTCTAAAAACATGTCGAAGGAGGATCCAATGGACTTAGTAGTCGGTTGGGAATCCAAATGCCATCTCCTAATGCAACCACCCGTAAAATTTCAGCCAAAACCCACATCCGAGTCAAAAGTTATGGCCTCCGGAAGTTTCGGCATAAAAATTAAAAATTTCAAAAATGAAGTCTAGGTGATTGGGATGGATGATTTGATGATAGATATGGACTCCAATGATGTTCTAAGAAGCACTTATGCAGTTTGGTCGATGAAACGTTGATTTTCAGAAAATGTTGACGGATGCTCGGAACAGGGAAACGGCCACTCAAAACAGGTGATCGGATATTCAGATTGGATAGATAGATGGTCGGGAGGGGTGAACGGGGGCTTGGAATGGCCAAATGAAGGTTTGGATTGATCAAATGGTCAAATGGAGGCTTCGGGGATTCGAACAGAGGTTAAACGGGTGAAACTGACCGTTTGGCGGGGCGTATTCGCCCCTCTGCAAAAAATGGCTGAAACAGAGGGCAGGGTCACCCCTCTATAGAAAATGGCTGAAACAGAGGGCAAGGTCGCCCCTCTGTAGAAAATGGCTGAAATAGAGGGGAAGGTCGCCCCTCTGCAGTGAAAATTTGAACTTGGTTTGGATAAGGGATTTTGGCAAAGACTTAAAATGGTTTAATGACAGTTTGACTTACCAAAATTTACTGGTTCTTCACAGAAAGACACTTTGAACAAGCACAATCATATGATTAACGTTTTAATAGGTATGGCCGACAAAGGTCTTACTCTAGGATGAACAAGGTATCTAGGGAGTCCTCGATATACGCTCGGTACGTGAGGCACAAACTGTGAAAACTAGTCTGTCACAAGCGTGAGTCGGGAGCCCCAGCGAGATACTGAAAGACTCAGACCAACTCTTCATGTCTATCTAGGTATCACCCTAGCTTCGACGTTTCGCCAATTACGACGCAACTGGATTGAGGTACAACTTTGGCTCTCCCCCCTTTATATACCCCATCGGTACGCATGGTTGGGATCGTCCCTTGGGGTGATGAAATCCCCAAGCAGGTCCCGCTAAAAAGAAGATACTAATCGTTTCCAACTACCTCCTTCGGATCCGCACAACGTGGAAAGGAGGTAGGTGAAAACAAACTAATGCCCCCTTAAGGTAAAATAAATAAAATAGACACAGCAAGCAACAAATATTTCTTTCGCCTACTTATACTAAGTAAATAGATAAAGCAGTAAGGAAAGACTTTTAAAAATCAGAATAAAAGGAGGGCCCTGCAAGCAAATGTTAGTTGTTTGTCTTTTCTTTTTTGTGATTTTGCAGCAAAAATATGCAAGATACCAGCAAGCAATCTGACTTCACTCATCAACAAACAGGATTAGTGGGTTAGAGCACAAAACAACAAAAGAAAGAGACAAAAATGAAGCTAAAATGTCCCTCTTTTACCTTCCCGAATGTGTTGTTAAGGGCAGATTCACCCCTCTGCAGAAAATAGTCAAATAGTAAAGGGCAGGGTCGCCCTTCTGCAGAAAATAGTCAAAAGGGAAAGGTCACCCCTCTGCAGAAAACAGTCAGAAAACAGTCAAAAAGGGAAAGGTAGCCCCTCTGTAGAAAACAATCAAAAAGGGCAAGGTCGCCCTTCTACAGAAAATAGTCAAAAACAGAGGGCAAAGTCGTCCCTCTGCAGAAAATAGTTGAAAATAAAGGGCACGGTCGCCTCTCTGCAGAAAACAGTCAGAAACAGAGGGCAAGGTCACCCCTTTGCAGAAAACAGTCAGAAACAACAAAGGGTAGGGTCGCCCCTTTGCAGAAAACAATCAGAAATAGAGGGCAAGGTCGCCCCTCTACAGAAAACAGTCAGAAACAGCAAAGGGCAGGGTCACCCCTCTGCAGAAAATAGTCTAAAATAGAGGGCAAGGTCGCCCCTCTGAAGAAAACAGTCGGAAACAACAAAGGGCAGGGTCGCCCCTCTGCAGAAAACAGTCCGAAATAGAGGGCAAGGTCGCCCCTCTGCAGAAAACAGTCAAAAACAACAAAGGGCAGGGTCGCCCCTTTGCAGAAAATAGTCTGAAACAGAGGGCAAGGTCGCCCCTCTGCAGAAAATAGTCGGAAATAGCAAAGGGCAGGGTCGCCCCTCTGCAGAAAATAGTAAAAAAGGGCAAGGTTGCCCCTCTGCAGAAAACAGTCAAAAAGGGCAAGGTCGCCCCTCTACAGAAAATAGTCAAAAATAGAGGGCAAGGTCGCCCCTCTGCGACGTTCGAGAGGGCAAGTTCGCCCCTCTGCGACCTGAATCTGCAAACAAGCAAATAACAAAAAACGTGAAAGAAAGAGACCCCTTTGTGGGTCCCACTGGGCGTGCCAGAAATGTGATCCTAATAAAATACTGCTTCCTAAAATGTGAGATGTTGGATAAAATTAATAGTGCAATAAAAAAAAACAACAAGATAATAGGGCACCTCAATGATTAGCCTAAGAAAATGAACAATATGAAAGCAAGATAAACAAATAAATTGTTGTTATACCTTCATGTTGTTGCTCCCTTGGTTGGCCCTTGATGTTGAAGTCTTGTGTGCTCCTTGGATGACAATGAAATGGAGTGGATGCAAGATGAATTGATGCAATACGGGTGCTAAAATGGATGAGAGTTTGAATGACAATTTTGCAAGAGTTTATTTGCAAAAGGCTTGATCCCCCTTTAAAATGAGGGAAATGAGGGGTATTTATAGGCTAATTGAAATTTTCTAGAGAATTCAACGGTTGGGATGGATCCAACAAAGATCAAGATGAAGGGCTATGGTGAGTTGAGGACTCACAAGCCCTCACATCTTGACATGTGGAAGGTGAGATGTCTTAGGGTGGAGTGATGTGGAAATGAGGTGGATCTTGGGGGATGAGAAAATTCCTTGGAGGAATAAAAGTGAATTAAAAATTCACAATGATTGGAAGAATCTAGTGGATAAGAGAGGGTCTCCAAAAAGCTAGAGATTTGTCACATGTGGGTGATGTGACAAGTCCAAGGTTCTAGAAGCCCTTGGCACATGTGAAGTGACAAGTCAAGGCTTCTAGAATTTTGCATGGGGGATGGGGAAGACCTTGGGAAGATAAAAGTGAATTAAAAATTCACATGGGGAAGAGGGGAAGCTTGGTTGAATAAATGTGAATTAAAAATTCACATGGGGAAGGGAGTCCATACCAAAAATGGTAAGTGGGAAGGTTGACCAGAAAAGGTAAGCCAAATGTGGCTAATGATTCTGATTAAGGTTGTGCAAACACATGATTAAGGTAATTAATGAGAGATTAGAGGCAAGTGGGAGATTATGGAGGATGTGACACTTAATCTTGATTAAGTGGTGCACATCCTAATCACAGATTAATTAATTTAATCTGGATTAGGAGAGGGTTATGGAGAATGTGACAAGGAGAGAGAAAAGAGGAATTAAAAATTGGTTTTAATCCAAATGGTTAAATGACTAAATTAAATAATTTTTCATGTTTATTTAATTTAGAGAAGACAAGGGGGTAAGGTAAAGTATTTAATTTATTTAATTACATACTTTAGGAACCTTAGGCAGAAAATGAAATAATGATTAAATAAATGATTTAATCACTATTAATGAAATAGATGAATAAAGTAGACAATTTTGATCATATGGAAGTGATCAAATTTGGATGTCTACACCAAT
Source organism: Sequoiadendron giganteum (assembly GCA_007115665.2). Taxonomy (NCBI): domain Eukaryota; kingdom Viridiplantae; phylum Streptophyta; class Pinopsida; order Cupressales; family Cupressaceae; genus Sequoiadendron; species Sequoiadendron giganteum. The sequence continues at coordinate 206,305,351 of CM021100.1, forward strand.
TAATTAAATAAATTATATTTATTTAATTAATCCACATTCCCCAAATAATTTAAATAATTTAAATATTTATTTAAATTAATCCTTATCCTCTCACATCTCTTATAATTTAAATAATTCTAAATTATTTCCCTAAATGGCTCTATTCACTTTCTAAATCATCTCTCAAGATGAATTCATCACTTTCCAAATCATCTTGTAACTTAACTCAATCCCCTTTCCATTCTCCTCTTTAGTTAACATGATCCACCTTCCATTTCTTCTCCCAAGTTGCACAATCAACTTTCTAATTCCACTACTGCTCACAAAAAGGAAAGTTTTATCCCTTCATCCTCCCATATTCACCTATAAATTAACCCACAACCAAGCCATTTGCATGGATGAGCTTTCATGTACCCTTACTTTGTCTTATCATCTCTACAATCTTTCATCCATCATCTTCCATCTATCTATTTTCATCTATCATCTTCATCTTAATGTTATGTTGCTGCAAAAGTGAGCAACCAACATTCCTCCATCAACAATCCTTCAAAATACTGCATTCTCATGTGAGGTTGAGAAGAGAAATGGAGATCAATCAAGTTTAGCATGGATATAGGTTTGCATTTGAATTTATTATTTTGTTTTTCATGTTATCTTGTCCTTCATTGTGCATTGTTTGGGTTTCGTTATAATTTGTTTATGCATTTTCCCTAAGTTTTTACCCTAACTACAGTTATTTAATTATTCTTTGTGTAGACATCCAAATTTGATCACTTCCATATGATCAAAATCATCTACTCTATTCATTTATTTAATTAATAGTGATTAAATAATTTATTTAATCATTATTTCATTTTCTGCCAAGGTTCCTAAAGTATGTAATTAAATAAATTAAATACTTTACCTTATCCTTTTTCTTCTCTAAATTAAATAAATATGACAAATTATTTAATTTAGTCTTTTAACCCATTTGGATTAAAATCAATTTTTAATTCCCCGTTTTTCTCTCTCCTTGTCACATTCTCCATAACCCTCTTTTAATCCAGATTAAATTAATTAATCTATGATTAGGATGTGCACCACTTAATCTTGATTAAGTGTCACATCCTCCATAATCTCCCACTTGCCTCTAATCTTTCATTAATTATCCTAATTCTGTGTTTGCACAACCTTAATCAAGGTCATTAGCCTAATTAGTACCTTGGTCAACTCTCCCCATCCCCCAAGGAATTTTTAATTCCTTTTTATTCTTCCAATGTTTACCCTATCCCCATGCAAATGTGACTTGTCATTTTACATGTTCGCAAGGCTTTTAGAACCTTGGACTTGTCACATCTCTCACATGTGCCAAATCCCCACCTTTTTGGAAACCCTCTCTTATCCACTAGATTCTTCCAATCATTGTGAATTTTTAATTCACTTTTATTCCTCCAAGGAATCTTCTCATTCCCCAAGATCCACCTCATATACTTTCCTTCCACCTCATTTCCACATCACTCCACCCTAAGACATCTCACATTCCACATGTCAAGATGTGAGGGCTTGTGAGCCCTCAACTCACCATTGCCCTTCATCTTGATCTTTTTGGATCAATCTCAACCGTTGAATTCTCTAGAAAATTTCAATTAGCCTATAAATACCCCCTCATTTCTCTCATTTTGAGGATCAAATATTTTGCTACCAAACTCTTTCCAATTTACCATTTGAGCTCTCATCTCATAATCATCATACCCTCATCCACCTTGCATACCATCTTGCACATTCAACATAGCTTGTCATCCAAGGAGCACACAACTCTTCAAGAATCAAAGGGCCAACCAAGGAAGGAGTAGCATAAAGGTATAACCAATTTCAATTAATTGTGATCTTGTTTTTATGCTTATCTTGCCTTAGGCTAATCATTGAGGTGCCCTTTTATTATGTTATCTCCTCTTATTTCATCATTTTAGCATCTCACATTAGGACTTGACATTTTATTAGGATCACACTTTGTAAAAGATTCATAGTAAGTGTGTGGATTACCCATCAATTTTACATCATAATTCACTCTTTGTGAGGAATTTATATTGATGTTATAATGAAATATTGGAGTGTAGAAAATTATATAACTTTACAACTTCACATTATGTTTTGTCCCCCTAATTTATTAGATTTAATTAAGCTTCCAATTTACCAAATTATGCATTCCAAAGCCTAATTCTTACCGCTTTCCAAAAGGGGAACCCATATTAAACAAATGCATTCAATCATTAAATTACCCTAGATTATGTGTGTCCTAGAAATTTGGGCCAAGACCCATTCACCCATTGGCAAATGGGTCCCCTTTGTTAGCCAAGACCCAAATTCAAATACGTTTTTGGTGGAATTTTAATCTCTAAAATTCAAATTGTAAATGTCGGCTTTCAGAATCTAATTTTGTAGAAATTAAATAAACACCTATAAATACATAGTTATTTTATCATTTAAAATCTAACACACTTTATGAAGAATTTATGTTGTGCAACAAGAGGATTCAAAATCAACATCATCAATCATTTATAGCAACAATTGAAGATCCAACATCATGTCAAAGTTTATGTGTGTTCATGTTGTTTTGTGAAGGCTAACAAGTGTTGTAGGTATTCAAGCATTTAAGCATTCAAGAAAATATATCAAGCAAGATCCAAACCCTTGAAGAGATGCATATGACTTCATTCCTTCAAAGGAGCCATTGAAGGGTGGTGAGTTGCAACAATTTGTTTATTCATCATTTCCTTCCTTTCCATTAAGGTTTTCATCATTAACATTTTACATAGTGAAAGTGGGAACACTATTCATGGGGTTTGACTGAGGCAAACCCCTATATGGCACAACTATTTTCCCTCTTTTTGTATGTGTAGGATTACAGGTTGAAGAAGGATTGAAGAGATATTAAAGAGAAATTTTGCATTATTGCATTTGTTGTCATCATTCTTGTCAAGACATAGAAATTGAGTTACAAAATTCATGTACAACATACCGATAGTGGGACTAGTGGTAAAATTAATCTCAGATCCAACACCAAAGGACTTCAAAAGTTGATCAAGACCCTTGTGCAAAGACCCATTTTCCATATGGAAACCCAATCTTTGTAGGCACATCAAAACAATTTTTTCTAAGTAGGTTTATTGTCCTCTACACCTTCCAGATTTGTCAAAACTTAACTATTTTTGTCTGTCAATTCTCAAGATCTTGTATTTTATATATTAGGGCATATAGGATCATTAGGTTGATCATTCAAAAATATTTCCAATCCATTCCAATCCCCCATTAGATGTAGATTTAGGTTTGATTGGCTCACCATTAGGGTTGAAAGTCATTATTTTCACCTTGTGATCTACATATCTAATGAAATTTGGAAAAGGCCCCTTGCATCCTAGGTTCTTTTCATTTAGGACCTAGGATCACCTTTTTTTAAAATCAAATATATTAGTATATTTGATTCCATATTTTATAGAAGCATTACTCTTAAGGAGGTTGTCATCTTGAAGAGGGAATTACTATTTGTTTGTGATATTTGAATAAAAAGCATACTTATAATTTTTCTTCCAAGGATTGTGTTCATCTTTCCCATGATAATATAAATAATAAGTGAGATCCTCACAAACTTGGTATCAAAAGGTCTTTCTAAGGCCATATAATATAGTAACAAATTTTTAATGGTTTACTATAGCTACCCTGATATTCTCTGACCTCTCTCTTATACAACCTTGGTGATCATAAATTAGTGGAATTAGTGGGGTACTAACCATTTTTTTCCACAAAAATTCTATATAGTAGTCTAGGTTAGAAAACTTGTGTTGAGGGTTTTAAAATTTTCTTAGAAGCCATTATTTTTGGTTAAGCACATCATATTAGTGTGTGGGGTGAGGTGGGATTTATCTCATCAATACCTAGAAGTCAAACAACATATGCATATGACCTTCAACTTTCAAGTACCTTTGATTATTTAAAAAAACCCTCTATAGTTAAAAGAAAACTTGCCATAAGGAGCCATTTATGATTTATAATCTATAATTCACTAATTAGTGAATAACACCAAGAAGTTACTCCCTTTGAATCTAAGAGAAGGGATAATTATACTATGAAAGGTATAATCTTTCACAATTAAAACACTAAAATATAAATTTATTTCACTATTTTTGAATGAGACAAATATATAAAAGATCCTACAACATAGACACACCCTACCTTAGTGGTTCTCTCTTAAAACCTAGTTGAGTACATGTTTAGGTATATTTGGTTAGGGACTCATAGATATAAGCAAATCCATACAATAAAGTAATGGGTTAGTGTGTCATAGCATTCAAAATCAAGGAATTTTGAACTAGTTTCTTCTTAGTTGTTTGATTCCTATATACTCTACCATATTATTTTTTTTGGAGAAAATTTATCTCAAACTAGGAGGAATTCGACAATTTTGATAAAAAAATATTCCATAAGGTATTATATGTTAAAAAGGAGTGAATTTTTGTCTATATGAAACTATCTCTAATCAATAATCTAATATTTTTGATCATTTTAGTAGTATATTTGTTTATTAATCCCTCTAGTATGCTAACATGTCCAATATGGATGATGGCTAGAAATTGTAGGATTAGCATGAGCCTTCTTTTGAAAGGTTTGACGTGGAATTCAAAAATAAATAGTTAGATCAAATTTATGGTCTTGGAAACTATTTGATCAAAATTAATGCCACATATAACTTACCCTAGCCAATAAATATAAAAAAGAGCATAATTACATACGAGCTAGAATAATTCTCAAAAGTAGCAAAATATTAGTAGGAATCATCATAGACTTAAATTGGATTCTCTACATTTTATGTCAGCAAGCCTACAAGCTAGCTATTTATAGAAATCCAATATTTTACAATCTATCAAATTCCCATGGCTCAAAAAAACTCCATCAAATATTTTCACCTTGAATATGAAGTTCTCTAATGGTATCAATGACTAGAATAACCACATGGATTTCTCACATGGAATAATTTTTTTAAGAATCTCCTTACTTGACTTATCCCAAGTGAGTAATAAAACTTTACAAGATCATTAACTAAATTATGAAAAACATATTCAATCATTGACTATCACATGGTTTGAAAAACTAGCATATCATACGAGTGGACCAATGAGAGATAAGAATATGAGATAGGAAGTGATATATAGAGAGACTTTGAGAGAGGGATAGATATGGGGGTATAGAGAGATGTAGAGATAATGAACTAGAGATAGAGGGAGAGTTAGAGATGGCTCAATATGTAGAGGGAGAGGGAGAGGGAGATATAGAGGGACATTGAAAGAGATTGATGTAGTCGAAGACCAAGACCCCAAATGGAAGTGTTGATCTTTGCAACCACCACAAAAATATCTCATCTACCCGACTGAAAAATAATTCTCATAGGGAATAAACAAACCCAAAAAGTTTTGAAATACAAATAATCAATCATACATATAAGTGCACTGAAATATTTTGACATACCAATTTTCATAATTTATTTTGAATATTGAAACATCCTCCAATTGCTCTGAAAACTTGTACATTAGGAGTTCCCACGTTCATCTATGGGAAAACAAAAGATTCAAAATTTTCCTACCAACAATACCATGCAAATTTTAAAGCCAAACTATTAGAAAATTCAGTTCTAAACACAAGGTACTTTAGTTGGCTTCAAGATTTCTGGATAAACTGTGTACGTATTTTTACATGAACATTTCAGATCATACTCCATGATCAATCATCAGGATGAATAGCAGAAAGAGAGAGTAATGAAAGATGATATAGCAGACTTGGATATAAATAGGAGAGGGGTGAGAGGGTTGGTAAGCACAAAACCCAAAAAGGCATTATGTATTATTGATTGCAAGAATGAAAAGAGGAATGAAAGTGTTGTCATTGATGTCAATTGGTCAGCTGGTTATCTACTAGTTGTTGTTGACTGTATATGTTGAGGATATTGAGAAGATTGTATTAAAAGAAGGTTAAAGGTATTCAAATATTGAGGATGTTGGTTTGGTACTTGTGAACTATGTTTTTCTGTGTTCTGGCTGAGGTTCGAGAGAATTTTTGTTGGTTCAAATTTCTCTTTGTGGTTCTAGAGTTGTGTTTCCCTGGTTCTATTGAAGATGGTTTCAACATTTGGAAGCATGAAGCTTAATTGATCTATGTGTTTTACATTGGTTTGGTCGATCGTGTGTCAAGCACTATCTTCGAAGTTGGTGAAGCGTGTGTTTGGGTCGCCCTCATTCTAATTCCACCCTAGGATGTTTGGCACCGACCTAATTTGAATTTGAAGATTGGATGGCCGACTTTATATCTTTTCAAAGTTGGAGATGGTATGAATACATAATGTGCTAGCAATGAAAAATGTACATAAGAAAAGAAGGAAGATAAGTGAAAGAGCAAACACAAATTTGATGCTATTCTGAAAGTGAGTGAGTTATCTGTGTGGTTGATCAGTGTGAAGCTTGATGTCGAGTTTCTAGATGCAGTGAGCACAAGGAATCTGTCATTCATGCAAGTTGATCCGTGATAGTGGTGGAATCCTTTGTTGTATTGGGATTGTTTGCTCTATAACAAGTCTTCTTTGTCTTCTTTGTATCTCTGTGATAGTGAGCCATCCAAGTTGTAGCCCTGTGGACAATGAGTCTAGGCAGTGAGCCTTTTTGTAATCAATTTTGATATTCTCTATAGTGTGAGTTAATCTCCACCGTGGTTTTTCCCTCATTGGGTTTTCCACGTAAATATGGTGTTGTGTTTTGTGCATTGGAATTTGATGGTTAATCACTTAATCAGTTCATGTGTTAGTTTTGGTAATTGAATTTAAATTTATAATATGTGACAACTGATTCACCCCCTCTCAATTTTCCTATCCAACAATTGGTATCAGAGCTTGGTTCCTTGGTGAAGAGCTAAACCACTTGAGGAAGGTTCGGGATGGCTAGCAAAATGATCTATGATTATTTGAGGTTTGATGGAAGAATATCTAGATTATTGTAGACATATGTAGAGAAAGCTTATAAGAAACCCTACACTCCTCTTGTTAATGGTCTGAGTACACCTGAAGAAATTAGAGAAAATGAAGTGAATAATAAGGCAAAATTCATCTTGAGGAATAGTTTGGTACATTATGAGTTGATTAAGGTTCAAAATTTGAAGACAAATAAGGAAGTTTGGGATGCTTTAGAAAGAGAACACGATGGTGATGAGAGGGTAAAAGAGGAAAAACTACAAAATTTGGAAACACAATTTGATCTTATACATATGTCCGAAGATGAGAATGTTAAAGCCTATGTACAAAGATTAGATGAGGTAGTGGCTGGAATGTGATCTCTTGGCACTACTATAGATGAAACCAAAATTGTAAATTAGATTCTCAAAACTCTTCCTGATGCTTACAGTGAAAAGGTGAGTGCTATTGAGCAAACTATAGATTATAAGACTTGTACTAAGGATTTGTTGCTAGGATTTTTGACATCTTATGAGACGAGGAAGCTAAATCTAATAAGTGGAGGTAAAATAGAGATTACCTTTAAAGGTACAAAAACTGAAGATCTGGATGAAGAAAAATTTGATGAAATCGAGGCTAACTTTGTAAGAAGAATGAGAAAAGGCTCTGGTAAATATGAAGGTAAATTTCCCTTTAAGCATTTTAGTTGTGGAGAAATTGGTCACTATACTACAAAGTGTTCGGAAAGATCTAAAAGGAATAAACAAAGATATGAGAAAGAAAAGAAAGGAAAGAAGATTAACAAATCTTACTATGTTAATGAGAATGCTAGTATTTCAGATGAAGATTTAGAATATGAAGATCCAAATGATAATGAATTCTTGTTCTTGGAAATTAAGGATGAACCTACTTCTACTAATTCAGAATTTTTTTTAAAGGAAATTCCTTCAAAGAAAGAGAAGGAGAAGAAGAAGGAGATAAATGAAGGTACAATTATCTCTGCCCTACATGCTAAAAAAGAAAAGAATTTGTGGGTAGTTGATAGTGGTTGCTCACATCACATGACTTGGTGACAAGAGTAATTTTGTGAAACTTGAGAAATATGATGGAGGTTTGGTTATGTTTGGAGATGATACTGATGCTAAAATTTGTGGGATAGGTTCAATAACTTTTGATGGAAAGCATCATACTGACGATGTTTACTATGTTAAGGGTTTAAGGCATAATTTGTTGAGCATTGGTCAAATGTGCAGAAAAGGATATGATCTTGTGTTTAAGGATGAGAAATGTGAGATCCGGAAAGGATCCAAAACATTGATTGCTATAGGAAAGAAATATGAAGGGAATATTTATCAACTTAAAGGTGTTGATGGACGATGTTTTATGACTCAAACAAGTGAAAGTTGGTTATGACACAAGAGAATGTGTCACATGAATTTTGATAACTTGGCAAGAATCATTTATGTTTAGGCCATGAGAGATCTATTGAGAATTACAAAGCTTGTAAATGCTATCTACAGGAATTGCCAGTTTGGGAAGAAAACAAGAAATCATTATAGATCAAGAGAACAATCTACTACTGGATTGTTGGATTTGGTTCATACAGATCTTTTTGGTGCCATGAGAGTGCAAAGTCTACTTGGTGAAAGGTAATTTATGCTTTTAACTAATGATTATTCTAGAAAGAAATGAAAGAAGCAATGAGGATGAACATTGGAAGGAAGCAATGAAAGAAATTTTGCAGATTGAGAAGAATAAAACTTGGGAATTGGTCCCAAGACCGTCAGACAAAAATATCATTGGATCAAAATGGGTATTGAGAAATAAGCTGAATGAAAATGGGAAATTTTTCAGAAACAAAGAAAGGCGTGTGTTTAAAGGCTACTCACAAGTAGAAGGCATATAGTTTTAGGATACTTTTGCTCCAGTAGCAAGAATAGAAGATATAAGGATGTTCTTGACATGAGCTGCTTATAAAGATTTCAAATTCTATCAGATGGATGTCAAGTCAACTTTTTTGAATGTTGAACTAGAAGAAGAGGTCTACATGGAACAACCAGAAGGATTTTTGTTAATAGATCAACCAGATCTGGTGTGTATATTGAAGAAAGATTTATATGGATTGAATCAAGCTCCTAGAGCTTGGTATGCAAGGATATATAAGTATTTGACTCAACAAGGATTTAACAAAGGTACACCAAACAAAAATTTATATTTCAAGACTAAAAATGACAATCTTGATTGTAGTTGTATATGTTGATGACATTATCTTTGGAGGAAATGAAAAGATGTGCAAGATGTTTGCAGAAGAGATGCAAAAAGAATTTGAAATTTATATATTTGGCGAGATGAGTTTCTTTCTTGGGCTATAGATTAATTAATCAGAGAAGGGAATTTTCATTTCACAATCTAAGTATGTGAAAGAGATGTTGAAAAGATTTGGAATGGACGGTTCCAAACTAGTAAGCACTCCTATGGTGACTAGTTGGAATTTGGGTAAAGATGAAGATTCACCTAAGGTTGACCAGAGAAAGTATAGATCTATGATTGGTGGACTGTTGTATTTGACTACTACTAGACCAAATATTATACACGCGGTTTGTCTTATGGCTAGATTTCAAGAAAATCCAAAGGAAACACATGTTACTATAGTTAAAAGAATATTCTGATATTTTAATGGCACTCTAGATTACGGATCATGGTATCCTAAAGACAGTGATTTTATGCTTAGTGCTTATACAGATGAAAATTGGGCTGGAAGTATAGATGATAGAAAGAGTAAAAATGGTAGTGCATTCTTTCTTGGATGTAGATTAGTGGCATGGTTGAGTAAGAAGCAAGATTCAGTCTCTTTGTCTATTGCTGAAGCCAAGTATATTGCTGCTGCATTTTATTGTAAACAATTTTTATGGATGAAACAAACATTGAAAGTTATCGTGCAGTGTTGTATGATGATCCTATTTCTATATTCTATGTTAATACAAGAGCAATTAACGTTTTGTTGAAGAATCCTGTAATGCACTTGAGAACAAAGCATATATCTATCAGGTATCATTTCTTGAGAGAGAAGGTCATGAAGAATGAAGTCAAGCTTGAGTATGTTTTTTAAAAGGATCAAATTGTAGATATATTTACGAAGGCTCTTCTTAAAGATACTTTTGAGTATCTTTGAGATAAGCTAGGGGTTATTTCCCCTCCTTTTACAAACTAAGATGCATTTGGAGATGCATCAGTTCGATGGATTCATGGTTCTGTCTTTTTGGAAAGATGTTTTTGGTGGCTACCTCTCAGGGGGAGCAAGCAGTTTTAAGTGTTTTCATTATGAGTATTTTGTTTTCATGTCAAAGGAAGTTTCAAGAACATATATTTTTCCTTTTCCATTGATGTCAAAGGGGGAGAGAAGGAGCATGTGAAAAAAGAGAGAAAGATCATGTGAAAAAAGAGAGAAAGAGCATGTGAAAAAAGAGAGAAAGAGAATGTGAAAAAGAGAGAGAGAGCATGTGAAGAGGAAATAAAGCTAATCAGAGAAAGAAGGTAATGAGGAAGATGATCTTCTAAGGGGGAGAAGCAAAAGAAAAATCTTGAGAAGTATTTCCAAAACTAGTGTGTGTCTTTGATGGTTTTTCACATCACGTGTTGCCATTAATGACAAAGGGGGAGATTGTTGCAAGAATGGAAAGAGGAATGAAAGTGTTGTCATTGATGTCAACCGATCGGCTGGTTATCTACTAGTTGTTGTTGAATGTATATGTTGAGGATATTAAGAAAATTGTATTAAAAGAAGGTTACAGATATTCAGCTATTGAGGATGTTGGTCTAGTACTTGTGAACTATTTTTTTTGTGTTTTGGCTAAGGTCTGGGAGAATTGTTGTTGGTCCATATATCTCTTTGTGGTTCTAAAGTTGTGTTGCCTTGGTTCTATTGAAGATAATTTCAACATTTGGAAGCATCAAGCTTAATTGATCAATGTGTTTTACATTGGTTTGGTTGATCGTGTGTCAAGCACTATCTTTGAAGTTGGTGGAGTGTGTGTTTGGGTTGACCTCATTCTAATTCCACCCTAGGATGTTTGGCGCTGACCTAATTTGAATTTGAAGATTGGATGGTTGACTTTGTATCTTTTCAATATTGGAGATGGTATAAATATATAATGTGCTAGCAATGAAAAGTGTACATAAGAAAAGAAGGAAGATAAGTGAAAGAGCAACGGTGAATTTGATTCTATTATGAAAGTGAGTGAATTATGTGTGTGGTTGATCAGTGTGAAGCTTAAGGTTGAATTTTCAGATGCAGTGAGCAGAAGGCAAACTCTGTCATTCATGCAAGTTGATCAATGCTAGTGGTGGAAACCTTTGTTGCATTGGGATTGTTGTCTCTCTATAACAAGTCTTCTTTGTATCTCTATGGCAGTGAGCCATCCAAGTTGTAGCCCTATGGAAAGTGAGTCCTTATCTTAGGTAGTGAGCCTTTTTGTAATCGATTTTGATATTCTCTATAGTGTGAGTTAATCCTCAACGTGGTTTTTCCCTCATTGGGTTTTCCACGTAAATTCGGTGTTGTTGTGTTTTGTGCATTGGAATTTGATGGTTAATCACTTAATCAATTTATGTGTTAGTTCCAGTAATTGAATTTAAGGTTCAATTTGTGACAACTAATTCACCCCCTCTCAGTTGTCCTATCCAACATTATTTATAATACATAATGCCTTTTTGGTTTTTGTGCTTCCCAACCCTCTCACCCCTCTCCTATTTCTATCCAAGACTGCTATATCATCTTTCATTTCTCTCTCTTTTTGCTATTCATCCTGATGATGGATCATGGAGTATGATCCGAAATGTCGATGTAAAAAATGCACATAGTTTATCTAGAAATCTTGAAGCCAACTATTATGCACCGTGGAAAAAAAATGCTATTAACAAGGTACTTTATCCAAAATCAGCTATTTGTGAACTCAACCCAAGTTCTCTAGAATTTTGTATGACAAGAAATTCATAACTACATGTTGATTTTATCAATTACAATCATTAAGAGATGGTAACAACAAACTATAGAGAAAAAAAATCACAAAACATCTACAAGCATGTTTATTGCCTTCAACATTAAAATTTCTACAAGACACTTGACAATAAAATCACAACAACAAAAATCAACTCTAAATTCTCCAATTTCATAGTTGGACACCCCCTTCACTTCCAAGCAAGTTTTTCCTCTCAAATTTGTTTATTTTTTGACTTTTCAACTTTTGGCATCCTCCTTCAAGTTGGGCGTTGGTTTTTCTGTCTCTCCCAGTTGCATTTTCTAAAAAAATTCCTCTTCTTGGGCGTTGGGAAACTCTCTTGCAAGTTTTCTTGGCAACATTAGTTCATTTTTGCTAAATATTTCCCCATACAATTCAACTCCACTATCCTAGGTCCCTACAACCATATGCACCATTCAATGCATAATTTTTAAATTGTAAAAGTGGAGGTATACATCCCATGAATAGCTCTCTCAAGCCTGAACATGGGATTTTTGTGACTCCTAAATTATCATTAATTTTCCACCTCTAGCCACTCCAATTTGTATTTGGAATCAAATTCAAATTCACCTATGATTTTTTTTTTTTTAAATTGAGTTTTAAAATAAAGGAAATTCTTGTCTGCAAGACACCACCAATCAAACCAAAGCAAAACAGTCAAGAGATAAAAAATAAAATATTAAAGGTGTGTAAGATTTCTCGTGAACCCAGATGCTCCTGCATCAAACAACCTGGGTAAAAATGAATGTTTGATGAGTGCAGGCTCATGAACATTTGAAGATCCTATGTTTGTTATTCATCCATCTTTCTTCCTTGTCTACTTGTTTCTTCTTCTTCACCTTGCTCTACATTTTCCTATCTCTTCCTTCATCTTTCCTCTATTTATCCCTTTCATGAAATTTGCTTGACTATGCCATAATTCATCCTCCCACTCTATCATATAATCTTTTTCACTTTTATGGGAATTAGTTTTAACAAATTCATGGAGATCGATAAATTCCATCTGCTCATCTTTGTCACCTATTACTCCATATTTTGCTTCCTCAATTTTTGTTGCAACTTTTGTTTCACATGTTTCCAATGCTATCCACTCCTTTTCAACTATAGAAATTTGTAGTAACATGTCATCTTCTTCATATTTTCCTCTTATCCCTTTATTCTTCTCACTTTCATTCTTCTCCATGTGTTCTTTTCTACATTTCTTTCTCACACTTATCACTAATTATGTGTCCTTTAATGGACTAAACCTTGCTACAACTTCATTGTTATCTTCTATAACAATGTTATCCATTTCATCCTTTTCCACATCCACAAATATATTTATATCCTTTTCAAATAAATAAACACCAAATTCATTTTCACAAATCTCACAAAAATGATTCATTACCTTTGTAATCTCCTGTTCCTCTATTTTTGTCCCGATCTTTTCTTCTTGATTGTTTGCTGCAACATTGTTCTTTTTTTCCTTTCTTTCAACTATAACTTTGTGGGTTGATCCCACATGTCTTTCTCTCCATTCCCTTTCCATCATAGGGTTGGAACACTGCACTTTCTCATTCTTCTTTTTGTTCTCCCCTTTGCAAAACCTTTGCTTTTCCTTTTTCTTCTCTTCACTATCCTCTTTCAAGAGGATGTTCTTCTTTTCACTTTTTCCTTTACCCATTTCACACTTTCTTTTAGCCTCCCCAAGTTCTCTTCTCTACTCCATCTCTATCATGTCCAATCTAGCTGCAATATTTTTTAATTCTCCAATAAGACATTTTGTAAACCTCTTTTCTTTCCACTCTTTCATAGGTAAAATCCTCACAAGCTTTCTCATGACCCATCTTGTCTTCTTCTTCAAATACATAGAGACTCACAAGCTCCTCTATAGTTATAAGTACTCCTTGCAACAAACTCACAACTTCTTTCAAAGTTTTTATGCTTCCTTCTCTACCCCCTATAGTGACAGGTCCTCCCTACAACAAATCTCTCCAGGAATCAAGCCCTTCACAATTATCGGCCTCCTCTCACTTGCAAAAAACTCTCTCTAGGGTTTTCTTGAGACACCTTCAAGCTTCCTCTCATTAACCTCTTTCACAAACTCATCTTTAATCTCTCATAGTGAGATATTCCTCTTCACAATCATTTGCACCTTTTCGCCTCCTCGATCTAGTGATCATCATGCTTTGATACCATTTGATACAGTCAAAGACCAAGACCCCAAATTGAAGTGTTGATCTTCGTAGCCACCACCACAATAAACCCAAAAAGTTTCAAAATACAAATCATCAATCATACATATAATTATAGTGAAAACTATTGACATATCACTTTTCAGAATTTATTTTGAATATTAGAACATCCTCCAGTTGCTTTGAAAACTTGTACATTACAAGTTCCCACCTTCATCTATAGGGAAAAAAAAGATTCAAAATTTTCCTACCAACAATACCATGCGAATTTTAAAGACAAACTATCAGAAAATCCATTTCTAAACACAAGGTACATTGACCAAAATCAACTATTTGTGAACTCAACCCAAGTTCTCCAACATTGTTGATGACAATAAATTCATGAATACATGCTAATTTTGTCAATTACAATCACTAAGATCTGGTCACAACAAATCATAGAGAAAAAAAGAACAAAACATCTACAAGAATGTTGTAAGACCTCATCTTTGTGATCTTGTTGATTCTTCAGGTCGTTGATGGTTTATACCCAAAAATTTATGTTCTTTTTAGATATTACACGTGAGTGATGATTGTACCTATACATCGAATATGTTCATATTTTTTATTGTTAACAAATATGGTTAACTGATTAAATCCTATCTAACTAATGATTGTTGTGATTTCTTGTGGTAACCATATGAGTTCCATTCCTTGTCTATCTAAGTATGCATTGATTGAGATGTTCAATTATTGGTAGTATTATTATGTATATCAAATGGATTACATACTATGGGTGTGAGCAAGAGTTAACATGGAGATGATGATTGGCATTTAATGGTTATTGTTAATAGTATTGACTATAAGGTAGATTTTAATAGGCTACTACCATAAGTGGTGATATCTCGATGACATATAGTATGATCAGTTATTGCTTGAACATTAATTTTGGAAATTTAATGTTAATTGATATGATCATTATTTTGTGTAGAGGTAAACATATGCTAGTAACGGTTAGTTGGAGTTTCGATTTACATTGGATAATGCCAATTGGCTCTTCACATAGAGATCAATTGTCGCAACTATAATAATAATCATAACATTATAATTGAAACCATTTTGGGTATCAATTTAATGATTGTGATTTTTCTAGTTTGAGTTGTATTTATAATATAAATTTTGATCAAATTATCATTTATTAGTAGTAAAAAATTTAGAATTGCATAATTTTCTAGGGGATGATTCTTCCTAGTAATACCAAGTATATGGTTAGAAGTCATGCTTTCAGGAAATGCTTGGGGTAGTCTTTAACTCAATAAGTCATGATGGCACTATTTGATAGCATCATAAACACTAGAAGAACTTGTTACTAAGTTTTGTAAGTGATTAAAAAATATACTGGTAGAAGGTCTATATTTAGCAACTTTATTCTTTATTGATGGTGTTTGGCATGTTTTGAATCTACAATGAAATCACATTTTCATCAAAGTGGTGCATAACCAATTTATTTAAGTAGTTGGTAATTTGTTGTTAAGTTCAAAAAAATTGGTAGTTGTGTAATTTTTTATATGGGTAAAATGTGGGCATGATACATGTTTATTATTAGTGTAGGTTTTCTATTTTCCTTATGTTAGGGGTATTTATTTTTTCCTACACATATTATTTAAGATTTCTTAGGTTTATTAAGAGTGATTAATATGAGGACACATGGTGAAATACATTGGCTACATGTGTCACTCTCTCCCACACATGGTTAGTTGAGTTACATGCCCTCTTTTGGCTTATTGTGCCACCTCTTATAGCCACTATTCTATCTTTACCTAAGTAGGTTATGGGATAGTTGGGTTTCTCACCCTCTTTTGGCTTTATGTGCCACCTTTCATAACCTCTCTTTTGTCTTCACCCAAGGAGGTTACGCCACATGTTTTGTCATTTACCAAGTAGGTAAAACCTTCCACCTTTTATGGGTAGTAGGAGTTAATGCACCTCTTGGATGTATATATATATATATATATATATACAACACTCTACTCTCACCCTCACTAGTTCAGTGATCGTTTGGTGAGAGTATTGATAGTATTCTACAATTTCTCTTGCCTTTTCTCTATTTTTCTCTTATTTCAAATTTCTGTTCATTCTGCTATTTTGATCTTTGATCATCTGTTGAGTGGATTTTCATGTGATCTATGACCAACATTAGATCCTGGCTAGGTTATCGCTTCTCATAGAATCTAACATGGTATCAGAGTTGTGTTAGCTTCTATAGCTCATTGTTTTTTCTAATTTTATGAGAGATTTGAGACTAATAGAGAGCTAACATTTTCCCTCAAAAACCAAGTATGCTCTTCTCCCGTACCCTCATATGATCTGGAGGATCATAACAATTTAAAAGGAAAATAAAATATATATTTAATTTGGTTTACATATATATGTTCCTATGATATTTGAGTGATTCACAACCTTTTGGTAATATTGGAGGTATTTTCAACATTTCTAGAGAGTCCATAAGGTCTAAGAAAGTCAAAATTAACTTTTATTTCACCAAAATTAGAGATTGTAGGGCATACTATAAAAATCACAATTAAAATTTGAATTTTTAATTGGAGCCATTTTTTATTTTGGCTTTAGAAATCTAGCTTCCACTCATTGGTAAGAATAATGATTTCTAGGTTATTCCCAGTGTTGAAAAACCATTTGGGTATTTGTTAATTTTTTCATACAATCGATAAATCTTGTAGAAATCAAATCAGAAGGAGGCACATGTCGTTCATGACAAGAAAATTTTGCATTTTTCTTCAAAAGTGCATAAATTTTGCCTCGAGTGTCAGATTTTGTAAACGAGTACTTGATAGAATGTTAGAAATGAGAAATTTCCATCCACAAAGGTTTTGATAAAAAATAAATTCCTTTTTCTACCAAATATTGCAGGTTGAAGCCGCTGCACTTTTTTTTAATCTTAAATAGGTCATACCTTTCACCTCTGTAATCCATTTTTCAAAAATGAAAACGTGTTGTCCAAAAAGGTAAAACACAACTACAAGGCTATTTTTTTCAAGTTTTATTTTAAAATAAATTTGTATCAAAATTTGTAATTTTGGTCATTAAAGGCCTTAAAATCTTTGTAATTTGGAAAATCCTTGTAAAAGAACTAATTATGAAGTGCCAACATTGTAATATCCAGGAGGGTTGATTTTTGTTCATATTGAGTCTACTAAAACATCAAATGAAGTGTGGACCACTTTGGAAACCCTCTTTGGTAAGTAGAATGAGTTAAAGAGGTCATCAATTGGAGAACAAATTCATAGGGTTGAGTCCTAATTTTGACACCATACATGACTTCTTCACAAAATTTAAAGTTGTTAGATTGTAATTGGAATAGCATGGAATTAAAAAGGATGATAAGCAACTGATCTTGAGTATTCTTTCAAATCTTGGTCCTAGTTATTTTGTATTTGTTTCTACATTCTATGCTACAAAATATGCCCCAAGTTCCACATATAAAATGTCTTCTCTAGATGAATTTGCTAAAGAAATAATTAGGGTAGGATGCATTGGTTCTAATGGGTATAATTAAACCCTCCAAGTCACATTACTTAGATGTCAATTAGGGCACAAAAGAAAAAAAGGGTCTAACAAGCAAGATAAGAAACAAAAGAACCAAGGAGAGAAGAAATATTAGAAATCTACTACTTCAAAAGAAGATAATCATACCTCTTCATCAAAAGGCGAACAACCTAAGAAGGAGAAGGTCAATTGTTCTTATTGACAAAGGCTCGGCCATGATGAACATAAGTGTTTAAAGAAATATATTGACCACCTAACAAATATTCTTGAAAAGAATAATATTAAGGTGTCTTACTCGGTCAAGAAAAGTTCATCAGAAGGGTCTACTAAGGACATGTTGATGGTGAAAATGACACAAACAACATTAAAACATAATATTTCTACTCTATTTCTCCTGAAAGAGAAAGATAACATATAGTAATCCAACTCCCAAGGTCCTGGTAGTTGGTTCTCAACTGTCTAGTGTCACTCAATCGGTTCATGCAACTGTAATATTCAAGGGGCCTGTGCTAGTAACGAAAGATTCAAGCAATGACTCATTTGTTTATCGAACTGTTTCTATAAATCAATGGGTTTTAAATAAAAGAAAAAGATAGATCAAAGGGGTAAACCAGTAAATATGAACAAAACTTATCTATCATCCAGACATATATTTTCAATAATGAATGTTTTTCCAATCAGATCAAGAAAACCATAAGATGATACAATCTATAGAATGATCTATACCATTGTATACATTTTAGGTGCTTAATTAACTTCTCAATTACACATCACAAATACTTCAAGGATTTCAAAACAACACACGTTCATTCATCATCAAGATTATAGATCAACAGACTTCAATAAACTTAATTCAATGACAATCTAACAAGATAATCCTTAAATCTGGTTTCTTCTAATGATTTTCACCACATAAGAAACTATCATGCTTCAGCACAATCACTGGCATTCAGATAGATTATAACTTATCAGCCTTATCAAATAAAACAACTCAATTGTAACTCCATATTGCGTAAAAAAAAACCCTGAAATTCTATTAACTATAAATATATCAAGTAACAATGTATCTCAAAAATGATCACTACAAAACTCTATCTCCTAGCATTAGGTAAGCTAATTTCTCTTCTCCATTAGCTGACCCTTACAATATGATACCCATCAGGTATTTATAGATATACAAAAGTTCGAACTCCACTTCTATTTTAGGTTATCCACCTTTTTAGGAACTAAAAATTCTCTTAGAAACTCAGATCAATTTGATCTTGAGTTCTTACATTAGCACTTTCAGTTAAACTATAGAATAGAAATTAGACAAGAAAAATAAATCATGCGCTCCAAAACTGTCAGGGTTGCATGCAACATGCAAAGAAGAGGAAAATTATGCATGCAAGGATTCATGCATGCGAAGCTGGATCTACAATGAACTCATCATAATTGGTGAAGACTTGTTGTAATGTATCCATTTCCGGCCCATCAATCCAGCTATCTTCAAATTTGATCCGATCCAATTCTGCTGTAGCAAATTCCCTCATACTTTTTATTTTTATTAACTCTCTCCCAACAACTTTTATCTCTTCTTTGACCTCTACTAGTCGATCTATTAACAATTCTTCTCCATCACCCTTTTCCTGCATGAGTCCTTTGAACCTTTCATCCCATTTCTCTTTAATTTGACTCAAAGGCATGCCATCTTTTGTCATTACATTTACATCCACAATTATAGCAATGACTGATTCTAATTCTTCCAATTGCTCAGTCAAATTATTAACAACTATTTGAATTTCATCCTTGTGTTTACATAAAAAGCCAATCCTAAACTAGAGTATATGAGAGGTTTTCTCCAAAAAATCCTTATTGTCCTCCTCAAGTATTGATTGCTCCAAAAGAGTAGCTAAAGGCAATGCATTAACCTTTTCTAACTTCTGACTGTATTCTTTGTATTCTTCTTCTTGTTTTTCGGATGCCTCAATGTATTGATGCATCTCTTTTATTAACCCTTTTGTATCCCTATAGGCTTCAAATCCTTTCACTAAAACTTCACCTACCTCTTGGTTCAATTTGTCCACCCATCGGTCTACCATCTCCGCCTTACCCCTAACCTGCACCAAATCATCTACCTCCTTTTTGCTCAACAAAATAGGAGTTTCAATGGCTGCTACCTGTTGTGATCTTGGAGATGAGACATTCTTCAAGAATGAATGCAATTGATCTAATTGAGCTTTAAGCTCATCCTTCTTTTGCTTGTCCTTGATCATCCTTGATTTGGTCGTTGAAACCACTACATCAATCAAATTCATTTGCTGATTCCTAGTGGGCCTTCCCAAGTTGACCGTACTCAGCTGATAATCTGTTAGCTGCATATCCCCCACCTCCTTTTCTGTCATTGGCATGGCACATTCAACAACAATTTCCCCTTTGTCTGTGAGTCGGGTAGAATGTAAAATTTTAGCCTTCTTCTTAGGCCTTTCTTGCTCAATCTCCTTCATCATATCCTCCCAATTGAGAGGTTGTGGAGGTATTCTTGCCCTCTTTTGCAGGTCCAATTTTAGCCAAGTAGGAGCACTTGGAGCAGTATTCATCATAGAAGAGGAAGCAACAACTGTAGAAGGTGATTGAACATTTATCTGAGGTTGAGAGTCAACCCTTGATTCCTCTTGTTGTTCTTGCAGTATATGTATTTGCACCAACTTCTCAGCCTCTTCTCTATCTCTTTGTTCTTTTCTTTCCCTTTCTTCCTCTTCTCTCCTCTAACTCTCTTCTTCCTTTTCTTTCTCTAGAGCTTCTTTTTCCAAAGCCTCTAGTCTTTCTTTCTCCAATCTCTCCACTTCTAAGGCCTTAAGTTTCTCTACCTTTGCCTTTTCTTCTTCAGCTTGCTGCTTCTTTACTAGCTCCTCAGCATCTCTTTTCCTCTTCAAACTTTCAGCTTCTTCCTCTTTCTGGCGAGCTTCTTCTGCAAGCTTTAGTTTGGCAACTAAGACTTCTCTTTCCCTTTGGTTCCTTGCTTTCTCTTCCTCAAGGTCATGAATTTTCTGTATTAACTCCAACTTATCATTCTCTTCCTTGATCTTGAG
Source organism: Sequoiadendron giganteum (assembly GCA_007115665.2). NCBI lineage: Eukaryota > Viridiplantae > Streptophyta > Pinopsida > Cupressales > Cupressaceae > Sequoiadendron > Sequoiadendron giganteum. Next base: position 206,326,103 of record CM021100.1, read on the forward strand.
TTCATTTTCTTGTTCCCTTCTTTGTTTTTCCACCTCATCAACTGTTGCCTTTTCTAAAACTTGTTTTGCTTTCAATTGTTGCTGGTGCAATACAGCATCAACTTGTACTTTGGCTTCCATTTCCTTTTGTTTCTCCACTGGAGCCCTTGCATTAGAATCTCTTGTCGCATCTTCAAATAGCTTCCATTGATCTTCTTGTGTCAAAATCTGCTCAGTATTCTCTCCTAGAGGCATGTTTTCTTGCATATCTTTCTTTGACAAAGTCTCATATGAATCTGTCTCAACCTCCAGAATCTCCTCCTGCACTTCTTTTCCCTTGGCAGCTTCAACCATGCTATGAAGAGCTCCTTCTTGAATTTCTTTACTCTTCTTCCTTGTAAGTGGGACTTGTGCAGATGATTCACCTAATGTGGGTGTTGAAACAACAGATCCTACTGGAGCATCCCCTTCTTGTGTTTCCTCTTCATCCTCTGCTGCCTCAAGTTCTATTTATTCGATGTCCGGAGGAAGGAATTCTAATGGCTCTTTGGGAGGTGTCTTTTTTTTTATCCTCTTGTATCCCTTACCTATTTTAAGGACTGGTCCTTGAGGAGTTTGAGTTCTTAACATTAAACACTGCACACTCCTATCCAATACTGTCCTTCCAATCTTCTTAATGTCAATAGTTTCTTCAGCATCCCAGTCAATTGGATCCAAACTCTTGGTACCAATGTTCAAAGCTTCATAGGAGGGATCCAATAGAATTCCATCATCCACCAATGTGTCAGGAATATTTTCTTTAACACCAAGCTCTGACATGAGTGAGATAGATAATATTTCATAGTTCTTCTTTCTCAAATCATACTCATCCTGCCGATCACTCCAAAAGTCTTCTAACAAATTAAAATGTCTAGTAAACACCGAAGGCAACAAGGCATACATCTTACCCTTCGAATCAAAATTCCTACGAGTTGTATATAAACCTAATTTCAACTGTATCAGCTCCCTAAAGACAACCTTTGCTCCTATCAGATGTTGAAAAATATATTCACCCAACTTCATGGGAAATTTATGACACCCAATTTTATGTTTGATCCCAAACCGAGCATTAACTCCAATACCTTGATACACAAACTCCATTAACACTATTCTATTGTTGCAGCACCTTGGAAGTAAATGTGGATGGCCTTCAAAACCAGCAAGCCTGAAGTATGTAAATTTGGGTTACTGGATGTACCAACATCCCCATTCAGCAATGAATGCCATAGCTTCTTGACTCAACCAGTATCCTGCATCTCCATTCAACTGGTTGATGATCACATATAAAAATGCATCATTGACTCTTCTGTAATGAGTCTCAGCAACTTGAAGAGGCAACTGATCATAGTGCTCCCATACCTTCTTCTACCCATTCAAAGCTCCCATTATGCCCACTTTGTTCAAACTTGGGAAAATCCCCAATCTGGCTGCTACATACACCACATAAGAAGTCATAAAGAAACACTTAGTGTTTCTAATATTAATCAGCTGATCATGGATAGTATCTGATACAATAATTGGCCAATCAAACTATTGTTTTCCATTTAAAATAATCTGAATAAAAGGAAACATCCATTCTTTGAAGTGGAATGCATCCCTCTTCCCAAATACCCTTGACAACACCATGATTAAATCTGACACCTCTTTGTAAAAATCCACCCTTTTAGGCTGATCTGTAAGCTTGGTTAAAGACTTCTTCTCCGTCTTCAACCATTTCCTATTCAAATGGGCTTTGCTAGATGCTTTACTCTTGCTATATGCTTCCAATGCTTCAACCTCTCTCAATAGTACCAAGCTCTTAGGATCCGGGACACCAAATATATTCTGAAATGCTTGAGGAGTAAGATCAATAATTACATTATTTTGTGAATCCATACAGTGTCTGGTAATAGGGTTATAGGCACTGGCTACTGTCAAAATCAACTCAGGGCACTGGACTAACAAAGGAAACACAGTGATATGAGCCAAGCCAGAATCAACAATCCTTTTATCTCTAGGTGTCACATCCTTATTGAATATATCAGAATGTAGCTCCTCAAAGTTATATGACCCCAAATTTGTGTCAGTGATATCTGACCAGTCTGATTCCACCTTGCTCACCTTCACAACCAGATTCTTATGATCATACCTCAAGGTATAAGGGAATTGTTCTGGCTTTAACTTCTTTGGTTTAGGTGCGGCTTGTGATGTTCCTGTAGGTTGGTTCCTTCGGGTAGCTTCCCCTGATGTTCCTGACATCCTTCAACTTTCCTGCAAGACAAACCTCCAATTAGATCTTTGAAATTCATCACAAAACATGCTTTAAAAACATACTTTTCATACATGTACCGGAGGTAGAACCAAGTAGAAACATGTTCTAAATAGTCCCTTGTTTTACAATACTGCCGGACTTGGAGCCAAAACCGATATAGATACATCACTAATAATAAACAAGCTCAGAGTCAAAACCGGGAAGGTCATCAGAACCGGGATCAGAATGAAAAACGGATTTGGTTTTCCAGATATTTTACAATTTCATATTATGTTCCCATTCCGCCTCTGCCTCCGCTTTCGACAAATTTATCATTATTTTGACAGAAGGCTTCTCTTTATACGCGAAGCCGGGGACGAGATGGAAATGGAGTTGGAAACTTTTGGAAAACAAACTTTTCAAACTCAAAATCAACTCCGATCCCGCCTCCACCTAGGTTGACCATGATGTCATCAAATGATTTTGTTGATTTAACATATGACTTCATGATTAAAACCAAGGTCGCTTTAAATGAAAAAGGGGCTTTAAAAACACTACACTCATATGACCATGGGGAACGACTACATCTAGGGCATCATATTTTAGTCATTTAACTGTGATCACTAAAAGACACGAAACCCTAATCTAACAAACCCAATAAAAACTAGGGCACGGATGTAAAACCTTGCCATTTACCAGAACGAAATACACAATAAAACCCTAAGCGATATTCAATTAACCCTAACTCACTGTAAATCATTAATCCACCCCACTGTAAATCATTAATCCAACTAACACCATTTAAAACCTAAATTAATCTAATCTACTGCAAATCCAAAATAGCCCGATGCGATCACACTTAAGACATGAAAGCGACCATGCCCTAAAACTAGAAAGAATCAAAACGACAGTACAAGAAAATCAAAGACTAAGTAAAAGAAACAAAATAAAACAAGAGCCTACCCATACATCATACCAAGAAGCACAGATGCACTTGCAACCAAATAATTGAAAGCATGAGTAGATATAAAACAAAACACAACAAACACAACCTAAATAAACAAGAACAATACGAAAGAAAACCTACCTCAAACGTAAAAGAACCGGAGCTAGCCTTCTGAACTGATTTGCACATAATATCCCCTCTCTATCTCGATCAATTTGCTCAAATGAAATTCGTCGCTATTGTTCGTGCTCTTTGATTTCTTAATAATGGTAATAATGATTCGTTTAACCCTTAATGAAGGTAAAAATGTTGATTTCTACCTACACAAGCAACTACCATTAATGCATTAAAGCGCAGTTAAGGCGGAGTCAGAACTGAAAGAGAACAAACACTTCTCTGTAGTGCCACTTCAGTCAAAAATGTCAACGATCCAAAAGTGGCGGGGGCGGAACCAAAAATGAAAATGATTCAAAAATTTAAGAAATTTCCAAACTCCATTCCCATTCCGATTCCGGCTCCGCCAACTAAACACAACACAAAAGTAAAGCAAAAGACCGACATAACAAAACTAAACATAAGGACTTAGACTAAGAAACAAAATACAAAAAACGGAGGCGGGGGTGGATTCAGAATGAAAACTGATTTGGAAAATTTGGTAATTTCCCAATTTAGTTACCATTCCGGTTCCGGTTCCACCAACAAAGCATAAAACAAAATCCAAGACAAAAACAAAACCAAGAGACCAAAACAAGAAAACTTTACAAAAAGACTAAGTTAAAAACAATCATCCAAAAAGCGGATGCGGAGTCGGAATGAATTAAGATTTTGGAATTCTGAATAAATACCAACTTAACGACCACTCCGACTCCGACTCTGGCAAAGACATAACAAAAAGACACAAAAGAACACTGTCGGGATGGGAACCAAAAACAAGTTTGAAAAGAACTTTCAGAACCCGATTCAGATACAGTTCTGGTTCCGACAAAGAAAACCAAAATAAACAAAGTGTTGGAAGCAAAATGACTCCAAATTTTTTTTCAAAACAACTAAGTAAAAAAAACAAAAAGGGGGACCCATTTTGACCAAGGCAAAAGATGGGGTGGTTATGCAAGGCATAACAGGATATAGAGAAAAATAAGGGGAAAGGAAAGGGTAAGGCCCTTGTTGCTATTGCTTCACACCCAAATTCTTGGATCATTGAATCAAGTGCTTCACACCACATGGTTTCTTCAGAAGATTATTTCACCTCTTTAGAGCCATGTTCTATGCCTACCATATTTATGGGTGATGAAAATCTTGTTGAAGTGTTTGGGAGATGGTTTCTTGTTGTGGGTGAAGGGACATTTGAGGATGTTATTTATGTTCCATCTTTGTCAACTAATATCCTTCTTGTTTATCAGATCACTCACACTGGTTCTAGAAAGTGAGTTGATTTCACTCTAGATACAATGGTAATCAATGAAATGCATAGTGGGTCTATAGTTTTTGTGGGAAAAGTAGATCATTAGTCTAGACTATATCATTTTTCTTACTTTGTTCCTAACTCTCCTTTGATAGTCTTACTCACTCATGTAGATGAAGCGAGTTGTTTGTGGCATCAAAATTTTTGCCACTTGAACTACTGTTACTTGCAACAACTCAATCAACATGACATGGTTTCGGGGTTTCCTTCTATTCAATTTTTTGATGGAGTTTTCTAGGGAAGCATTCTTGGTAAGCATCCTAAGGAAAAATATACTAAAGGAAAAGCATGGTAAGCATCCTATTTTGGCATTGAGTCTTTTTGGCAGTGAGCCTTTGTATTCGGTTTTGATATTCTCTATATTGTGAGCTAATCCATATCGTGGTTTTCCACGTAAATTTGGTATTGTTGTATGTATGGTTTTTGCTTCTTTAAAATTCTACTTTTACACTTAATGATTAATCACATTAGCAAAATAAAGTATTTGTGAATGGTACCTGATCTAACCTTGGATGAAAATTTAAAGGTTAAATTTTCTACAACTAATTTACCCCCTCTCTCAATTGTCTTTTTCAATGATTGGTATCAGAGCTTGGTTCCTTGGAGAAGAGCTTAACCAATTAAGGAAGGTCTGGGATGACAAACATGATCACTATTGAGTGTCCTAGGTTCAATGGGACTTAATATTCCCTCTGAAAAATAAATATGGAAGGATATATGGAATACTGTGGATATGATGTTGAGAAAGCTTACAATACTATATACACTACTCCTACTAATGGTTCAAGTACAATTGATGAGATTAAGGTGCATAAAGAAAACAATAAGGAAAAGTTCATTATGAAGAATAGTTCATCGTAATTCGAGTTAATTAAAGTTACAAATCTAAAGACTGCTAAAGAGGTATGGGATGCATTGGAAAAGATTCATGAAGGAGATGAAAAGGTCAAAGAAGAAAATTTGCAGAACTTGGATGCACAATTCGAGATCCTGCATATGTCTGAATATGAGAATATTAAATCCTATGTATAGAGAGTGGATGAGCTTGTAGGTGGAATGTGAGAACTTGGTGCAATAGTGGATGAATCCAAGATAGTGAAGAAGATTCTCAGAACTCTTCTTGATAAATATAGTGAAAAGGTATCTACTATTGAAGAATTTGTGGATTACAATACTTACATTAAAGATTACTTATTGGGTACTCTAACATCATTTGAAATGAGAAATCCTAGTTTGAGAAATGGATCAAAGTCAAAAATTGCTTTTAGAGCTACAAGTGTTGAATATTTGGATGAAGAAAACCTCGATGAAGTGGAAGCTAACTTTGTAAGAAGGATGAAGAAGGGCCCCAATAAGTATCAAGGTAAGTTACCTTTTAAATGTTTTAGTTGTGGAGGAATAGGCCATTATGCTTCAAAATGTTTGGAAAGAGCTAAGAAGAATAAAAATAGAGAAGGAAAGGAAAATAAAGGAAAGATGATCAAGAGAGCTTATTATGTAAATGAAGATGCTGGTATCTCTAATGAAGAGTCTGATTATGGAGATTTTGATGATAATGAATGTTTGTTCTTGGCTATAAAATATGAATCTACTTCTGCTAATAATGAAAGGCGGGTAAAGGGAAGTGCTCCGGAGAAAGTTGAAGATATTGTGATTTCTTCTCTTCATGCTAAACAAGAAAATAACTACTGGGTTGTTGATAGTGGTTGTTCACATCACATGATTGGTGATAAAAGTAAGTTTTTTAAACTTGAAAAATATGATGGAGGCTTAGTTAAGGTTGGAGATGATATTGGTGCTAAGATTTGTGGAATAGGTTCAGTCAGTTTTGATGGCAAGCATAATACTAATGATGTCTACTATGTTAAGGGATTAAGGGTTGATCTTTTCAGTGTTGGAAAAATGTGTAGTAAAGGATATAATCTTGTTTTTGAGGATGAGAGATGTGAAATTAGGAAAAAATATGGAACAGTGATTGTTGCTGGAAAGAAGTCTAAAGGAAACATTTATCAACCTAAGGGTGTTGATGGACATTGTTTTGTGTCTTAGATTAATGGTAATTGGTTATGGCACTGAAGGATGTGTCGCATGAATTTTGACAACTTGGCGAGAATCAATGCAATACATGTTGTAAGAGATTTACCGAGGATTACAAATCATGTTAATGTTATTTGTAAGGATTATCAGTTTGGAAAGAAAGCTAGAAACAACTTTAGATCAAAGGAACAATCTACTACCAGACTATTGGATTTGGTTCACACAGATCTCTTTGGTTCTACAAATGTGAGAAGTCTACAAGGTGATAGGTATTTTATGCTTTTGATTAATGATTACTCTAGATATACATGGGTTACTTTTCTTAGAGAAAATATAATACATTAGATAAGTTCAAGGCATTTAACGCTATGGTTGATAATGAAACAAATTTGAGAATCAAATGCTTAAGTTCTGGCAGAGGTGGTGAATTCACCTTCAACGAGTTCAAAATGTTATGTGAAGTTCATGGAATAAAGAGGCAATTATCTGCTCCTAGAATTCCTCAAAAAAATGGAGTTGTTGAAAGAAAGAATAGAACGATTCAAGAAGTTGCTAGATCAATGATTATAGAGGCAGGTCTATCAGAATTTTACTGAAGAGAAGCTATTCATACTATTGTTTATGTGTTCAATCAAGTGCAATAAAAAGCTAACAGTACTAAGACCCCCTATGAGCTATGGTGTGGAAGAATTCCTATTGTCAAGTATTTCAAGGTATTTGGAAGAAAATGTTATATCAAAAGGGATGAAGAAAATTTGGGGAAGTTTGATGCTAGATGTGATGAGGGTATCTTCCTTGGATACTCTACAAGAAGCAAAGATTACAAATGTTTCAATAAAAGGCTAAGAAAGATTGTAGAGAGTACAAATGTCAAGATGGATGAAGCATTGAAGAATTCAATTAAAGTTGATGGATATGTATTGGTTGAATTGGTTACCCCAAAATTTGGTCTTAAATTTTTTCAAATTTTCAGTGCATCCTATACACACCCTCGAGCTTGCCAAAACCACAAAAATGATTATTTTTTAAAATTTGTTAATGTTGGTTTGAAATCCTTTAATAGGTATGATCCTAACTTCATCCCACACAATATGCCCAGTTTTTGAGCCAAAACACCTTACCATTTGCAAGATTTTAAACCTTCATTTTTTCCCACCAATGATTTACAAATTGAGTAAAATTTTAAGATACTTGTCGCTAGAGTTTAAATGTTTCTGGGTTTTTCTCTATGGCGTTTGATTATACTGTTGTCCAAATTTTGTGTTAAACAAAGATTTTTCGTGGAAGAAATGAGAGTTTTTGTCTTTCAGCCAGGCCATAGTTTTAGGAGAAATAAAGGAGGCATTTTATTTCATTTCTCTTGATTACCCTCAGACTACATTTAAATATTGCGGGGCACAAATTATTTTATTTGATTGGTTTTTTGGAAGTTGTAAATTAATTAGAAGAGGAGAAAGAGTCCATCAAGTTGATATAAAGTTAGAAGAAGCTTTCTTAAAGTGGCTTTACGTGAAAATTTCTCTAAGCTGGGAACTTTATTGGAAAGACATTGTCGAGAGCTTGTTGATTTCAAGAACTTAAAGAACACCTGACTTTGTTTGCTTGCAATATCTGAAGGTTTCTCTATTATTGTCACAGAGTCGAGAGTTTTCATAACTCCTGAACTCCCAAATAAAGGTTAGAAATTTTTAGAAAGCGTTGCCCCTCTGACTTGCCCTTGCTGGGAAACACTAAGGTTCAAAGACAAAGGCACACAAAATGTTTAATAGGCGCCCTCAAATGATGGATTGCTATGTTTGCAGGATATTAGAAACTTTCAAGTGATTTTAAACAACTTTCTCTAAACAAAAAATGAATCAAGGAAGTGAGGATTAATGAGAGTACTAAAACAAGGAAAAATGGCAAATCATATGCAAGGCACATGAACCATTCATCAAAATGATCTAAGAAACGTGGTCTATTGGAACATGAAATGTAGATTTTAGGATATACACAGTATGGATTTGTTGAAAAAGATTTATACTCCTCCAAGCAAATGCAATTGGTCAATTTGCAACAGAAGGGTTACTCACAATAGTGATATTCTCCAAAGGAATGGTCATCCAATTACTACATTCACCAAGTTGAGAGATTTAGGACATAACACATAGAGCATTGAGGAAACTAGATTTTTGAAGAAAAGTTGGTTTGATTAGATAAAGGCGTAATAATCCTTCATGAAGAAATTTTTTGCTTGAGGTCATTAGTGCTTCAACTCATGAGATTTAAATGATTAAGCTCTAGAAAATTCATTGACACTGCTAACAAGGTATATATGGCTACGAACATCAAAAGAATTGGAAAAACATCGTATATGCTATACACCTCAATATTTGTGAACACAAAAAGTGTCAAGACAGAGATAAATCCTAGGAACAATTTGAAAGCATATCTTAAAAGGTCTCAATTAAACTAGTGTGAAAATATAGAGGCTATCTCATAGTGCGTAGGTGACTAAAGAGGATGTTCTTGCTCTTGCAATGAATTGTTTATCTAAAGAGGCAGCTAGAATTGATCTTGATTGGCACTATAGGCACCTTGTTGTTATGTTTGAGGTTCCTTTCTAGTATACTTTGAGCAAGATTCTGAATGCTAGACTGGATTATTTAAGGGATACATTTCAGATTAAAGAAGGAGATTTTCTCACATTTGATGTTGTAAAACAAGCAACTCAATTTGTTGGCCATGTAATTCGATCCAAAGAAGATTATGGAATGATGATACATGCTGCTATGACACATTTAGGTGATGTCCATCTTATTTTAAGTGTTGACATGGCTATGCGCATAGCACGTGAATTTATATGGAAGATGACTCAACCATATGAAACAAAGAAAGCAGTTAAAAAAAGACATTGCTAACATTAGAAGATATGTAAAAAAAATGGAAGTTAAAATAGCAATGGTGTTAGATTGATCTGATTTCTTATTTTCAATTACCATTTTAACATTCTAAGATATTACATGAACGTACCAGGTACCCTTTTGAGCTTGATAATGATGGAATTATAGCTGTAATTTCTAAAATAAGGATTGTATTGCCCAAGAAGACCGATAAGATAGATTATCGATAGGTGAGAGACTTTTGGAATTTCATCAAAATGCTTCCAAATGGATTACAAAGGGCCACCAGGAAATGATTATTTGAGATTATGAAAATTAAATCCAAAGAGGAGTTTCTAAGGCAAACAAGAGGAATATGAAAAGTTTCTTTCAAGAAAGCATTACTAACGGTGGGGTAAAAATATAAAAGAATTTTCTTTATTCTGAGGGGGGATCTCATTAGTTGTCCAGGAATAGGGGAAGCAGAGGGGAATTTCTCTTTTCACATAGTTTTTTTATGCAACAATTGAGTCTTTGAACCCATAATTTGTATTGGGGAAATAAGGAAATACGACTAAATCTTTGAATTTGTTAATATTTTCTTGATTACAAATTTTTTTGTGCTTCTGTGATCATTCTTCAATATGATATTTGTTGTGTCGGATTGTGTTGATGTTTTATTTTCTGAATCTGTGAATTCAAAATTAAATCATCTTTTAAAAATAGTTTGCTATTTATCTTTCCTTGTTCACCATCTGGGAATGTGGAGTAGATGAGCTATGTGTCATTTATTCATATTTTCATCTTTCTTAAATTAATCTATCGCATATGTGTCATGGTTATGCATAGTTGTTTGTTTTCCTTTTATTCTTTCTAGTTAAAAGCACATCTAGTTTCCATTCATTGCATATATTTGGAAGGTAGTTGCGCCTTGTAAAATAAACATAGAGCACTTGCAACTATCATGGCAAGTGACTCAACTGTTGGTCAGGCTGTCATTGTTATGGGAAAATAGAGTATAAACTAAAATGACAAATTTGTCAACCAACAAAACCAAAATGCATAAATGAGATAGAAGTTGTTATTGAAGAACGGGAGAAACATAATGAAGAAGAAGAAGATATAATAGTGTCCCCAAAGACACCTAAATATGTGCAAAAGAATCATTCAAAAGATCAAATCATTGGAGACAAAAGGAAAGGAGTAATGACAAGAAGTAGAGTTGTTGTTGTTGGTGAAATAAACATGTTTACTTTATGAAGTTGAACCTAAGAATGTGAGTGAAGCATGTATAGATGAGCATTGGATGAAAGCTATGGAAGAAGAAATTATGCAGATTGAGAAGAATAAAACCTAGGAATTGGTCCCTAGACTGGTAGATAAAAACATAATTGTATCAAAATGGGTATTCAAAAACAAATTGAATGAGAATGGAGAAATGGTCAGAAATAAGGCAAGACCTATGTGCAAAGGCTACTCACAAGTAGAAGGTATAGATTTTCAAGAGAATTTTTCTCTGGTGGCTAGGATGGAAGCTATCAGAATGTTCTTGGAATTTTCTACATAAATTATTTCAAATTTTATCAGATGGATGTAAAATCTGCATTTTTGAATGGTGAGTTGGAAGAAGTCTACATGGAACAACCTGAAGGATTTCAATTGTCAGATCAACTAGATATGGTCTGCAGATTAAAGAAAGATTTATATGGATTGAAGCAAGCTTCTAGAGCTTGGTATGCAAGGTTGGATATGATATCACCTTCATTTTTTGCAAATTTGAGGCGCTTATATCTCTTCAATGTGTCGATAGAGCTTAGGCCTGCATCCTGCTAAATCTACCTCAGAGGCCCTCTTGTCGATTAATATTTTGTAACTCAAAGGTTATCTTGCAAATCCCTTTGGTAGAATGTTTTTGGCTACATATGGTAGTGTACCTGTTTAGTTTCACATATCCTGGATGAGTTTTGATGGATTAATTAATGCTTTCCTAACATGACCAAGCTAAATTTGGCGTTCTAAAAAGTTTCAAATTTCCAAATTCTAAGGGTAACCCATTTCTCATTTTGGTCTAAAACATCTCTAATTTTGATTTCATAAAAATGGAGGTCATATGATGCATTATTTTAATGCTTTTCGGTTGCAGCGAACATGTCTGACAGGCCAGTTTACAAAGGAGGTACCTGAATTTTGATGGCTGAGAAAAATATGATTTGAAACCCGTGTTTTAAATAATTGATTATGGCCGCACACAAAAATTCTTGATTCTAGAGGTCACCGTTTGTGCGCAGTGAAATTTCTTTGTTTGGCCTAGATGCGAAATTAAAATTTGCAATTTTTCTAATATTTCAAATGCTAATGTTTAAAATATTTTAAATATTGTGAAAATGTGAAAAATGAATTTAGAGCAAACATAAAATACAATTTCAAATGTTTGTGAGGAAAATCAAGTTTAATTCTTGCTTCCTATTGGTTGAAGTCATGCAACACAACAACACAGTAGCAAGAAACTCCATCGCTCATTGTTGAAATGAGAGTGGAAACAAAAAATAATACAATGATGTATTGTTTCCAACGATGAGTTCTTGATTAGATAGGTTCATTTAATGTTTCCTTGGCTTTGGCACTTTCTCCAAGTTTCTATCGCTCGCGCTGAAACAAGAAGCTTTTTATTTTCATTACAACAATGCATTGTTGTGAAGCGATGTAATCTCATTGGGAAAAGCAAAGTAATATTTTATTGGTGCATGGGAAAACATTTTGGGGCAGATTTATTAAATATTTGAGGGAGAAAATTTACAACTTTGTAAAAATATTTCACGACAACTCATCCATTGCCCATCGTAGAAAGCGTTTTCTTTTCAAATAAACTACAACGATGGAGTAATGGGCTTGTTTCTCATCGCTCATCACTATAATAAGTTTCATTTTTAAAGTCATTTCAGCGATAGCCTTTTTCCAGCAATGAAAGTCTATTGGGAAGGAATATAATTAAAGTTGCATTGCAAAGGCTGAATAAATACATTTTCCAAATTTCTCAATGTGCAATTTTTTTTAACTCCATTGCTCGACACATATAAAGAGGGGCTACACATATTCAAAGCAGCAATGGCCATCCTCCCAGTGATGGTTGTTTATTGGTCACTTATTGTTCATGCTATAATCAATATTTGTCATGGAGAAGTGCATTTGAGACAAGATTTTGAACCGGTGAATGGATGCAAATGTAATCACATTTTTTGTCTTCAGGCATATTTTTAAACACATGTACAAGCTAAGAAGTGTTCTTTCATGCTCTAGGAAGTTGGCTGAACCTTTTCTATTACCTGGGAAGCACTTTTAGCAAAATCTTAGAGGTTTTTTAGTGCCTAGTAGTGACAAAATGACCCAGATAAAGTGAAAATTATTTGCAAAGAGCAAAAGGGGTTAAAATACAAGATGGAAAAGCATTTTTAGCAGCCTAGTTAAATGTGTTTTGACCCATAAGTAAAATATTTTTCACTGTTAAGTTAAATTGAAGTTGGTAAATGACTTTTTACAAGCAGGGTAGAAATTTGCATGAGAATTGCAAATGAAGGCAAAATAAAGAGGGAAAATGAAGAATGAGGAGCATATTCTAAAATGCCAATCAGTTTGCAGATCAAGGGAGCTAAGTATGCTATGTGTCCACCGTGGATTAATTTTATGGTTTTCTCTTCTCTTCTCTTTTCTCTAAAATGAGAAGTTGTTCTCATTTGTGGGCATTCCAATTTCTCCAAATTGAGAAGATATTGTATTTTTTGTACAAGGTTATCTCTAGGTTAGATGTTCTTCAAATTTCAGAGTGTAGTGTTGTAATCTATTTTGTTAATGGTAAGCAAATCAGTTTGTAGATTATGATAAAAATGTCATACTGTAATGTCTCAAGAATGTATGCACTATATTTTAAATCAAAGTAATAAATGATTATGATGGTTTTTGTTGCACATTTTCTATAATAGGTGTTTAGATTGTTGGCTCCTATTCAAAGAATAGGTTAAAGTTTGCTCTCAATTAAATGTTGAGTATATGGTATTGCATTCATGATTTATAAGAATGTTGAAGATATATCCTAATGAGACTTCATTATCGTAAGGCAGTAATGATTTAATGGTCACTGGTTTTGTGTTCAGGTTGTTACCAAATAGGTTATTTCACCTTGACTTTGTTATGGATAAGGCACTGGTCTAGTGTGTTTCTTTGTGCAAACCTTGGAAGGAATCGCCATACAAAAACCAATTCAAATCTTTATTTTTAGTTTGAATGTATGTATGGAGTTGAGTTTCATCATATTATCATGCTTTACATGTTGATTGTTGTAAAGGAGTAGCCGGCTTCTTGAAATATTCCATTTATTGAGTTATTATATGAGAATTTATCTATTATTGTGCAATGTACATAGTCATTTGGTTGCATAAATTCATAGATACATTATGTGGGATTACTCTCCTAGGTTTAACAAAGCCTAAAGTGCAGGGGAGAAAAGTGTAGAATCCATCTCCCGTTCATTGGCCACTAATCTTGAAGTTCTTAAGTATAAGGACTAGCTATCCTTTAGAGGATTTTCAAGGTTCATTTGGAAAAAACACCAGCAGATTGGTGACTCCACTCAGGACGATTTATGCAAAGTCTCTAGTTCCAGATCAGAATTGTTAGAGTCAAATATTTTGCAAATATGAGTTCATCCATAAGTCTAGCTTTTACTGTCAGCGAGTCAATTCTCATATACGTCTCTTAGGATCCACCGTAATTCCTCTGAGATTGTAAATCCTATCAAGATCTACTCAAATTCCATAAATATTTTCATAATTCCCACCAAGTGTGTGGTGACTCTGAGATCTCTACACCAGTGTGCATTATTTGAAGAAATTAAGAAACAATTAAGGATGGAATTTTTTTTTAGCAGAGATGAAGTAGACCTGAACTCATATGATGAAGCACCCTAATGAGAAGCTAAAAGGATAATTTAGAAGGCTTCAATATTGTCCATTTGGAAAGAGTCAGTAAGTTTGTTGATTTGAAGTTTTGGGTCGGATGATCCAAGGACCTGCATACTTGAAGATATATTGTTGCAACGTTTCTAGTGTATTCTTGAAGTATGGTGCTTTGTTGGTGGAGAGAATTCAAAAATACCTAGATCTTGGAAGAAGGTTTCTCTTGCTTGAAGAACTTTTCCTCTTTCAAAGAGGTGGCGACTCTACATAATATTCCACATCATCAGAAGAGTTGGTTGCAACAATTCTCTGGTATTTTTTTATTGCAACATTTTTGTATGAAGGTTTTCAATAAAGGTTCTAGTTAATATAGTCCCTTATCCAGTACACTGAGGTACTAGTACAAAGGGAAATGAGAAAACTAGATATTCTAAAAGAAATATCAAGGTTGTAGAAGGGATTAAATCATTTGCAAGTATGTATCACTATTCTGGTTCTCCCTCTACAAGATTTGATGTTATGCCTAAAACACAGTCATGTCCTCAAAGAAAGACTTTCTCTAGTGAAAAATATAACCCTCTGGATTTTAGTAACATCCAAGATTACCCACACTCAGTCCCAAGAAAAATAAATGAATACTTTCCTAAGTTTAGAGGGGAGTATGAAGAATCAACATCAAAACATCTACAAGATTTCATTGATCTGATGAAGGACTATCAACTAGAAGAAGATGATGCTATCATGAAGCTTTTTGTGAGAACTTTAGAAGATTTTGTTGAATATTGGATTTTTGGTTTACCAATGCATTCCATACATTCATGGCATGATCTCATAATACTTTTCATTGATTATTTTGAAGGAGTGTCAATAGACAATGAATGCCTATTTGAGGGTAGAAATCTGCATCTCTAGGAAGAGTTTGAAGAGAAATCTGAAAAGGAAGTTGAATCCATATCACCTATTGATGCATTATGTGATATAAAAATATTTGAGGGTGAATCCCCTTATTATTTTCATGATAGATTCATGGAAATTCTACTTGATATACTAGAATAAAAGACCCGATGAATCATTTTGCATTGATTTATTCTGTGAGAATGTTGAGCCAAATTTGAGTACTATATCACATGATTTTAAGCCTCTAAGTGTTAAATGTATATACCCATGGCTTTCAATTTATAAAGAAAGAAAAATGAGATGTGGAAATTATTTTATTTCTATAATGAGTGATGGTGCTATTTCCCTTCTGTGACCAAAGAAGTGAACATAGTATATTTGAAAAATGTTGTATTTGATAGAGGGGGATATTCTTTTTTTGATCAGCCCATGGAGATGTATATGTAGATGGATATTGAAACCATAATAGTCAAGATGTAAGACATGATGAGATGAATGAAACATGTGAAGTCACTCCTATTTTCTTTGAAAATATAGAAATAGAGAGCCAATCTTTTGTATCAGATCAAGGCTGCAATGATGTAGATGATACCGAAAGTATTTTCTCATCTATTGCTTGTGAAAAATGCAGTAGAAGTTTGTGTTGATTATGAAGTTTCAAGTCTTTATGATGAAAACATTAGTGTTTTGGATGTGAATATGCATCCAACTGAGGAACATTCCTATCCAAGTGATCAAGATGACTACAATTATGTTTGCAACCCTAGTGACTATGATTCCTCTCAAGAAGAGGAGGTAGAATGATTTACTTAAGTGAAAAGTGTTTCAATAAAGGTGATGGCAATAATTTTCAAATCTCACAATTGCATGATGACATTATGAAACTTTATGATAGTGTTGATAATTTATTGAATGAATATGATGTTGTGAAGAACAATGAGACTCCAAATTCTCTTAGACAAGAGAATGATGAGGGATATGAATTAAACACACTTTTTGAAGAGGAGATACCAATCTACATGTGTTGAGTGTAGCATTGATGCAAGTATTCATGGTGATGAGACAAAAGATTCTGCTGATTTGTGGAATACACTTAAAAATGGTGGTATGTCAGATACAAATGACAGAGTGTGCAATGAATTTTAGTTAGAGCAATCATCTATGAGAAGCTGCAAAGAAGAAACAAATGATGATTTTCAGTTTGATAGTGAAGAATATGACCTTGCTGATTTGTAGTAGTAGTATGGACAAAGAAGAATATATGTGTGCAGGAGATTCATTGGATGAATCAATTCAGGTAGTTGATTATGAAGATCGTGCATATGTTGGTGATGTAAGTTGTAAAAAAATAACTCCTTTCTTTTTTGATATTTCACCTTCTTCTTTTTCTGGTTTTGAAGTTATCACTGAATGTTTGGATGAGGATAGCATAAATGTAGTTGTACATGAAAGTGAAAATGTAGAGACAAATATTGGTACAATGTATGACATTTTTTATAATGAGTTTGCACTTGAGGAATGTAATTGTGTCAATCACATGGATGCATATGGGAACCTTTTTTTTGGGTGAGCTAGTTCTAGTTTCCCCCATGATAACTATACTTCAAATAAGTCATCAAAGGGCAGCATTGTTGTTAAGCATGACATATATGTGTCATAGGTCTGATTTTTATGGCACATATATCTCAATTGATTGCCAAGATATTGAAATGGAAAGACAATTCGAGGAGCATGGCTCTTCACACAAAATGTCTCATGATATGAATGGAGGTGTTGATGAGGTTTACATCGACATAAGTAACCCCAAGATATTTTGATCATCCATGGTCCCTGTTTTGAGTGAAGTTGAGTATGATGCATCCCTTTTTGATGAAGAATTAGTTTCTCGTAATGTGGATTCAAATGTTCCTGAATTTGATCACTTCACTTGGACTCAACATACATCTTGCAGTGATGATGAGCAGCAACAAGTTGTCCAGGTTGGTGATGTTTTGTCTGCTCATGTTTCTCATATGCTTGAGCTTCAAAGTTTTAAGTTTGACATGTTAGAGGATGAGTTTCCCTCTCCAAGTCAACATAATGAAGGGGTATATTTTTCTTTTCCATGTGAATTTGAGTCATTTTCTTTCTGCCTTGATTCACTTGGAGAGGTCAATAGATATGAAAGTACCATGGTTTCATATGGTGTTGATCAGATTTTCAATTTTTTCCACCACCTTCTACAAGGATGAAATATTTGTTACATGACAATGTGGGGACCTATGTTATATGGTTGCTATGCAACAATGGGATCAAACATGGAGCAATTCTTCACTTGTTCAATGGTAATCATATATTTGTGCTTGTAGGAAGAGGGCTATATTTGTTGCAGTGGTGTGGCAGAGGTAAATGTGGATTGAGTGAAATCAATTCCTTCAATAGGTTAGTGTTTGAAAAAGGAAAACATTTGTTCTTCTTTTCATTTGGTGGCTCGGGGTCATCAAATGAGGTTTAAAAAGTTGAATAAAGGAGAAATTGCAAAAGTGTCTAATGGATTTGCAACTTGGTCTACTCCCCAAAGATCTGGAATCTAACATTCTCCCACTTTTTGTATACATTGCATAAGGGGAACAAGTAACCTCAAGACATGAATCAAATGAACAATCCATATATATCCACATATACCATCATGTAATCAAACTGATCCATGTGCTCCATCAAGATACCTACAACAAGAATCAAATTGACCACCATCCCAAGCATGGATACTCTCATCCTCCATCATGCCAATGCACAAAGATAAGAATCCATCCAATGGAGAAGCCACACAATCTATCACATTGAAACATAAGTCCTTCCTCAACTGATATCCCAAAAACATACACTCAATCTAAAGGTATCAATATGTAGCAGTAGCTGTCAAGATACATAAACCCATAGCTGAAATGACACCCACACCAAGTTCCAATAAATCCAACTGTCCATACCTCCAAGGTATACAAAACATAGTCAACTCACACCATAAACATATACACCCATAAACTGTAATCATAAAATCCATGTGCAAACCTGTCAAAGAATGACATACACATCCAAGAGCTCCCACTGCATGGGTAATGAAAATCTGAAAATGATCAAGGCATACCAAGTCTACCAATAGGATCATATAGAAAGTGTAAACAACATCATGTAGAACCAAGGAATCATCCACAATGATATGCAAACTAGTAAATCAATAACTTGTAAAAACAACTCTCACCACAAGTCTCCATAGCTCTCCCAAGTTCTCCACACCCAACAAGGGAAAAAGATAAAGGAACCTCCATGTTATCACCCAAGAACATAAGTGAAAACACATGACCACTAGCTAGTGATCACAATAGCTCCAACAAAACCTCAAACCAATGTAATGTGAAACCAAACATCCAAGAAGATAACCGAGACCAAAGAGAGAAACTCTGCACATCATATACCTGTTTCAAGAATTATCTTCTCCACAACACCCCAAAATAAAATCCATAACAACACCCAACCATTAAATCACCAAGATCAAACATAACATATGTATCATGTAATAAACATGGATTTAAGCCTCTCAAGCCAAATAAGATCAAACTAAATCTATTCCCAATGAAGGAAATAATCCCAACTACATCTCCTAAACTCAACATCAATGAATGTAGTCACAATGCATAAGGAGATAAACATGCCAACACTCCTCAAATGAACCCTTCAAATCCATATATCCATAGCTCAAGATCCATATGCATGAGAAGATAAAGCATAGACATAAAGCACCTGAAAGAAACAATGGGCAATACCTCTCAAGTGAAACTGCCAAGTAGACCAAGAGTGGGGAATGAGAATGCTCCTCCAATACATCCAATTCATCATGACTCATCCAAGAAAACTCTCCTCATAGGTCCAAGTTGAACTCACATCCAACCAAGGTGTAGGCTCCTCAGACTTCCTGTTGAAATCTCATCAAAAGTAACCATCTCAACATATGTCTCTAACCATAAGAGAACTCAAACCTCACCCTTGTCTCCAAGTATCCATGAGTACCTATAACCAACCAATCCATGACAAACTCCAAATGCAACATAGCACCATTATGAAGTAATCAAGAAAATGATCAATGTACCCAATACCAAGATCAAAGTCATATATCCAATTGTGAATCAGGAACATAACCATGACATCATGATCTTACACCTCCTCAAATAATATCATATGAGCCAAAGAACATAGCAAATACATGTATCATGTTAAAACTCTAACGTACGATCAAGAGTAAATAATGACATTATAACATAACCATCATATCATAAAAAGGATCACATATCATAATACTAATCATGACACCTCAACCAAAGACTAAAGAAGTCCTACATGGAAAACAAATATGTCAATATATCCAAACTGCATGATTATAACCATCCTCTATCAATGAAACCAAATATGTCAATGAACCCTTACTGCATAGAAGTAGAAACCAAGAGTCCATCCATGACACCAACAACCACTGTAGAAGATCATTCACCATCCAATGGTGAATCCACATCATTTCCAACAACTGGACCACTGAACTATGATACTGAGTCACACATGGCATTGTGACAACCATCTTCTCCATAAAGATCATCCAAGTCTACACACACAACTAAACTGTCAATAACATAACAAGTAGAACCAAAATCTCCAAGCCAAGAAGATATCTACAACCACCAAACAAACCATCATAAACATATCCATCACCATCAATCCATAACTGTTAAAAGATCCCACTGGAAATTGTAATCAAGCTATCCATGACATCATGATAACAATCTCCTCATGAATATCAACCAACGGTCCTCACACAATCAAAGAACTCAAATGTAACAAGATCTCCCAAAAGGAAAAGTAAAATCATGATCCGCATACCAAGAAGATACACTTCCACAACCATAATTAGGAAACAATCCAACACCACCAACAATGCACCTACATAAACCATCATGAAATTCCAAAGTCTCTAAAGCACAAGAAACATCCATGACACCATGATCACCACCAAATGTACCAACAACTCAACCCAATTGTGTCCACATATTTGCATAACATAGTCAACTACATAGGTCGACTCACATCATGACTGTACCTGGTAATACCATCTCACCTCCTTAACATGACATCAAAACCAGCAAGCCAAGTGACTAAATCAAGGCACCAAATTGAATATGCATCAATACCAAAATATCTATGGGCATAGACAACCCATGTCCAAGTCATAAATGCAACATGTAAGTATAGACCGCCTACAACATTTTACAACTTGTAGATACAACAAATGCAACAAATAAATCCAACCAGACTGATAACCATGTCAAAAAAAAAGAATAATTTGAGATGTACAATTGAGTATACAATGAATCCAACATCAAATCTCCAAGATTCGATCATCCATAAACTTATAGTATTACCATAGTCAAAGTAACCCATAAACAACTAAGATAATGAAAACAACAAATAAATCATGCCAAAATAACTCCAAACCTAATCCACTATGTAGTGCTCTAAATAAGCTTTCCGTCGACTATTCGAAATCCAACATTCAACTTCGTATGCACCCGATATCACCTCTCAAAGATCAAAACAAACACCTGACTTCCAGCTAGAAAAAGCTATCAAAACTATAAAATTTCAGAAAATCACTATCACCACAATGTAGAGCATTGAGTCAGCTTTCCAAAAAGTCTAAGAAGAGAAGAAAAAAAAAAAAGGACCACCTGGACGAAAGTTATGCCCCATGGAAGAAAGTTGCCCAATTTGGCTATACAAGGCAAAAATCACCCCCTGGGTGGTGGAATGGTGGCTCGCCAGAGGCGCCACCCATCATATACACTAGACCCAAATTTTTTTATAAAATTCAATTTAATTTTCACATATCTCAAAGAAATGGGTCAACATTTTTAATTCATAGGCGAACAAATTTTTATTTTTTTTGTTTATACCCCATAAATGGGTTTGGCGGGGCCCGACACAGTCCCTACCAATTAGGAGGCCGCTAGATGACGGTACCTCCCCTGGTAGGGTGCCAACAGTACCTTGTTGGCACTGTTGCAGGGTACAGTTGCAAGGGGGGTTTGACCCCCTCCAAAACTTTTATAAATTTTTATATATATATATCAATTTTTTTCATAAAAACTTTCGACCCTTTTCAACTAAGATTTTGATTTATTTTTTAAATTTTTTTAGGGACGAATTTTTTATGGTGATGGCGATTCTTTTTTTAAAAAAAATTCTACAAACGCCCTGGACGACAGTACAGCTGAGTTGGGGCTAATCTTTTTTTCATTTTTTCATGGTAACAGAAATAGGTCGAGTTATATATCAATCTTCATCTCTTAGAAAACCCTGATCCAATTATGAGGTCCATTTTGATCTAGGAGGTCTTCTATAAACTTTCCCCCACAAAACCCCAACTTGAATGCAAAACCAAGAAACCCATTTCACCCAAAATTTCTCACACTCCAAATCTACAAACTACCCATTAAACAAACCCAAAACCCTCAAATCTGCAATAAATTACCTACAAAACCCTCATATCTTGCCATTTCTTTGATTCTCTCATGCAATGCATAGATTCAAATTTAAACAAGATTTTTCTCAACCAAGGGTTATACAACCACAACCATGACTCTGATACCAAATGTTGGAAACTTGCAGCCATTTAAAGACAATTTCCACATTACCCAAAAGAGAAATCTATGCAACAAAGTATTCAGAATCCACATGCAAGAGACTAGACAACATGCCCATGAAAATATGACACAAGATATACCCTGGGAAAACCCTCAAGAGGGAAAAAATCCAATCTCCAAAAGCATCCATTTCTCATGTATTATTCAACAATAAATATTACAATACATCTTTAGAGTCTCCATGAACACTATTGAAGCAACAAGCCATCTCTATGCAATCCATGTGAACAAGCATGCAACCACACATCCCATGTCATGCTTCAAACCTCCACAAATGCTAACAAGAGCTAACCTCCCAACTGATCAACCTAAACAACTACTTTTGTGGTTGATTTTATAGACACAAGCTCCCACAAAACCACCAAGAGGTATTACACAAAAGCATGTGACTAAAACCATGAGATTACAAAACCATGTTACCACATTTAATATTGGGTACTTTAGTTAATTATTTTTCCCCAATATTAAATAATTACATTTTAGCAACTTTAACTTATGTCCCAATGTTACATACAACATAAAGTGGCTCCAATAATAATTACATTAAATACATTATGCAAGGTGTACAACACACCTTTTCCTAACACCCGCAAGGGGCATGCATTCGCGAACATGAGCCACCAATAGTACCTTCAAATTTTGCAAATTTGAGGCGCTTATATCTCTTCAATGTTTCGACAAAGCTTAGGCCTGCATCCTGCTAAATTTTCTCTAGAGGCCCTCTTTGTCGATTAATATTTTGCAACTTAGAAGTCATCTTGCAAATCCCTTTGGTAGAATGTTTTTTTGGTACATATGGTAGTGTACTTGTTTAGTTTTGCACCTCTTGGATGAGTTTTGATGGGTTAATTAATGTTTTGCTGACAATGACCAAACCAAATTTGGTGTTCCAGAAAGTTTCAAATTTCTCAATTCTAAAGACAGTCCATTTCTCATTTTGGTCTAAAACATCTCCAATTCTAATTTCATAAAAAATAAAGGTCATATAATGCATTATTTTAATGCTTTTCGGCTATGGCGAACACTTTTGGCAGACCAGTTTACAAAGGAGGTACCTGAATTTTGATGGTTGGGTGAAATTTGATTTGAAACCCATATTTTAAATAATTGATTATGGCCTCACACAAAAAATCTCAGTTCTAGGGGTTACCATTTATGCACAATGAAATTTCTTTGCTTGGCCTACAATCGAAATTAGAATTTACAAATTTTCTAATGTTTAAATTATTTTAAATATTGTGCAAATGTGAAAAATGCATTTAGAGCAAACATAAAATACAATTTCAAATGTTTGTGAGAAAAATCAAGTTTAATTCTTACTTCTTATTGGTTGAAGTCATGAGCATGGAAAATCCACCGCTCTCATCGTTGAAATGAGAGTGGAAAGGGAAAAAAATACAATGATGCATTGTTTCCAGCGATGAGTGAACTTGATTAGATAGGTTCATTTAATGTTTCCTTGGCTTTGGCACTTTCTCCAAGTTTCTATCGCTCACGTTGAAATGAGAAGCTTTTCATTTTCATTGCATTGATGCATTGTTGTGAAGCGATGTAATCTCATTGAGAAAAGAAAAGTAATATTTTATTAGTGCATGGGAAAAAAATTTAGGCAAATTTATTAAATATTTGAGGGAGCAACTTTACAAACTTTGTAAAAATATTTCACGGCAACTCATCTATTGCCCATCGCGAAAAGAATTTTCTTTTCAAATAAACTAAAATGATGGAGTGATGGCCTTGTTTCTCATCACTCATCATTGTAATGAGTTTCATTTTTTAATTCATTTCAGTGACAACCTTTTTCAGTGATGAAATTTTATTGGGAAGGAACATAATTAAAGTTGCATTGCAAATGTTGAATAAATACATTTTCCAAATTTCTTAATGTGCTTTTTTTTTTTAACTTCATCGCTTGGCGCATATAAGGAGGGGATGCACATATTCAAAGCAATGATGACCATCCTCCAAGCGATGGTTGTTTATTGGTCACTTATTGCTCATGCTGCAACCAATTTTTGCCATGGAGAAGTGCATTTGAGACAAGATTTTGAATTGGTGAATGGCTGCAAATGTAAATGTAATCACATTTTTTGTCTTCAGGAAGATTTTTAAACACATGTACAGGTTGGGAAGTGTTCTTTCATGCTCCAAAAATTTTTCTAAATATTTTCTATTACCTAGGAAGCATTTTCAGCAAAATCTTAGAGGTTTTTGAGAGCCTAGAAGCGAAAAAATGACCCAGATAAAGTGGAAATTATTTGCAGAGAGTAAAAGGGGTTAAAATGCAAGATGGAAAAGCATTTTTAATAGACTGGTTAAATGTGTTTTGACCTATAAGTGAAATTTTTTTCACCGTTAAGTTAAATTGAAGTTGGTAAATGACTTTTTACAAGCAGGGTAGAAATTTGCACGAGAATTGTAAATGAAGGTAGAATAAAGAGGGAAAATGAATAATGAAGGGCATATTCTAAAATGCCAATTAGTCTGTAGATCAAGGGAGCTGAGTATGCCATGTGTCCACTGTGGATTAATTTTAGGAATTTTCTCTTCTCTTCTCTTCTCTTCTCTCTAAAATGAGAAGTTGTTCTCATTTGTGGGGGTTCCATTTTCTCTAGGTTGAGAAGATATTGTAATTTATGTATAGGGTTATCTCTAGGTTAGATGTTCTTCAAATTTTAGAGTGTAGTGTTGTAATCTATTTTGTTAATGACAAGAAAATCAGTTTACAGAGTATGATGAAAATGTCATATTGTAATGTCTCCAAAATGTATGCACTATATTTTAAATCAACATAATCAAGGATTATGATGGTTTTTGTTGCACATTTTCTATAATAGGTGTTTAGATTGTTGGCTCCTATTCAAAGAATGGGTTAAAGTTTTCTCTCAATTAAATGTTGAGTATATGGTATTTCATTAAGGATTTATAAGAATGTTGCATATATGTCCTAATGAGACTTCATTATTGTAAAGCAATAATGATTTAATGATCATTGGTTTTGTGTTCAAGCTGTTACCAAATAGGTTATTTCACCCTGGATTTGTTATGGAAAAGGAACTGGTCTAGTGTGTTTCTTTGTGCAAACCTTGGAAGGAACCACAATACAAAAACCAATTTAAATATTTATTTTCAGTTTGAATGTATGTCTGGAGTTGAGTTTCATCATATTCTCATGCTCTAAATGTTGTGTGTTGTAAAGGAGTAGCCAACTTCTTGAAATATTTCATTTATTGAGCTATTATATGAGAATTTATCTATTATGTGCAATGTACATGGTCATTTAGCTGCATAAATTCATAGGTACATTGTGTGGGATTACCCTCCTAGGTTTAACAAAGCCTGAAGTGTAGGGGAGAAAAGTGTGGAATCCATCTCCCATTTTTTGGCCACTAATCTTGAAGTTCTTAAGCATAAGGACTGGCTATCCTTTAGAGGATTTTCAAGGTTCAGCTGGAAAAAACACCAACATGATAGATATTTGATTCAACAAAATTTCAATAAAAGTATGACAAATAGTAATTTGTACTTCAAAATTGAAAATGACAAAATCTCGATTGTAGTTGTATATGTTGATGACATTATATTTGGAGGAAATGAAACAATGTGCAAAATGTTTGTTGGAGAAATGCAAAAGGAATTTGAGATATCTATATTTGGTGAGATGAATTTCTTTCTTGGGCTTCAAATTTATCAAACAAAAAAAAGGATTTTTATTTCATAGTCAAAGTATGTAAAACAAATTTTGAAGAAGTTTGAGATGGAGGGTTCCAAACCAGTATGCACTCCTATGAGGACTGGCTGCAAATTGAGTAAAGATGATGATTCACCTAAGGCTGATCAAAGAAAATATAGATCTATTATTGGAGGATTGTTGTATTTAACTACTACTAGATCAGATATCATGCATGTAGTTTTCCTTCTGGCTATATTTCAAAAAGATTCTAGAGAAACGCATTGTGTTGTTGTTAAGAGGATATTTAGATACTTGAATGACACTCTGGATTACGACTTATGGCATCCTATGGATACTGAATTTACACTAAGTGCTTATATAGATGCAGATTGGGAAGGTTGTGTTGATGAAAAAAAAAGCACAAGTGGTGGTGCATTCTTTCTTGGTTGCAGATTGGTGTCATGGTTAAGTAAAAATCAAGATTCGATTTCCTTATCCACTACAAAAGCTGAGTATATTGTTGTTGCATCTTGCTACACACTAGTTTTGTGGATGAGATAGGCATTGAAAGATATCAAAGTAATGTATGATGATCCCATCTCTATCTTCTATGATAATACAAGTGTTATTAACATTTGAAAGAATCCAGTGAAGCACTCAAGGACAAAGAAAATATCTACCAGGTATCAATTTTTGAGAGAAAAGGTCTTGGAGAATGAAGTAAAGCTTGAGTATGTGCTTACAAAGGATTAGATTAGTGACATATTTATGAAAGATATTCCTAAAGATACTTTTGAGTATCTCTGGGAGAAGTTAGGGGTCCTTGCCCCTTCTTTCTTGAACTAGATGCATATGGAGAAGCATCAGTCCAGTGGATCTATGGATCTATCTTCTTTCTAGACTGGTGTTTGATGGCTACCTCTCAGGGAGAGCAAGTAGTATCTTGTGTTGTCATTATGCAATTGGTTGTATTCAGTACTAGTTATGTCAAAGGAGGAAAACAATGTCAAATATCTTTTTCCTTTGACATTGATGTCAAAGGGGGAGAAAATATCACGTGAAAAAGTTAATCTACTAAGGGGAGAAAGTAAAATCATGTGAAAGTGTGTTCAAAGTTGTGTTTTCTTTGATGGTTTTTCACATCATGTGTTTCCATCAATGACAAAGGGGGAGATTGTTTCAAGTATGAAGGTTTTTTCATTGATGTCAACTGGTTAGCTGACTAATTGGTTGCTATGTCTTGATGCCATGAATGCTGGTTATTGGTTGTATATGTGTCGAATATTGAGAAAATTGTAATAAAGAAAGGTTGCAGATATTTAGTGTTTGCTCTAGGTTTTTCTCTGAGATTTGTTGCTATGTTAGTGAGGATCTGAGGTATTTTTCAAGGTTGTTGGAAGTTGCTATATCCAGGTTTTGGGTTTTTCAATCGTTGTACAGTGTGAGATATGTTCACCAATTGTGAGCTATGGTTTTTAGTGTATCTAGTTAAGGTTCAGTAGAAATGTAGTTGCTCCATATTTCTTCTTGTTTAGGTTTTATGACTTGCGGTTCCCAGGATAAGTTGATGAGGTTGTGTTCAAGTGAAATTTGTTGATCAAAAAATATTAGATTGTGTTAAGGTTGTGTGTGCTTAATTGATTTATGTGTTTTACACTGGTATTAGCCGACCTTGTGTTAAACACTACTTACAAAGTTCATGGAAGAATTTTGAGGCATGTTGGGGCTTATTTAGGTCCTTAGTAAGTGTGTATATAGGTCGCCCTAATTCTAATTCTAATTCTACCATAGAATATTCTGGCACTGCCCTAATTTGAATTTGTAAATACAAATGGTGTATGGTCGACCTTGGATGAGTTTCAAGGCTGAAGATGGTATAAATGTAGGTTAAGGATTTTGTGAAAGATGTACAATGCAAGAGCAAGATATATGTGAGATAGATGCAAAATAAAGTGTTTGGTTGTGCAGATCAGTGCGAAATTCAAGTGGTGAGTTTTCGGAAGCAGTGAGTTGAAGGTGTACTCTATCATTTAAGCATGTTTGCAACTGCGTGAGTGAATTATGGTGAAAATTTCCATTGCATTGGGATTGTTTTTCTCTCTTTTACACATCTCTTCTATCTTCTTTGTATTTGTGTGGCAGTGAGCCCTCTGAGTGGTTAACCCTTATTGGACAGCGAGTCTTGTTCCAGACAGTAAGTCTTGTGTTGGTAGTGAGCCTTTTTGACAGAGTCTTTGTATTCAATTTTTATATTCTCTATATTGTGAGCTAATCCTCATTGTGTTTTTTTTCCCTTATTGAGTTTTCCATGTAAATCTGGTGTTGTTGTGTGTATGGTTTTTGCTTCTTTCAGTTTCTACTTTTACACTTAATGATTAATCACATTAGCAGAGTAAAGGATTTTTGAATGGCAATTGATCTAACCTTTGGTGAAAGTTTTAAATGTTAAATTTGCTACAATTGATTCACCCCCCCTCTCAGTTGTCTTGTTCAACAAGTTTTCCTTCAAAACCAAATTCCCAATCATCTAAATTAAAGTCCCAACCTTTAGTTTCATTGACTCTAGATCAAGATCAAAAGAGAACATATCTTCATTAGATAAGGAGCCAAACTCCTTACTTTTTGCAGCATCACACTTTTTTTTACTAGTATTAGAAAACCATAAAAACAAATTCTTCATTTGAATCATTCTCCTCATCTTCTAAGGAACAACTGCTTTCCTAAGAGTAAAAACTCTTTTTACCTTTTCCTTTTATTTACTATCATCTAATTATTTATAGGGAAATTTAGATGCAAAATGACCAATCCTTCCACAATTTAAACACTTGAAAGTTATCTTACCTTTGTATTTTCCAGTGTCTTTCTTCAATCTTCTCAAAAAATTTGCTTCAACCTCATCAAAGTTATCATCCTAATTAGTAGTCTCAACCTCAATATTTTTGTTGGCTTTGAAAGAAACTTCGCCTTTTGGAACATCTTTGTCAAATTATCTCATCTCAAAGGCTATGAGGGCACCAAACATTTCATCTATAGAGTACTGATCCAGATCCTTGGATTCTTCAATAGCAGATAGCTTATGATAATATGTTTTAGGAAGAGTTCTCAAAACCTTTTTCACAATCTCACTTTCTTTCATTCCACCACCAAGACTAGTGATGCCAAACACCACTTCATATACCTGTAGCATATAAATTGCAAGATCTTCATCCTAAGTCATCTTGAGAGTCTCAAATCTTCTTTTAAATATTTGCATCTTGGCTTTCTTTACTTTAGTATCTCCTTCATAGATGTTGCTAAGTTTTTTCCAAACATACTTAGCAAAACTGCAATTCATCACCTTCAAAAAATTTGAATTAGAAAATACACACAAAAGAGCATTATTAGCCTTGGCATTACAATAATATAACCTAATTTCAAATGGATCTGTTGGAGTAGTAGCAAGAGCAGTATAACCATCTTTGACAAATTTCCAAACACAAAATCCTAGAGAGTTTAGATAGCCTTCCATTCACAATTTCTAGAAAGTGTAATTAGTACCATCAAACCTAGGATCCTTGTATGAACTATCATGTGTCGTCCCAAATCTTTTCTCCAAGAGATTAAAATTCTTAAGAAGAACTTGGATTTGATTCCAACTATTGAACACACCCAAAGACTGAGAGGGGGGTGAATCAGTCTACTCAAAAACTCAAACTCTTTAGTAATTCAAACTTCTTTGATAGATCAACAACTAAGAAAGATATAGTAGTTAGGGTCAGCAACTCATAGTAATGAATGATATAGAAATTCAATCCTT
Organism: Sequoiadendron giganteum; assembly: GCA_007115665.2. Classification (NCBI taxonomy): domain Eukaryota; kingdom Viridiplantae; phylum Streptophyta; class Pinopsida; order Cupressales; family Cupressaceae; genus Sequoiadendron; species Sequoiadendron giganteum. Next base: position 206,355,697 of record CM021100.1, read on the forward strand.
AACCATATCACCAGTAGTAATAAATGAAACACAAAACACACACATACACAATATGACACCAGATTTACACAAAAAACCCAATGAGGGAAAAAACACAATGAGAGTTAACTCACAATATAGATGCTCACTACAAAATTAAAATTAGGTTCATTGTCAAGGACTTGTCAAAATTGAACCAAGGACAACTTTAGAGGCAAGATAAAAAGGACTTGATGAGATTCACTATCTCAGAGTAGGATAGATAATTTTATAAAGAATATTCAAATCTTATCAATATAATACTCTGTTGACTAAGGCTATTAAGCACATATGATCTTTCTTTTCACACCCACTTTTCACACTGAATTTGCAGGATATTCAATACATTACACACACACACTTACTTTCAACACTTATTGAAATCTCATTTGAAAATATCTTGTATTTATATCTACCATAACATTTAATCTCCAATTAGGTTAGCTAGGAAGAAGATAAATAATAAATTCAACAAGTCCGCCACAAGAACATAGTGTGGTCCTATCCTGATGATAGAGAGGACCAAAACCAATCTTATTAAATATTTCAATGTGATCCAAAAAAATTCACACTAGTGCACACCATCTTCAATTAGTAACAAGGAAACGTGTAAATGTGAAGCACATAACCAATCGGCCCAAAAATATACTTCCAATTGAATTAAGTCAATACAGTCCCTAACAAGATAGGCTAGGACCCAAATCTATCATAACACAACTTTATATGCCAACACAAACCCTTAAACAATAAGCACGAGCCAAAGAATAAGCCTTGTTGACAAAATATCCATAAATAACCTAGAAAGCTAACTCATCACAAAATTTGGTAGTAAAGAGTTCAAACATTAACATGTAGATCACAAAGGTATGTTGAACCTTGAAAATCAAACAACACTTACAGATATATCTTTAATACTATCATGCCACCAAAAACCACCACAAACCAAACAGGAACATCAAACTTCATTCCAAAAACACATAATGCATAATCATGAGATGTAACATTAATAGATCACCTTGCAGACCACTTCAACACATGAAATTGGAACTGAGACACTATACAAACACTGAGAGAACATTCACCAAGTCCTGGTAGTGGAGATATCAATCCAAAGAAATGTGAAGCATTTTTTGGACCACTTTAGACAACCAACAATCACTACCAACCTCCTGAAATCTACAAAATCTCCTTGAAAACACTGGTGACCAGAAAAGATAGGAGTGCATTATCCACATAACACTAACTTTTAATCCCAATCTACAAGACCATATCTTCAACAATAGAGGAATGTGGAGCATTCTCCCAAGCAATCTTTAACATAGATTCCAAAACTAGAAGCATAATCAACTTGTGGAGACCAGAACTTCCTTTCAACAACATATACTTCATCAAAAACAAGAGGAGAGAGCACACAACATATAGTAGACCATCAAAAATATCTCTCCACCATCAACATACTTCTAATCCTCATCTTAATGCTTCAGATCCTCATTTTAATATATCATCATGAGCTCAAATTTTCTTACAACTATACTCAATACTTCTTTCATTAATATTAGAAAAGACATGACATCCAATCATGAACTTCAACAACAAAAAAATAGGCATGACATCCAACCATGGACTTTAGCAAAAACTCTACCATAATTAACATCATATAAGGAATGATATCCAATCATGAACTTTAGCAACTCTACCATATAACAATGACAACCACAAATAATCACCAAGTGTTGACATTGATGACAACCAACCATTAGTGATGACATCAATAAAAACAACTACCGAAAATCTCACAAATATATGTAATAATCTCACTAAGTGTTGATATCAATGATAACAACAGTTACCAACAAAGTGTGCAATCTTTAAGCCTCTTGAGGTTACCAAACAAGTTATTTGGTAAACCTTATGCACATACCTTTTTGAGGTTGGAAAAAATTTCATGTCACCTCAAATGTCACTCAACATTTGACATCAAGGTTGATGACTTGTTCAAAGAGGTTGTTGGTTTGCACACTCCAAGTGATCCTAAGGTTGACACCTATAGGACAATTGGCTATTCATTTGTGCCACATTTTGGGGCACTTGTCAATCCACCTCATAAGTGGATTGCCTCTTCCTTTCCTATATATGCAAGATTTTGTAGTCATTGTAATTTAGGTCATAAAATACAATATTGCATATTTTTCATTGTGATTGTTTCTCATCTTGTAGATTTTCCTAATTCTCATATGGTATCAAAGCTTCAGGAGGAGTTAGTTTAATGTTGTAAGATGAGTAGTGTATTTAATTTGTTTCCATTATTGTGAGTTTATAATTTTAGGAAGATGGTTAGATGTCTCTAAAATTATTCCAGGGCATCGTTTGGAGTCAACCTGCACATTACTCACAACAAGAAAAAATCAACCACACAGCAAGCATGAATCTCTATGATTCTAGGTGTTTAAATCTCTGTTATCTCTATTTTGAAGCACAGCTTGGAAGGCCAATCCAATTTTTGTAGGCTACTATTTTGGAAGCGGTGAGTTTGAGGGGTTTCTTTTGCAGACCTGTGACCATGAAAACCTACGACCTTTCCATTTCATTCAAAGGTTGTGTGGTTAGTCGTGGCCTTTGATTTGCTTTCGCGACCTTTTGATTTGCAGCAGGCACTCGAAGGAGGGCAGAGGGTGTTCAAAGGCGGATAGAGGCATTCTTTTGTCATGCCCTTTGATGGGTGGTTGAATTTTTAACAAGCATAAAGCCCCACACTTCACTCAATCCACATACCTCCTTAGTGCAGGGTCTTGCAGCTAGATCTAGTGCAACACATAGAGAGGGAGATTGAAAGTTTATTTTGTGGTGTAGCTTAAAAATCAATGCCCAACATTACCACATAGATTTGAATCACCACATACATTTCAAATGCCAGTGATGGTATTTTAAATTTCCATGATTCTGCACATATGTTTGCAAAAATTGAAATATGTGGAAGAAATCCACACAACAGGAAGTTCACGATTTCTTTTTTTTTTGTAGGACTTAATCTCTCTTTGTAGTTTGATATCTCTAGAGAGGCCATTAATTTCTACAAAGGGTATGATTCACTTTTCCCACATGAGGATATTTTCACGAGATCTATAGATTCATGAGATTTGTAGTCTGAGTAAAGCAGTTCGTGACCCCCCTTCACGTGAAGACCAATGACTTGACATCTTTCATAAACAACATACATCATTTGACTCAATCAATGATCATGCATCTCTGGTGCATCACATTTGTGGAAGTCAAATTCAAAGAGGTGCTCTCTTTGATATGAATCAACCTCCACTTTGCAAATTATGCTCATATCTCCATTATGACCTCCTCAATGACATGAAGCAAGTGGTATCCTTGCAACATTTAACTATGGTTTACCATATCCAGTGCTTTAAGTGATGGCATGTAAGCATGTGTTTCATGTGAAAGGCACTTTCATTAAGTGTAGGCTTCTAGTTGCATTATTTTTGTAATTACATCTACAGGTACACTCGCATGTAGCTACAAGTATCTCATAGAGCCCTCACATGCATCCCCATACATTTAGCAGAAGAATCTTTCTTCAAATTTGCTTTAAAATCTCCTATTTTTCTTCCCCTTTACATTGTCTTCAACCGGTCAAACTTTGACCTTTCAACTTATGTTTATTAATTTTAGTTAGTGTAATTGTTATAACTTATCTAGTTTAACTAAAAATTTGCTAACTATAATAAGCCAATCAAGTTAATCATTTCATGCTTGTAAAGGGGAAACCTTTTTTTTCCATAGCTTGCAAAAAGGGGAATTTTCTATTTTGTCATAGTTAAAAATTTATAAAAAAATAGTATTTTTTTTCTTTTGCAATGAATTTGGCAAAAGGGAAGTGTTTATAGGGTGAGGTGCAATTTTTTTGCCTTAGTTAAAAATTTGTAAAGGAGTCAATTTTCTCTTTCGCAATGAATTTGGGAAAAGGGGGTCATCATAATGGGTTTTTCATTTTAGTTTTTATCATTTTTTGAGGTTTGTAAGCAATATGTCTTCTTAATCCACCCCATGACATTAAATTTGGAGAACTTCTCACAACAAATATGCTTATAAATGCAATCATATAAAGTGCCACAAACTAAATGTGTGAAGAGAATTTGATTTTTTTTTGTACTTACACTAAATTATAAAGTGTAATTGGGGTTGTACAAACACAACTTTACCTCATGTGAGTGTGCCTTGGAGCACACCCTTTTTTAGTTTCTTGTACATCTCTACATTCCTTGCACACTCTCAATTTTAGTTGGCTCTACTTATATTCTCTTAGCATTAAGGGGGGACTATGATGTGTTATACTAATACTTATTTCAATGAAGCAATGGAGGAATCTTCTTTTTGGAGGCCTCATGAACCTTCTATCTTGATCTCTCATATGGGGGATTATTTCAGTGGATTGTATTATGAGATTCTAGTACTCCTAATCACAATACTATAAATGTATTATCGGCTTCACATAGTTTGATTGACTTTGTGTACATTGGTTGAGTATTGTTCACCAGTTCACTCATGTAGTGTTTTGTATCCCTCACATAGATCCAAATTTATTGCAGATTCGCTGAGTCTAGTAGACACTAGTCCATCATCGATAGAGTTGACAAATTCTACATGCTTCAAGAGTTCTTCATCATCATGTTCTTATCATCAAGGGACATATTTTTAGGTCTTAAATCCTTATGATTCTCTTTTTTGGAGAGGATTTTTGTTCCCACTGGGTTTTCTCCTTTTTCTCCATTTGTGAGAGAATGCATTATACATGGGTACCTAACATGGCCTCTAGTCGGGATCCATTTCATTTCTATCTATTTGCACTTTTGTGATCTCCCCAAGTATCACTTAAGGGGGGATGTTAGAGTGAACAATTAATCTATTCACTATACTTAAGTGTACTTAGGTTGATGACGTTAGGCAACATCTCGTCTAACTCAAATTATGTGCAACCTTTAAGCCTCTTGAAGTTACCAAGTTGTTCAATAAACCTCATGCACATACCTTTTTGAGGTTGGAAGACTTTCCATCTTACCTTAAATATCACTCAACACTTGGCATCAAGGTTGATGACTTGGCCAAAGAGGTTATTGGTTTGCACACTCTAAGTGATCCTAAGGTTGACACCTATAGGACACTTGTCTACTCATTTGTGTCACATCGTGGGTCACTTGTCAATCCGCCTCATAGATGGATTACCTCTTCCTTTCCTATATATGTAAGGCTTTGTACTCATTGTAATTTGGGTCATCTAAATACAATATTGCATATTTTTCATTGTGCTTGTTTCCCATCTCCAAGATTTTCCTAATTCTCATAAGATTGTATTATTATTATTGATTATAACTGTTCTAGTCCCCTATGTCCACATCGTACACATGAGAATAAAAAATGTTGGTGGTTGTTAGTTACTTTTTTACAAGAATTAATATCGAGTGAAGACTATGAGGTATTAATGATGAGCATTGTTTGTAGATTTAAGACTAGCAAAGACATAACCGGCATAAAAAATCAGTGGGAAAGGATGAAATAAAAATGAAGGGAAAAGATTAATGTAATCATCTTGCATCTCTTCTTGTGCAGGTTGAACCATCCATCCAAAAAATTACCTCGCTCCAATTCAAATAGGGAACACCTTTGATGTAAATACTGAGTGGTAAGAAATGGTGAAATATTTGAAATCCATTTAAAATAATGAAATGTTTAAAATTGCTAGACATGTTTTGAAACCGATCACATCTTCATTGGAAGGGTTTATTAAATTATAAAGGAATAAAATGCCTTTTACAAAAATTTAGGCTAAGTAAATAAATGCAAATAATAATCATAATAGTCAACTTATATCTAACTAGCACTTGTACTAGGAGGAGGTACAAGGGGTACATTGATAGAAAATATATATGTAACTAAAACTGTTAAGGTGGTATTTTTATTGTCTATATAAATTCACAATATAACAATATTGTTAGGAAAATTTAAAAAAATATTTGTATTAAATATTTTCTTGTAGTAAATTGAAGACTTGTAAAAATATAAATATTGAGGAATTTTAGTGAACGATTCACTGTGCTTGTAACTAAAGGTGTCTAGAAAAATATTGTTGGTTCATTTATTTTGTGCCTACACATTGAAACAAAAAATTAGTCAACTTATAGTATAAATATATGTTTTGTGTTATGTAAAAGGTAAAATTTGTGAAAAAAAAGAAGTTTTTGTGAAGTAAAGGAACTCTAAGTAAGATAACATAATAATTGAGATAAATTCAATTAATCAAGGCCCTTGTCACAATAGGCATTTTCCTACATATTTATGTCATATTGTATTATTTATAGTAGGAGAAATGCACTTACATAAGGGATTTATCTACAATAACAAGCCCACTAAGAGATGTAGGTGGTTATGAGCTTGATCATAACGTCCTTGGGGATATTGTATCGATTCAAAATTCAATATTACTATAAAATTCTCTGATTTGGACTAGTCATATTATGGTCCTATAGCGGGTTCATGTTATTCTTTGGAATATCCAGCATTATAGACCCTAATATGATGGAAATAAGCTCAAATTTGTACCCTACTTTAAATATAATATATACTTATCATAAGAAAAGTACATATTACACATCATAGGCATTCACATTATACAAGACGAGTCTAATTATATAAACAATTTTAATAGTTAATACTAAGTTATCCAAAATTGCAAAGTAGCAAGATTTCCATGTATGCATTTACAAGAATAAAATCAAAACTAGCTTGGAACTTATTTTTTGCAGCTAAAAGTTCTAGGAAAGATAGATTCATAAGTTGCAATTAAGAAGAATTAATATACAACAAGAACTAAAGTCAAAAACATTTCTCCTTCCGATAAAAAAACATTGTTTCATAATTTGATCCATCTTTTTTCTTCAAGATGAAGAACACATTTGAGTTAGACTCACCCTGCTCGATCAGTGCACAACCACATAATTTCTAGGAACCTTGCCCAGGCCTTGGTAGCATTCCACATTAACACACATGACCCAATAACAATCAATGCTAGTAGTCAGTGATAATTAGATGAAAGCTATAGAAAAATTCTCTTAGAGTGAAAAAAAATGATTTGGTTGGGTATAGATTCACAAAATACAAAATCATTGACACCATATCAAGTGGCTTACCTCAAGATTTTGCATAGATTGTATCATGTTATCAATGATGTCGATGGGAAAAATAGGTAGAGTTGGAGGAAAAATATTATGAAAAATAACCAAAGAAGAATTTTAAAAGATGAGACAACTCGAAACTAGTATTCCTACAATTGATGTTTCAATATGTTCATAATAAGAGGCTTGGGTGGAGGAGGCATTGAATTTGAACATGAAACCTCATCCTCTATATCCATCTTCTCTTCTCAGAATGCGACCCTATATATAGAGGAGTTTAGTGCTTCACAATCTAACTCCCAAAAAATAATTTATTAAATTTAAATATATTTGATTTGAAAAAATACAATCCGATTTGATCAGAGCAATTTGATTTGATCTCATATTTAATGCATGTGTACTTTTGATTGACTAAAACAATTGATTGAAAAGAGACTACATTGATGATCAAGGTCAAGCGCAACTGGTAAGTTGTTTTTTGGCAGGGATTTTTAGGGTAAGTTGTTTCTTGGTAGGGAGTTTTTCAGGCATGAGACAACTTTCAAGCTGAAAGCTCACACTACATCTATTAACTATTCTCTAATTAGAATTAGAGTTTGGGTTTGATAAATAAATTATGAATATAGTAATTAAATAAGATATATATAGTTTTGGTAATGATGAATTTTTTGTTTTGATGTCCCATAATCAAGTCATTTAAGGTATAAATATAAATGCTCCTTGTTTATTGTAAATTTTAATCAAATCTTATCAAATTGTATCCTAGAAGGACCTATGGATATTATAAGTCTGAAATTTTGTGCAAGTATTCTAAGTCAGATTTTTATTCTTGTATTTCAAATCTTTTGATTACGGAACATTTATATATTTTCGATGTTTTGCAAATAAAGGAATGAATTACCATTTATATGAGGGAGACACGCCTCAAGGAGAGAGGCGTCTCATGAGAGGACATGTCTCCACAAAGTGGAGACATGTCCGCTCATGGGACGTGTCCCTTGGGCGTGTGGGCTCCCTTAACAAACCGAAAGCATTCATTATTTCATACATAAACTAATATGTGTGCTTTAAACAAGCAACGATCATATACTATGAATTTCGATTTTCTTCATTTGCAAATTTCGATCATCATCATCTGAAATTTGAATAACTTATTTAAAGGTATTATATTTTAAGAATAGTTCGATTAAATATAAATGATGATGATGCATGAATGCAATCATCATTTATATCTGACCGAAGCTATCTTAAATCAACATTTATTGAGTATCTTAGGTTCTAAACAATCTTAAAAATCTTTCTAGATCAAATTTAATCTTTTTAAGATTGAACTTGAGTGTCATAGGAATGATATGTCATAGAGAATTGAATTGTGTCTTGTGGGAATGATTTGGTAGAAAGCTACAATAGATACCTCTTCAACTTTTCCTTCCTAATGTTTAATTTTGTTAAGGAAATAGGGGATATTGTTGGATCACTAGGGTCATGTTCCTCTAGGTCAACCCTATGTCAAATTGGCTTTACAACTTCAAGTAAATAATTTAACACATGTAAAAAATCATAAATGGCCTACATGATTTTGATGTAGACTAAAATTATTTTAAAGCTCCAAATTGAATTGTTCCTATAGTGGTTTTTCTCAATATTATGAAATAGTTTCTCATTAAATTCCTTTAGATACTAAAACATCACAATTAGTAGTAAACAGATGCATCAAGATGGCTAACAACAATGAGCGAAAAGGGGTGACCAAGTCAAGATTTAAAATTTTAATTTTGATTTTCGGATGAACCATGCACTGTTAGGTGGAGATCTGAGGGTCAAGAACAAGCATATAAAAGTGAGAAAATAAGAATGAAGAAATATCTAATAAATTCTAGAAGTGTTAAAATGAGTATATTTATCGATAAGGTAAGGTTAAATGCATATAAATAAGTGTAAATGAATGTTGGGAAAATATGTTGAGTTGTGAATCAAACTTGCACAAAAGTGTGCCACTTGTTGATATGTAATTATATTAAGTGACTCCACCAAAATGGATCAAAAACTAAATGGGAATTGGCATGCATATACAAACTTCATCATTACAATTATATATGCTTGGAATTTTGGGAATTTAAAAATATCAATTTTTTTTCTAATTATTAGCCACTTTTTGCCACTAAAAATGTTGGCCATGTATTTGATTTCACAACCCACTTATAATTTTTTTCAATTTTAAAAATACTAAATGGAATTGCAAAATCAATCATAAATATTGGGCTAAATTGAATGCTCAAATTTGGAAATCCAAAGTGGATGTAGATACTCAAATAGTTTCTTGGAAACTTTTCCATTTCAAACTATCTATTGGAAAATAACTAAAATATTTCCTTTTTTTACCAACTAAATTTCCCTTCATTCAATTGGATGAGACTATGAAACGTATATTCTAGGAGAACAAATTTACTAATATTAATTGGTATATTATTTCTAGAGATCTACTTGGTATTTTTAGCCATTGATTACATTTGAAAGAAGTTGTACTTGGAGTGGATCTAAAAGATAACCTAGTCATTATTTAATTATACATGTTATTATTAGATTCAATCAAGGACCCAAGCCTTCAAGATCACCTGCAAAACCAAAAACAACCTTCTACAAGAGAAAAAAGAAAGATCATAAATTTGCAATAATGGATGCAAAATAATATTAGATCAAATGTGATAAAAATGCAATGCACAAGATTGAAATGGAATTGAATTAAAATAATTTACAAATGGAAACCCCTTGGTTATATAGCCAAGGTGAGTGTAGGAGTTTATGGTGAACTCCTCAACACCTCAAGATCGTCAACAAGACAACAATAACTTCTAGGAGAGAGAAATGACATAAATAACTTGTATTATGATTAGACAAGATATTGACACATGTCGTAATCTTGGACAATGAGATAATTACCTCAATAAATATTAAATGACTTAAGACAAGCATTAAATGCCAAAAGATAAGATAAGATCTAGTGACAACTAACACTATTTAGAAATATTCCCTCTTAAGACCTAAGTGGACTTAACATGTAAATAGGACCTAGATAGGTAAAACGCCTATTTACACCAACACCCCCCTTAAGTACGACTTAGGGAGCATTATTATGCAAAGATATAAAGATAGGTCCCAACTATGAGGCCATCTTAGCTACCCATGTACATTTGCAATGCAATCTCTCACAAACAAAGAAAAGGAGAAAACCCAATCGGACAAAACTCCTCCCCAAAAGAGAGAAAAGCTACAATAATGCTCCCCATTAAAAATATGAGAGGACAAAACCTAATGTGAGGAAAAATACCCCCCATAAGAGAGATAAAGAGATACCATTTAGTCCCCCTTGATGAGATAACCTACTACAAAGAAACATTGGAAGCATAGTGTTCAAGTAACACTAGAACCTTAATCCAGGCAACAAAAGAAAGATAATTATAATGATAGGAATCTTGGAATCTCTTTGGAGCAATTCTGAAATCATGATAAAGTAACAATAATCTCGATGCTAAGGAACACTGAAAAACTCTCAATATGGAGCAAGATTAGAATCTGAATGAAGCAACAAGGTATATAGCATTATTGTATAACTGAAGTTAAGTGCAAAGATCAAAATTGCACCTTCCCAAGTGATAGTATGCCCAAGTGATCAACCAAAATGTGAATACTCACAAATCTGAATAAAAGATACCCAGGGATGAACTCAAAATCTGCATGGATGGCACGATAGAGCTCTTCAATACCTTTCCAACATTTCAAGATTCACAAAAATCAAAGATAGTGGCAAAAAGCTATGAGTTCAGGAGGTAAAAATGAAGATCTAACTTCAATAAACAATAAATGTCATCAAACAACAAAATTTTGGAAAATAAACTACACCATTATAAAATTCAAAGAGCTAGCTTTTCGGTGATATCACATTTTCAAAAAAAATCCTCCTAGACTGCACAAGTATGGCATTTTGAAAAAAATGTCTGATTTAGGCATTAGGGGCCCAAAATTGGACCCTAGGCTCGTAGCCCTTGGGCACCCATGTGACCAAATGCACAAAAGTTTGTTAAAAAACTTACTACATAATGATGACAAATGGAGAGGGGGTGACGACTAGAGTTGCATTGCCCTGAGGCATAAGCCCCTCTCGTGCTAGGAAGGACCATGGGCTCTCTAACCTATGACCAGTGCCTTATACATATGGTGGTCAATAAAATTAAATCATGGGTGATATAAATATTAAACCACAGGGTCAAAAAATATAGTAGCTAAATAAAACTTTAGTTTATTAATTTAAACCCGACTTTCGTACCATATGACAATGACTAGTATGTACCCTACATGTGTAGGATGTGACACAAACCCTATGCCAAAAAAATGAATCTACAAAGAATATACAATTGGATGCTCAGAATATGCTAATAGACTATAGTGATAGTATGATGTTGTATAATATGACAAGGTATATATTTGTACAATCATGCAGAAATAGAAATGAACCAAAAAAAATGTTTAATTCTCTAGAGATAAATGTCAAAATTTAATGATTTGATAGTTTATCCTTAGGTTTTTGAGCCTTCTAGATGCAATAGTAGGGTCATATTTGACCCAAAATGACCCAATTATTTAGCCACCTCCAAGATCTAGTAATTGTAACTCAACTTGAAACCCTTGTAGATTATTTAACACATAACAAAATTTAATGAAACAAAAGGAAAACTTGACTTCCTCTGACGCCTTGGATTCAACCATGAGGTCTTTAAAATGTCCAATCACATCCAACAAAATTTTTAATCCAAAATAGGTCCCTTATATCTAGGAAGGATTCTATAGTATTGAAGCTTTGATACCATATAGGAGTTTATGGTGAACTCCTCAACACCCCAAGATCATCTACAAGACAATAATAACTTCCACAAGAGAGAAATGATAGAAATAACCTGTTGTATTATGAATTCAATATTTCTAAATTAAATATGATGTACATATGATGACTTTCTTATAAAGAAAAATTATGAGATATGATTAGACAAGTTGTTGACATGTGTCTTAATCCTATACAATGAGACAACTACCTCAACAAATATTAAATGACTCAGTATACAAGCATTAAATACCAGAAGATGGGATAATATCTAATGAAAAATAACACTATCTATAAATATTCCCTCCTAGAACCTAAGTGGACTTAACATGTAAATATAACCTAATAGGTAAAACACCTATTTACACTAACAAGACATATGATTAGACATGATCATGACAAGTGTCTTAATCCTATGTCATGATACCACTAATCAAATAGTAAATGACCTAGGAAACAAGTATTAGATGAAATGATAAGATAAGAAAGATCACATGATACCTAAGACTTCTAGAAAGATTCCTAAGACCTAAGTAAGCTCAACATGTAAATAGGACTTGTTAGGAATAGTTAGGTACAACACCTATTTACACCAACACCCACCTCAAGTACAACTTATGGAGTAGATTGTTATGCAAATGATGCAAATATGGGTCCTTGAATACTAGGGAATTTTAGGTACCCATGTGTAAATACAATATCTCACAAATAGAGAAAAGAAGAAAACCCAATGGAACAAAAATCCTCCCCAAAAGAGAGATAAAAACACAATTCTCTCATTAAATAATGAGAAGGATATAACCCCATGTGAGGAAAAATACCCCCTCTCCCATAAGAGAGAAGAAGAGAGATGATTCAACCACCCTCAATGTTGAGTCACCTACAATGATGGTATATGCTCAACATTGAATGCTGGAGATTATCTAATCTTGTTGAAAAATATTCCTCCCCTTAGGAAGAAACACAACTAAGTTGGTATGCATTATGTATTTCCATTTCTAAAATGAATATGTTGAAATAAGGATGATGTGTGATGTCTCTGAATCATTCTTGAGTGTCTCCATGTTGATGTCGAAAGCTAACACACTCCAAACATGTGTTCTAGGCCACACTGAAGAAGGTGACAATCTAGAATCTAGTAGGGATGAATGTAGAAAAAAATCCAAAGACAAAGATATATCCTCTAAAGATAAAGAAGCCTCCAATTTTTTTCCAAAAGTATCCATTATCATTTCCTTTCCAATTTTTCTTGCAATTTTTTAGTGAAGGTCCCCAAGTTCTAAAATTTTCCCTATTTTCCCCCTCATTTCCTTTCCAAGTTTTCTTACAATTTCCCACTTTATTTTGTGAAATTTAATTGCAAATGGTAACAATTATTTAGATTTTAAAATTGAAATGGTGAAATTTACAAACCAAATAAAACTTAAAACATAAACCCTAAAATGAAATCCCTAAACCTCATTTGTATCATATTATAATGGGAAATATGAATCTCTATTGATTGCAAGAAATACCTAGATTGATTTGAAAATATTATTCAAAGAGTAAATTCAATCTCTTGTATTGAACCCCTATGTGTGTGATTTGGTAGATAAGAATAAAATGTATTTTCAATTACATTTCAATGGATCCTAGCCTAAGGACTTCTACTAAATACTCATGACCCATGTCAATTTTGGGATCAAAACATGGAGAAAGTATGGATTAAAAATGTCTTGATATAGTCATGTGAAGCCTCTAGATGTAATGTATGGTGTGTAGCTCTTGAATAAAGTATCCAAGTCTATAGATATGATTAAGTGGTTATGGTTTTGGTAACCTTACCATTTCATTTCTTTGTTTTTGAAAAGGAGTTAGTGGTAGGTGAATATGCTTGATTGATCTTGTTGTTCTTAAGTTTTATTAGTGATTCAATCCATATTCTCATGCACTTAGACTCATAATTCACCCTTCTTATAGTATCCATTATTTTTCACCTATTTTCTATGATTTTGTTTTTGTAGAAGAAGATGATGGTAGATTAGACTTTATCTTCTTATATAAACTCACTAAAACATTTTTACCCATCTATAATTAGCTAGTAATAAAGAAATAAGACTTTGAAGACTTACTATAGATTTCTCCCACTTGCATTTATGTGTCATACTCTCTTGTGATTATTTCAAAAAAATCATCAAAATTTAGCATTTTTAACATGGCTATGAAGGAATCTCTAGTGGAGTAGAAGGTAGAAACAAAGTTTGAGTGGGTAGGACCCAATTTGCAAAGAACATTAATTACATGTTGCAAGTCAATTTTTTTGTGATCTATTAATCCTATAATGGAAAGCTCAATTATTTTAAATGTCTGCTAAAGTATTGTATGTTTTCAATATCAATTGCACTTAACTACTTAGTTGATGTTGAAGCATCCGGGTAAGTTCGCAATCAACATCACACAAAAAGAATATTTCAGTTTGGTTTGGGTTTGCTTTTCATCTTTTGAGTACAATTTGATTATTGATGGTCTTTGGTGGAGATTATTTGACATTTTTGACATCAATTGCCAAAATGTAATCTATTGATTTTAACTTTGAACAATTGTTACTTTGTAACATTTGATGGATTTGAAGAAGAAATCACACCATGAAGATGGAGATTCTATAACGATTAAATTGCTAATGGAAATAGAAATCCCACATAGCCATATGTAGAATAGACCAAGAATGCAATGTCAAGTTGGAATGGGGAGATAAGAAATAATATGTGTATTGAGTATGAAAGAAATTAATTAAAAACTTAGGCAGCCCGAGGAGGGAGTGGCAAAAATAAACAACAATAATTTTCTATGCATTGTGAAGTGGAAAGGTCATGCCATCCATAAGATTATTTTAAAAAATTAAAATGCAAAGAGGCAGATTGGAGGGGCATGGAAAGGTCACGTAGGAGGGTGATCAGGCAAGAAAACAATGAAATTCAAATGCATTCCAATGAGTAATAAAAAAGAGGTTGTACTAATATAGGGGACGTTGCGTAGAGATTGGTGAGAGGGGTGGCAGGGTAAGAAGTGTTGGGGTTGTGCATTGAAGAAAAGTGCCAGTATAAATTAAAGCAGGCAACAAACAATGGGTACACTATGCCATATGTGTTATTAGTAGTTAAAGATTGAAAACATTCTTTTCTACATTATGGTGTGGGTAGCATTGAAAAAGAATAAATAGAAGACAAACACAATGTGTGGGATGCATGTATTAACTATACCAAAAAGTGAAAGGATGTGTTAGAGATTTGTATAGATAAAATTGATGAGGAGAGTTATGGGGGGATTTGTAATGGGGAGTTGAACAATGAAATACAAATTTTGAAACTTGTAGACTATACTTGGCTATTGCCTGTGGATAAACAATTGAATTCGAAATTGAATTCAATGTAAATATAGATTTGGATGTAATTGATTGGAAAGTGAAGTAAATAGTTTCCATTATGGTGTGAGAAGATAAATTGAATGAATTTGACAAATGTAATTATCATATTGAAATTTTTCTTGGTTGTAAGATAAGAATTAAGATTTTATTTAATTGGTATAAATTAGGAGTTGTTACGAGAGATGTGTTGGGCCCTTTTTCATCAATTGGTATCAGAGCAGGTAGTCCTAAGAGTGGAGAGGATCCACCTGGACCTATGGGTGTTGTGTGAAAATATTGTTGACTGGGAGGCAACTTGTACTTAGAAGTGTAGAGAAGGGGGGGCAAACGCTCAAGACCCCAGGTCATGGGAGGATCTAGAACAATCAACTGCCTTGATCTACCTCACGCTAAGGATTTTTTAAGGGTCTACGAAGTGTTTTTAGGTAGAGAGAGAAGAGTACTCTCAATGTTGCTACCTATCTACTAACTCAAGAGTTTTAGGGGGTTAAGAGAGAAAGATTTTGGATTCCAAACTATACCTCAGAGAGCTCTCTACTAGAGGACAACAACACATAACAGGGATGAAAATTCAACGCACTGGTGTCTCACTGATGTGCTAGCATCTAAACAGACATTAAGTATGAAATATAGTGCAAAACCTCGAGAAATGAGCTAACTACTTAACTGAGAGATTTTAATGTAGTAACAAAATTAAATGACAACAAAATAACAACATAAAATAAAAGAAGCTAATATCTAGTCTAATTATGAAAATAACAAAGGAGGTAAGAATACTTTACCTCCCATCTACATGTTGATGTTGTCGGGATCTTCAGTTCGAAAGGCACCTACACATAGCAAGGGGGAAAATGTTGGGTCTATTTCGGGGCTTGCCGCAGTCAAATCCCCGTTTTGGTGTTCCCACCTCCACGAACAACTAGGATAGCCATGAGATAGAAAATACAATAAAGAAAACAATGGAATAAATTCCAAGAAATGACAATCACACTATGCTACGTAAATCAAAGGACAATTCTATGGAAATGGAGAAATGAAACAATATCATCTTCCCAATCAAGATGTCATCAAGCACATAGAGGAAGATGCAATTTTGGTGAAGTCAACATTGCCACAACAATGAAGAAGTTGTCTCACAAGACACCAAGTCATAGTTCCAATGGTGGAAAATTTGCAACAAGAAGTAAAGTGTGATCAAGAAGCATGTAGAGAATTCAATAGTATCAAACCAAAGTGTGTAGAAATGTGAAGAAGATTAAAGAAGCCCTAATTGAATGAAGAAAAAATTGTGTTGAAGTGAATAACAGCCCAAAAGAGTTGTTTGAGGTTGGTCAAGGGCACAAGGACATTACTCTTCATCTCCAATGGAGAAGTGTAACACCTTTGTAGATTTTGGATGAGGGAATCTTGTCAGGATGACAACACATCGTGCTAGTGTCCTCAACAAAAATTCCCCCACCGACACTACAAATAGTCACCAATTGGGTGGAAGTGGAATAGATGAAGTGGAAAATCATCATCGAGTTTAATTCTTCTAAGGTGATGGATGTAAACGAGGAATTTGCAAGGGGTGCAAATTTACTCCATTACATTTTCCCCCCACTTTAGCGAGCATATGTGCTACCAGATGTGAGGTAAAGTAGATCGAAAGAGTTTAGAAATGTATACTTGAACCATTGAGGAATTAGACTGCAATCTAACCCACCTAAAAGAACTGGAAGAGAAGCCAGCTCCAAAAGTCCTCAAACCCAAGGAGAGTTGAACAAATGTACCACAGATCCGAATACCTATAGGAGGTAAAAAAAGGCTTTGTAGGTCCTCAAAGCTACAGAATTGAACAAAGATATCCCGCAAGATGTAAGTGCTTCACAAGTCCTCGAACTTGCAAAGGAGATGCTCCCAAGTGCTCAGTCCTGAAGGAAGCCAGATGTGAGGCTCTGTAGAGTCTGATGGGGCCTTACAGGTACTCATTCCTGTAAGGTCGATTGAAAAGAAGCTTCATAGGCACACCTGCAAAACAACATGTGAATCCACAAATAAAACATGTTATATATCAAAAAGCCACGCATGAAGATGGGCAGACAGTCACAAAGACAATCAACAATTGAAGGAAGAGCTTTCAAATGGGTCCCTTGAGAACCCTTTAAAAGAGAGGGGGTCCACTCAAGTGACGCTCAATTCGAAAGCGATAATGTTTTTCAAAAGAGAGAAAATTTTGTTGCCAATGATTCTAGCTTCAAGGATTCCTTCTGAAAGATTCATTTCAGCAAGGAGTTTGAAAGAAGGAATGCTCCCTCGCAAGGGAAAGTCTATATTTTATCTTATGAATCTGTAATGAAATAAAAGTTCATCTAGGGAGCCATGTTGAAGAATGCAATTTTGAAAAATAGAGATTTTCAAGGAGGGATTTGTTGGCTACCGAATACACCTTTTCAAAATTGAAGCATTATGATAGCCCCCCTTAGGATGGTGTGTACTGAACACTAGGCATGTGACATCCTAAGGAGAGAAAAGCAAGAATGAAAGTGATGTTGTGGCCCGTGGAACATGACGTGATGTAACCATGGTAATGTTTTTGCACACACAAGGGACAAAACATTAGCACCACAACATCACAAAGCAAGAAAAGAAGAGATAAAGATATAAAGAAAGGAGAAACAAGGATGTAACAAATAAGAGATAGGGGATCTAATATTTTAGGGACAAAGCTTCTCATAAATATAGATAAATAAGTATAATAATAATATATAAATGACCTATCATCAACCCCCTACTATATTAGACCATGTGAAGAAGGGCATGTGAAAACAAAATAAAAAATAAAAAATTGGGTCAACATGGAAGGGAATCCCAAATGACCCCAACACTTTGCATTGTCCCCGATTGTCGAAAATCAAAGGTATGGCAAAGAGAAGAATTATATAACAAATAGAAAAAGCAGTATGATATGAAAAACACTCCTATATCCAAGCACCTATGAGGGTGACAAGGGTCATCTAGGAACATATAAAACAAGCATGGGGGGAAAATAATACACAAACACTCTAATCTATAAATAAAGAAGAGGTTCCCCTAGTCCTCATCAACTAAGAGGTCGTCATTCTCCCAGTCTAGATCATCATAAGGGGAGGGAAGACGAGATTGTAAGGGAAGTATATGAAGGGGGTACCCTCCAACCCTCCTGCAACAAGAGCTAGGTAAGAGGGCCCCTCGAGGTCTTCTCCACTTAGTTCCTATGAGGTGAATGTCAAAGATCTTGCAAAGATCACGGATAGGGCCAAGACATCATCTATATATTTGAACATGCACTTTATAGGAGTGCCATGTGTCAACTCAGTGGGTGATGGAGGAGGCACCTGAGATCCACTGCTAGCCTCATCAAAAGACTTGAGAGTAGTGATAAACTTCAAGGACATTAAAGTTGCCTCCATCACTAAGACAACATAGGCCAACACAGAACCACTGTCTGAAGAAGTCGAACCCTTCTTCCAATCCCAATTGCTAGTAGGGTAATCCTCCATCTTTCACTTCATTGGGGGATGTGAGATCCCCACAGATAAAGTAGAGGGCGAGGAGGAAGAGGAGAAAACTATGGTGGACACCACCGAGGTATTCGGTATGTCCACGAGCTTCAAAAAGGTTAAGATGTTTGGAAGGGACATCATAAGGGGAGGCTCAACCAAAGGAGCAATGAATACCTGCACGCTCTTTAGGTGAGGATCATTCATGGTCACAAGGGGAGCTGGAAGCAAGATCGAGGCGAAGGGAACTGAAGCAGAAGGGCTGGAAGGGGAGGACATAATAGAATATGTCAAAGTAGGAGTTGTTGGTTCCCCTTCCTTCTTCTACAAGGCGGCTTTCTCAATGGCCAAATCCTTCCTTTGATGCTTGCACTCACACACAAGGTGGTTTCTACGGCTCTGGGAGGTAGAGGTTGCAACCCAAGAAAGAACATAAGGCTCATATTCAGCCATGAGAGTATCCATCATAGCCATTTCAGATAGAGGGAGTGACTCTTAGAAGCCAACAAGAGGAAGAGATGGAGAGGAAAATGCAACAACAATGGGGGAGCAAGCTCGAGTGCCTCAAAAATGGGCCACTTCCCATTCACTACCTTAGAGGTAGGATCAATAGGAGGTTGCGAAGGTCAAGACAAAGAAGTCGCTCCATGGGGACCCTTCCCCTTACCATACAGAATGGATCGAGGCACCATGGGTAAGACAAGAAGTTCAAATGCCTGATGCTTGGCCTTCCGCCAAGCGGGCACCATTAGACTCCCCAGTAAACACATAGGAGCAGAAGTTGATGGTGCCACAATAGGGTGAAGGGGAGCAACATGTGGAACAATAGAAGAAGAAGAAGAAGAAGAGCCTTGAGCGGACTTCTCTTCCTCACTTTTTCAAGTACCAAAGGTAGCCTCATGCTAGCCATCATGGAAGCTCTATGTGAAATGGCATAGGGAGAATGAGGGTATCTCACCTTTGTCATTATTTCCCCATTCTTGTACTTCACATAAGTTTGATACAACAGGTTCATCCTAGGAGGGAGCCGACCAATAGGGTCAGGCCATAAGTGATCGAGTGAGTAGCCCCCACACGCAATCATCAGTTTGTAACCGATGTCATGGACTACATGCATGGAACCCTCATGAGAGAACTTCAAGCACTTATGGATTACCAAGGGAATTGCATTCATGGAAAATAGCAAAGGAATGCCTAGTTTCACTCTAAATAGTTCAGACCCTAGGATAATATCAAAGAGTGCATTCACAAGGACTGGGTCCAATCAGGACTAACAAGGTGATACAATCGATGGGAGGAAAGAACAACCCATCATGTGTATGTATAATGTTTCTAGACTCATCATATCCATCCTTATGTAAAAAATTTATCAACATGATCTCCTTTGTGATGATATTCACTTGGCATGTAGGGTCAACAAGAACCCCAGTTAAAATATTCGCATTGATACATGTGGTAATGTACAAAGGAGATGGCTCTTTATTAACGTTCATTGGTAAATCCTGTGAGGTGAATGTTATAGTAGGAGATCCGCTCGCAGGTTGCATGGGTGGGATGGGTATATGTAGGAAGGAATCCATCGTACACTAGATAGAACTCTCATAGAAGACCCCAAGAGTTTCATAGTTAGACGGTGACCAATTCAAGGTTTCACTTCATAACACTTAGGAAACTTTATAGCTACGCCACTAGGGGTCATAGGTTGGGTTGCAAGGCTATGCACCCTGCAACCCACACACCCACAACACTCCTAGAATATGAGGGAAGAGTCTTTCAGTACTACAAAATGGGACCAAAAAAATCATGTTAGGTTCACCAAAATGTAGAGGAGGGGGACCGAATGCTCAGGACCGCAGGTCATGAGTGTAAGGAAGCTAAGGTAGGATAACAACTTCCTACACTAACCTTGAGAGGAGAATAATGCAAACAAAATTATAGGTCTTTAACAGTTACATAAACTTAAACAAGAATAAAGATAAATATAATGCATACCACAACATAGTGATTTACATGAGAAAAACCCCACACTCCAAAAACCACCAAATATATTATTCAATAAATCATAAATATTACAATATACTTGCAAAGAAATCTTCTTATAGGAATATCACCACTTAGAGATCAAGAGTCAACATGACAACAACCAGACTCTCCCTACCATCCATCGTACTCGCATACAGTTGTCATTCATCACTCTCATAATAATAGAGTTACATTCTAGGGGAAAATCGGTTGAAAAAAATATCCATTGTTAGATCTAAACCCTAATAATCAACAATCTAGATTTACAATGTATCAAATCCCACCGATGAAGATTTACATAATCTTTTACTACCCGCAACACCCACCATTCTAGCTCACTGCGACACAATTCACAACAAGGATGTGAATTGCATGATCATCCCATCGATAATCGCCATTTGCATATACATGTCACCATATGTTCTTATCAACCTATTGGGTCCCACCGTATGCCTCCATTGCATATTGCTAAGCTGCTGAAAACCCAAAATTCAGAACCTCACGTCAGAGGTTACAAAATTTTGAAAACCCACGACAACAAAGAGATCGCTAAGTTGGAAGGTTATGAAACTTCAAAACCCCGCAATATAGATTATGAAAACTTGAAATCTTGCAACTTGAGTAATAAAACCATCTCGTTGCAAGGTTGAGACACAATTTCTCAACAAATCTCCTACTTGTTGAACACCTTGCAAGAGCAACAAGAGGGAGTAAACATTGTCTCTTCATTGCTAGGGGCAAAAAGGCCCAACATCTCTAAACACCATATGAACTTCTTTGTGCTCATAGGCTTAGTTAAATAATCAACAATATTCATCAAAGACTCTACCTTAATCAATTTCACCTTGCCAGCTTCAACCATATCTTGAACAAAATGATATTGTACATCAATGTGCTTGGTCCTGGCATGAAATGTTGGGTTCTTGGCTAGACATATTGCACTCTGACTATCACAATAAATTGTCACTACACCTTGTTTTATTCCAATATCTAAACACAATCTCTTAAGCCAAATGACTTCTTTTTAAGCATGACTAGCCACCATATACTTTGCTTCAATAGTGGACAAAGCAACCACAACTTGTCGCTTGCTCATCCAACTGATTGCACCACCGAATAATATAAACACATAAGCACCGGTGGGTCATCTGCTATCAACATCACTTTCCCAATTTGAATCCAGATAACCATGAATATCAAGGGAAATCTCACCTTCAACCATATTAATGTGATAACATAAAGAATAATCTGATGTACCACACAAATATATGAAGACTCTTTTAACTGCATCCCAATGAACTCTACCAGGATTAGACGTATATGAACTCCCACTGCTTGGGAAATGTTTGGTCTAGTACAAACCATAACATACATCAATCTTCCAATTGCACTCTGGTAAGGCACTTTGCTCATGTCTTCTATCTCTGGTGGGGATGTTGGAGAATCTGAAATAGATAACTTTGTTCCAACTAAAAAAGGAACACACAATGTTCTACAATCTTGCATGTTAAATCTCTATAAGATTGAATTGAAATACTTACTTTGGCCAAGCCATAGCTTTTTGTTCACTCTATCTCTTCTAATGTCCATCCCAAGAATGTGTTTCACTGCACCAAGATCTTTCATTTCAAATTTAGCAGCAAGTTGAGATTTCAATTCTGAAATCATAGCTTTCCCCTTGCCAATAAATAATATATCAACATATAATACAATAAACAGGAAAAAATCACCATCGGTTTTATAATAAATACAATGATCTGATTTAGAATGCTCGAATCCCAAACTCAACACATATGTATCAAATTTTTGGTATCACATCCTAGGACTTTATTTTAATCCATACAAATATTTCTTCAATCTGCAAACCAATTTACTTTTACCTTTCACC
This sequence comes from Sequoiadendron giganteum, assembly GCA_007115665.2. Classification (NCBI taxonomy): domain Eukaryota; kingdom Viridiplantae; phylum Streptophyta; class Pinopsida; order Cupressales; family Cupressaceae; genus Sequoiadendron; species Sequoiadendron giganteum. The sequence continues at coordinate 206,378,600 of CM021100.1, forward strand.
ATGTAATGCTTTGGTTGTGTCATATAAATATCCTCCTCCAAATCACCATGAAGGAAAGTAGTTTTCACATCCATTTTCTCAACCTCTAAATCATAAGCAACAACAATAGAAAGCAAAAATCTAATGAATATCATTTTTGTAACAGGAGAAAATATCTCACCATAATCAACATCCTCAACTTGAGAATAACCCTTAGCAACCAACCTTGCTTTGTACTCTCAATACCTCCATCTAAACCAATCTTTTTCTTGAACACCCATTTGCAGCCAATAGGCTTCCATCCTTTAGGCAATGGTACAAGATCCCATGTATCATTCTTTTTCAAAGATTTTATTTCTTCATCCATAGCAATCTTCCAAGATTTTGCATCATTCATACCTAATGCCTCTTCTATAGATCTAGGTTCATCAATGTTAGTATTCAAAGAAAAAATACATCTCCAATCATCAGGTGAATACCTTTAAGGTGGTTTCCTATGCCTTGTAGATTGACAAATAAGCTAAGTTGGAGGTTCTTCCTCCTCTTTTGAAGATTCAGAGCTGGATGAGCTCTCCTCAACTTCTTGTCTATCCTTGGGCCTTGATTCAACTTTCTCAAGCATAGAAGGAAATTGAATCACATCTTCCTATTTACTTTGTTTTGGCTACACTGTAACAAAAGAAGGCTTAGTTTCTCTAAAAATAACACTTCCACTGTGTATTACCTTATGTGCAACATGATCCCAAAGCTTGTATCCTTTCACACCATAACTATATCTAATGAAGATACATTTCACAAACTTTTTCTCCAACTTTGTTCGCTTCTCCTTCGATATATGCGCATATGCCTCGTAGCCAAAAAATCTAAGATGTCTTAATGAAGGCTTGTGACCTGACCATGACTCTATAGGCATCTTATCAACAAGAGCTGATGTAGGAGACCTGTTAATTAGGTAACAAGAAATGGCAACAACTTTAGCCCAAAACCTTTGTTCTAGGCCAACACCACTCAACATACTCCTATCCTTCTCCATCAATGTCATGTTCATTCTTTCTGCAACTCCATTCTATTGTGGAGAATACAGAGTTGTATTCTTTCTATGAATACCACAATCTTTATAGAATCTATCAAAATCATTAGAGAAAAATTCACTGCCATTATCAGTCCTCAAACACTTTATTTTGTTTCTAGTCTGTAACTCAACCATTGCTTTAAATTCTTTAAATCAACTGAAAACTCTAGATTTACTCTTTAGAAAATATACCCATGTCCTTCTACTATAATCCTCAATAAATGAAACATAATATGGATTTTCTAATTGAAGGAACATCTACAAGACCAAATACATCATAATGAATAAGATCCAATACACTATAAAATTTATGAGAACTCAAGTAAAATTGAACGTGGTTTTGTTTTCCATAAATACAATGCTCGCAGAAATTGAATTCAAGATTACAATCAGACAAACCTTCAACAAGGTTTTTATTTTTAAAGGTCCTTAGACCCTTTTCTCTAATGTGGCCAAGTCTCTGTTTTCTCTGCAAGTAACTTTGTTTCAAAAGAAAGAGCACCCTTGGGTACCCAAAAATCATGACCATCTGTTGAAGGTGAAACCCTCACTTCTTCCACAGACTCTCTTTTTAAAAAATTACTATTGCACTCAATAGTGCATGCATCAAGCTTATACAATGTTGCATATCTGACACCTCTAGCAATCACCATAACACCTCTAACCATCTTGCATCCTGCTTCAGAAAATACTACCTGCACACCCACATCTATTAGTTTTCTCACAGATAATAGATTTCGTGCTAAACCAGGGATATGCAACACACTATTAATCCTTTTTATTCTATCATCAGGAAACCTGATTTTAACATTACTATGACCAACAATGTCTAAATGAGAATCATCACCCAAGTGCACCTTACCTCCATAAAATTATTCATATTTAGAAAGCCAATCTCTATTAAAGGTCATATGGAAAGATGCACTTGAGTCAATTAATCATGCATCATTACCTACACGAGTTGTCGAAGCTACAATGAATGTGTCACCATCTCCCTTCTTAGACTTAGAATCACAATCAAATTTCTTTTGTTTATTCTTCTTTTCTTCTTTGCAGTCCTTGCGAACTTGTCCAGGCTTACCGCAGTTCTAGTAAATAACTTTTGACTTTCTAGGAGACTTAGATATCCCCCTAGACTTGGATTTGTCATGCTTCTCATTTTTCTTGCCTTGTTCCTTAGGTCTTGAAGCATGAACATTTAGGGCCTCCTTGGAACTGATGGATACTTTCCTCCTCATCTCTTCAAAAAGCAAAGAACCCACCACATCTAGTCTTCAATATAATAGAAGCACTCCAAATAGCCATAACAAGAGAATCCCACAAATCAGGCAAAGAACAAAGAAAGATCTAACATTTCTCTTCCTCATCCATTTTGACACCAACTGATGCCAACTGAGGCACTACCATATTGAATGCTTCTAGGTGGTCTGTAATCTGTCCACCCTCTTCCATTCTTAAGGAATACAATTTTTTCCTCAAGAAAATCTTGTTCACTAAAGATTTTGCTTGATATATCTCACCAAGCTTCTTCCATAATTTTTGTGCAAAGGTCTCTTCATGGACATTGATTAAAACAGAGTCTACTAGGCACAATCTGATTAGACCCTTGGCTTTACAATCTATAACATCATATTGAGTAGCCTTAGTAGGATTTGTAGGCCTTGAAACATTCTCATCAAAAGCATCCCACAAATCTTGATCTATCAATAGATCCTCCATCTTCAACTTCCACATTTCAAAATTATTTCTAGAAAATTTATCCACCTTTATTCTCCTGATGAACTTGTCATCTGAAAATTCCTACAACAAGATCACAAAGTGTCTTCTGCACAAGCTCACACTCAAAACTGGATTAGTTCAAAAAAACCAACAACCCACAACTAAAACCAAAGGTGATCAAGCTCTAATACCACTTGTAAGGAAGCTAAGGTAGCAAAATAAATTCCTACACTAACCTTGAGAGGAGAAATAGGAGGTCATGGAGGTTGAGAGGCAGAAGACACTCCATGGGAACCCTTCCCCTTACAGTACAAAATGGGTTGAGGCACCGTGGGTAAGACAGGAAGTTCAAATGCTTGATGCTTCACCTTTTGCAAAGCGGGCACCATCAGAAACCCCACTAAACACATAGGAGTGGAAGTCGATGGCACCATAGTAGGGTGAAAGGGAGAAACATATCGAACAATAGAGGAAGAAGAAGAAGAAGAGCCTTGAGTAAACTTCTCTTCCTCACTTTTTCAAGTAGCAGAGGTAGCCTCATGGTAGCCATCATGGAAGCTCCATGTGAAATGGAATAGGGAGAATGAGGGTATCTCACCTTTGTCATTATGTCCCCATTCTTGTACTTCACATAAGTTCGATACAATAGGTGCATCCTGGGAGGGAGTTGACCAATAGGGTTAGGCCATAAGTGATCGAGTGAGTATCCCCCATGCACAATCATTAGTTTGTAACTGATGTCATGGACTACATGCAGGAAACCCTCATGAGATAACTCCAAGCACTTATGGATTACCGAGGGAATTGCATTCATGGAAAATAGCCAAGGAATGCCTAGTTTCACTCTAAATAGTTCAGACCCAAGGATAATATAAAAGAGTGCATTCACAGGGATTGGGTCCAATCAGGACTAACAAGGTGATACAACTGATGGGAGGAGCGAACAACCCATCATGTGTACATATAATGCTTCTAGACTCATCATATCCATCCTTATGTAATTTTTTTATCAACATGATCTCATTTGTGATGACATTCACTTGGCATGTAGGGTCAACAAGAACACCAGTTATAGCATTCCCATTGATACGTGCAGTAATGTACAAAGGAGATGGCTCTCTATTAGCATTCATTGGTAAATCTTGTGAGGTGAATGTTATAGCAAGAGATCCGCTTGTAGGTTGTGAGGATGGGATGGGTAGATGTAGCAAGGAATCCATCGTACACTAGATAGAACTCTCACAGAAGACCCCAAGGGTTTCATAGTTAGACGGTGACCTAGTCAAGGTTTCACTTCATAACACTTAGGAAACCTTCTAGCTACGCCACTAGGGGTCATAGGTTGGGTTGCAAGGCTATGCACCCTGCAACACACACACCCACAACACTCCTAAAACATGAGGGAAGAGTCTTTCGATACTACAAAAGGGAACCAAAACAATTCACGTTAGGTTCACCAAAATGTAGAGGAGGGGGACCGAATGCTCAGGACCCCAGGTCATGGGTGTAAGGAAGCTAAGGTAGGAGAAAAAATTCCTACACTAACCTTGAGAGGATAATAATGAAATACTTTTATAGATCTTTAATGATTACATAAACTTAAAGAATAAAGATAAATATCATGCATACCATGACACAATGATTTGGGTGGGGAAAACCCTTTTAGGAGAAAAAACCCACACTCCAAAAGCTACCAAATATATTATTTAGTAAATCATAAATATTACAATATACTTGTAGAGCAAGCTTCTTACAGGAGTATCACCACTCAAATATCAAGAGTCAACACAACTGCAGATAGACTATCCTTGTCATCCACCATACTCGCATACAACTGTCATTCATTGCCCTCACAATAATAGAGTTAAATTCTAGGGAAAAACTAACCAAACAAAATATCCATCGTTAGATCTAAACCCTAATAATTAACAGTCTAGATTTACAAGGTATCAAATCTTGTCGATGAATATTTACACAAGATTATACTACCCGTGGGACCCACCATTCCAGCTCACTACCACACAATTCACAACAAGGATGTGAATTGCATGATCATCCCATCAATAATCACCGTCTACATATACACGTCACCATATGTCCTTACCAACCTATCAAGTTCCACCATATGCCTGCATCGCATATTGCCAAGTCGCTGAAAGCTTTAACTTTAGAACCTCACGTCGAAGGTTAGAAAATTCTGAAAACCAACGACAACAAAGAGATCACTGAGTTGAGAGGTTATGAAACTTCAAAACGCCATGAAATAGTTTATGAAAAATATAAATCCCATGACTTGAGTAATAAAACCATCTCATTGCAAGGTTGAGACACAATTTCCCAACAATGAGAGGTTCTAGAATGATCGGTTGCCCTGATCTACCTCATGCTAAGGATTGTTTAAGGGTCTAGGAAGTGTTTTTAGTTAGAGAAAGAAGAGAAATATCAATTTTTCTACCTCTCTACTGACCTAAGAGTTTCAAGGGGTTAAGAGAGCAATTTTTTGGATTCCAGACTATACCTTAGACAACTCTCTGCTAGAGGAAAAAAATGTGGAACAGGGATGACAACACAGTGTGCTAATGTCTCATTGATGTGTTGGCATTCAAATGGAAATAAATTTGTTGTATGTTGTGATTGTGTTGCTAATATGTGGTTTCCATTGATGTCAACACTATTAGCATTGGTGATGCTTAAGGTTGTATATGTCGAGGATATTGAGAAAATTGTAATAAATATGTTTGCAGGTAGCCAACGAAGCTGAGAAGGCCAAAGTGGTGTAAAGTTCTGTATGTTGATTTTCAATTGTTGTGCTCTAATGGGTTTATTTTTTAACCTATCTAGTATGTTGTTAGGAAGTCTTAGTGGTACGCATCAAGATTTGTGCAAGTTAAGTGTTTTGGTGTTCCTACAGTCATTCTAGTACTGTAGCAGTTGTTCTTGGAAGAAAAAGTTGGAATTCTAGTAATTCCAGTTGTTGTGTATGTTCTTTTGACATTCATGAATGATTCTAGATCATGTTCTATCTTTGTTGCATGTCCGTGTTATTTGGTGTGATCGTGATCGAAGATTTTTCTGATGTGTGTTCGGGTTTTCATGTTCTCGGTCGACATGATGGTGGTAGCATGTTATGAATCCTTATGGATTTATATTTTGTTGTTTGGAATGTTCGAGGATATTGTTTTTGGTCCTCTCTATGTTGTGATTGACTTGTGTTGGTGTGCATTAAGATTTATTCATGTATTGAGGCCGATAGTCATATTTCATTTATTATTTGTGGCCAACGGAGTTGTTGATGTAAATCCTTGTAGCAAATATATAAGAGCGAATAGTTTTCTCATTTTGAGTAAGTGGATTGTATTCTTAGTGTGTGTATGCTCAGTGTGTATGCAAGTGTATGTGTGAACAAAGGTCAAATAATTCAAGAGCAGAGCAGAGTGAAGGATTTTGAGCGAAGTTTTTTTGTGCCTAACCAAAACTGTCATCAAGCTTTTGTAGAATCTATTTTCTCAGTTCATCCCACTTAGATGGTTTTAATCTGATTTTCTTATGTAAGGCAATGAGCCTTCCTTTGAGCAGTGAGCTCTAGACAATGTGCTTGAATGCAAGTGCATTCCCTATTAAAATTTTCATTATTCTTTTAACAGGGTATAATTATGGATTAACCTCCACTGTGGTTTTCTCTCTTAACAGGGTTTCCACGCAAAAATCTTAGTGTTATGTGTTTTTGATGTGATGCTTAATTCTTGCTTTCACTGTCAATCATCAAATCTAGAATTAAAGGTTAATAAGATTGATTAAGTTGTAATTTTTGTGACAACTGATTCACCCGCCCTCTCAATTGTATCTTCTTTTTTTTCCAAAAATTGGTATCAAAGCCAGGTTCCTCTGAAGGTGAAGCTTAATAGATTGAGGTGATCCGAGATGGCATCTTACAAGAAGGATAGTCCTAGATTCGATGGTACAGTCTACTCTCTATGAAAATTCAGAATGGAATGTCATTTGAAGTGCATTGGTGAACCTTTCTGGAAGATTACAAAGAGTGCATATACTATTCCTCAGAATGGTCCCTCTACTGCTGATGAGATCAAAGAAGCCGAAACAAATACCAGGGCTATTGAAGCATTGGTGAGTGCTTTGAAAAATTTTGAAATGACAAATGTGATAGGTCTGAAGACTACACATGAGATCTAGAAGAAGCTGGAAACATTATATGAAGGAGATCCACTAGTAAAAGTTGCTAAGATACAGAGTCTAAAAGGAAAATGGGAAGACATGAAGATGAGTGAAGATGAGAACATCTTTTCCTTCTCACAAAATATAAATGAACTAGTGATGAGCATCAGATGTGTCAATGGTGTCTTGGAAGAAGATGAGATTGTGGCAAAGATACTTAGATCTATGCCTCCTTCCTACAAATCAAAAGCTCATTCTATTGATGAACTCGGGATAGTAACAAATATTACAAGAGAAATGTTGATCGAAAAACTTATAGCCTTTGAGTTGAGTGAATTTGATGAGTTTGCACCTAAGATAGAGTTTGCATTCAAAGCTATTGTATCCAAGAAAAAGAAATATGATATAGGAGAAAGTTCCAAGAAGACATTCAAGTATGAAGATGAGATGAAATAGATTGAAGATGAAGAAAGAGAACTAGAATAGCCGGAATCATTGATTGTGAGAAGAGAAGTCAGAGGTCATGGTAAGTATAAAGGAAATCTACCTATTAAATGTTTTTCTTGCACTAAAATAGGTCATTTTACATCAAGGTGTCTTGAAAGAACTTCTAAGTACAAACCTGAGAACACTAGATTCCAAAAGAAATACTATTATGTTGAAGAAGGTATTACTGATGATGAATCTGATAAAGAAAATGGAAATGAAGATGGATGGGTATTCATTGCTATCAATGAAAATAGCCAAGTGTCCATTGAATCTACTAGTAATGTGAATATTGAGAAAGCTTTTCTAGTCAAAGTTGAAGAAAAGGATGAATGGGTAATTGACAGCAGATGTTCACATCATGTGACTGGTGACAAAAGAAAGTTTATAAGCTTGGAGAATTGCAATGGTGGCATTGTAAGATTTGGAGACAACACTTTTGGTGTGATTCGTGGTAGAGGCACTATTTATTTTGGTGGAAAACACAATACTAATGATGTTCTTTATGTAGAAGGTTTAAAGCATAACTTGTTGAGTGTTGGACAAATGGTAGACAAGGGATACAATATTTAGTTCAAGGATGGTAAGTGCAGGATACTGGGAAATTTAGGAAACATAATTGCTTCAGGTACAAAGACAAGAGGTAATATCTTTCACTTAAGTACTACTGGTGAAAATTGTTTGATTGCTCAAATTGATTTAAGCTAGTTATGGCATAGGAGGTTGTGTCATGTGAACTTTGATAACATTGTCAAGATAAGTTCTTCTCAAGCAGTCAAAGATCTTCCTAAGATAGTGAAGCCTACTAACACTATATGCAAGGAATGTCAGATGGGAAAGCAAACTAGAAACTCTTTTCGGAGGAAACAACACAACTCTAATGGAATGTTGGAGTTGGTACATACTTATCTATGTGGTCCCTCCAGAATTAGAAGTCTTCAAGGTGAAAGGTATTTTATATTGCTTATTGATGATTACTCTAGAATGATATGGGTTTCTTTCTTGAGAGAAAAAAATGAAGCATTAGATAAATTCAAAAGCTTCAAGGCTATGGAAAAAATGAAACAGGTTAGAAGTGTTATGCCTTGCATAACCACCCCATCTTTTGCCTTGGTCAAAATGGGTCCCCCTTTATGTTTTTGTCCTTGGTTTTTTTTTTGAACAAAGTTTGGAGTCTTTCTCTTCCAACACTTTGTTTTTTTTTGGTTTTATTCTGTTAGAACCGGAGCTAGAACCAAATCGGGCTTTAAAACTTCTTTCAAAACTCATTCTGATTCCCATCCCAATAGTTTTCTTTTGCCTTTTTTGTGTTGTCTTTGTCGGAGCTGGAGTGGAAGTTGAGTCTGGATTTATTTAAAGTTTCCAAATCAGTTTTCATTCCGCTTCTACCTCCTCTTTTTAGACTTTTTGTTTAGACTTAGGTTTTGTGTTAAGTTTTTCTTGTTTCAGTTTGTATGTTTTTATTTTGTTGCTGGTTTCACTTTCTTCTTTGTCGGCGGAACCGGAATCAGAACCGAAACAGGAACTGAGTTGGAAAATTACCCAAGTTTCTAAATCATTTTTCATTCTGATTTCACTCCCACGGTGGTCGTTGACTTTACTGAAGTCGCACAGCAGTCATGTGCCAGTTCCCTCTGCAGCTCTGACTCTGCTCTACCACATTTATGACATTAATTACAAGAGATCTGCACGTATGAAACTATGAGTTTTTACCTTAAATAGGGATTAACTGATAGTTATCATTATTGTTAAAAGATCAAAGAGTGAACCAGAGTTGCAGTGGAGCATTTGTGCATGTGAATCGATCGAAAGGGAGACAATTGCATGTGGATCGCTTTAGGGAACTAACTTATTTATTTGCGTTTGAAGTAGGGGTTTTTTGTTCTTCTCTTTCGTTTGGTTTCGTGTTTTCCATTTTTTATTCGGTCGGTGGTTTCTTGCGAATTAGTGATTCTCTGTGAGTTCATGTGATTCATTTCCTTTCTCTTTATGTTTGGTTTTCTTATTTTCGTTTTTCTTTTCTGGTTTTGTTTCTTGTTTATTTGTTTTTGACACTCTTGTTTTCACGTTTTAATCATGACCACATTGTGGTGCCCTATTTTTTAAATACATAGATTAGTTTTTGTTTTACATTGGTAGGGTTTTGTAAATGATGGTTTTTACTTAGGAATCTTGTTTCACTTTAGATCTGGTTAATTTAAATGGGGTTAAATTCGTGCCCTAGTTATTTGAAATCGAGGGTTTTTAGTTTAGGGTTTTGATGCGTTCTTCTTTTTTTTAAATGATGCCCTAATTATTTTGGTTGCCTCTTGGTCATATGGGGATGGTCTTATTAGGTTATTTTTAAGCCCCTTTCATTTTTGGTATGACCTAGTCCTTAAATCATGACGTTATTTATCGGCCTGTTAAAATCTCTTATGACGTCATGGTTATTTTAGGCGGAAGCGGGATCAGAATTGATTTAGACTTTGAACCATGTTTTGTAATAAGTATCAATTCCATTTTCATCTCGTTTCCGACTCCATTTACAATAAGAAGTAGGCCTTCAAAATAACGGTAACCTAGCCGGAAGCGGAAGCAGAACTGAATGTAAAATTAGAAAATCTTCATAAAACCAAATCAGTTTCCGTTCCGATTCCAATTCCGGTTACCATTCTAATTCCGACTCCGATCTCGCTTGTTATTACTATAATCTCAATAATGGTTTTGGCTCCGACCCCGACAATGTTTTAAAAAAAAGAGACTATTTAGAGTGTTCTCTGCCTAGTTCCACCTTCGGTGTATATATGGAGGGTAAGATTTTAAAGCATATGTTGTTATGTTTACTCAAGGATCTAATTTGAGGTTATATTGTAGGAAGCTAAAGAATTTCATGAGTATCAAGAGAAGCTTCCCAAAGGAATCAGCCTATAGAAACTTCAAAGGCATCAACTAAGCCTAAGAATATTAAGCCGAAGCAGTTGCTTTATACATTGGGGTATAACCATAGGGGTCCTGTCGTCACTGTCAGCAAAGTGGAGTCTGATTGGTCTGATATAACTGACACTAATCTAGGCCCATTAATTTTTGAGGAGTTATATTCAGAAACATTCACTGAGGATGTAACAGGGAGAACTAGAAGACTAGTTGGGTCTGGCTTGGCTCACATCACTGCATTTCCTCTATCCATCCAATGCCCAGAATTGATTATAACAGCAACAGGAGCTTATAATTTGGCCATTAGGCAATGTATGGATTCACAGGATAATGTGATTATAGATCTAACTCCTCAAATGTTTCAGCACATGTTCAGTGTCCCTGATCCAAAGAACCTGGTACAGTTGAATGAGGTAGATGCTTTAGGGATATATAACAAACACAAGGAGGCCAACAAGGCTCACTTGAACAAGAAGTGGTTGAGAATAGGAAAGAAGTCTTTGACCAAGTTCCATGATCAACCAAAGAGGAAAAAAATTTACATGGAAGTATCGGACCTGATAATGATGTTGTCTAGAGCCTTTGAGAAGAGGGATGCATTTCATTTTAAGGAATGGATGTTTCCTTTCATTCAGACAATCTTTGATGGCAAGCAACAATTTGATTGTCCAATGATTGTCTCAGATACCATTCATGATCAGTTAACTATAATAAGGGAAACCAAGAGCTTTTTCATGACTTCTTATGTTGTCTATACAACAACTAGAGGGGGTATCTTTCTAGGTTTGAACAGAGTAGGAATATTGGGAGAAGCTGATGGAAAAAAGAGAGTATGGGATCATTATGATCAACTATCCCTACAGGTTTCTGAAACACAATTTAGAAGAGTTAATGATGCATTCTTATATGTAATCATTAACCAACTTAATGGAGATGCAAGATACAAATTGAACTAGGAAGCTATGGCCTTTATCACATAATGGGGATGTTGGTATAACCAATACCCCAAGTTCACTTATTTTAGGTTGGCAGGATTTGAGGGTCATCCCCACTTACTTCCAAGGTTTTGCAACAACAAGATGGTTCTGATGGAGTTTGTCTATCAAGCTCTGGGGGTCAATTCCTGATTTGGGTTAAAACACAAGACAGGTTGTCACAAGTTCCGCATGCAATTGGGTGAATATAGTTGTCCACACCTTGTGGGAGCTAAGGTGGTTTGCAATGAATTGATACATTTGAAGTTGGGTTTGTATACTGCTTGAAAGCACTTTGATCCAAAGAAGAAAATGAATGCTTTGTTGCCTTTGGTCTTTGACAAACATTTCAATCTGTTAGAGGACTTCTGGAGTGATCTTCAGGATGAGTATGACCTCAGCAAGAGGAATTATGAGAGGTTGCCTATTTAACTTATGGTAGAATTCAAGATCAAAGATGATATTCTTGATACATTAGTAGATGATGGAGTTGTGTTGGATCCATCATATGAAGCATTGAATATTGGTACCAAATTTTTGGATCCAATAGATTGGGATGGTGAGGAGACCATCGACATCAAGAAAATAGGGAGACCAATCTTGGATAGGAGTATCCAGTGGGTTGTTCTAAGAACCAAAACTCCTGGGGTCCAACTCCTAAGAAAGGGAAGGGATATAAGAGAATCAAGAGGAAATTGCCTTCCAAGAAGCCTTTGGAGTTCTTCCCTCCTGATATTGAAGAGATCGAGCTTGAAACCCCTACTCAAGATTTACTTGGAGTACAAGAGGAGGATGCCCAAATATGATTTGTGGTTTCAATACCAACAATTGGTGAGTCATCTGTTCAAGTCCCTCTTATGGAGCAACCAGGCGGAGGGATGCCTGAAGGAACTCTTCAAGGTATAGATGAAGCATTAAAGGGAAAAGGAGTAGAGCTGGAGATCCATGATGTTGAAACAGACTCTGATGAGACCTTATCAGAGAAATATGCACAAGAAAAGATGCCTCTAGAGGAGGAAAATGAACATATTTTAACAGAGGAAGATCAATGGGAATTGTTTGAGGAAGCAAAGAAGGCTTCAGATGCTCAAGCACATACAGAAGCAATGGAAAAATAGAAGGCAATAGATGCTAAGGCACAAGCTAATGCCTTACTTCAACAACAACAAATGGAAGCCAAACAAAGAGCTGATGAAGTACAAAAACAACAAAGGCAAAAGGAGCGGGAGCTTAGGACCAAGGAAGAGAATGATAAGCTAGAGTTGGTGTAGAAAATTCATGATCTGGAGGAGGAAAAGGCAAAGCAACGAAGGGAGAGAGAAGCCCTTGTGGCCAAATTGAAGCTTGTTGAAGAGGCCTATAAAAAGAAAGAGGAAGGAAAATGTATACAAAAAGAGAAAGATGTTGAGGAGCTAGCCAAGCAGTTGTAAAAGGAAAAGGAAGACACAGATAGACTTAAAGGATTAGAAGAAGAGAGAAACTGGGTACTTGAGGAGAAAAGATTAGAAGAGGAAAAACTAAAGAAGGAAGAAGAAGACAAGAGGATACTGGAACAAAAGGATAGGGAGGAAGCTGAAAAGCTTGCACAGACAAATGTAGAGCAAGAACAACAAGAGGTACAAGAGGTTGATTCCCAACCTAAGGTTAATGTGCAACAACCCTCTAGTACTGTTGCTTCTTCTTCAACTATAATGACCACTACTCCAAGTGCTCCCACTTAGTTGAAACTTGATCTTCAAAAGAGATCAGTGACACCCTCACAGCCTCTCAATTGGGATGATATGATGAAGGAGATTGAAAAAGAAAGGCCCAAAAAGAAGGCTAAAATCCTGCATTCCACTAGAATCACTGAAGCAGGGGAGATTGTTGTTGAATGTGCAATACTAGTAGTGGAAAAGGATATGGGGGATATGCAGCTAACTGATTATCAGTTGGGCACAGTTAACTTGGGGAGACCCACAAGAGATCAACAAATGAACTTGATAGATGTGGTAGCATCATCCACCAAATCAAGAATGATGAAGGATAAACAAAAAAGGGATGAGCTTAAGGCTCAATTGGATCAACTGCATTATTTCTTGAAGAGTGTTTCTGCTCTGAGGTCACAAAAAATTGCCACCATTGAGACACCAATTTTTCTTAGCAAGAAAGAGGTGGATGATTTGGTGCAGGTAAGGAGTAAGGTAGAGATGTTGGATAGATGGACTGATAGACTAAATCGAGAAATAGGTGAGGTGTTGGGTAGTAGTTTTGAGGTTCGCAAGATGACAGAGGAGTTAATAGAAGAGATGAATCAGTATGCCAAAGTATTGGGAGAACATGAGGAGGAGTACAAAGGGTATAGCCAGAAGCTGAAAGAGGTTAATAAATTGTCGAAGTCCACTCTTCTAGAACAGTCAATACTTGAAGAGGACAACAAAGATTTCTTGGAAAAGACCTCCAGCATAGTCCGGTTTAGATCTGACTTTTTGTACAAACATAAAAATGAAGTTCAATATTCTAGCAAGGATCTAAATGAATAGCTTGAGGAGTTAGAAGCGGTTATTGCTATTATAGTAAATGTTGATATATCAGTAAAGAAAGGCCTACCTTTGAGCCAATTAAAAGAGAAATGGGATGATAGACTTAAGGAGGTCATGCAAAAGGGAGATGATGGAGAGGATCTATTGTTAGATCGGTTGATGGATATTAAAGAAGAGGTAAGGGCAGCTAAAAGGGAGTTGACAAAGTTAAAAGACATGAGAGGATTTGTTGTTGCAGAATTAGAGAGGATCAAGTTCGAAGACAGTTGGGTTGATGAGCCAGATTTGGATATGCTTCAACAAGTCTTCTCCAATTACGATGAGTACACTATAGAGCAAACTTCACATGCATAATTGATAATCTCATGCATGCATGGATTTATTTTCTCCTCTACATGTAGGACTGGTAGTCTTAGAGGCACATGGCTTTATTTTTTTGTCTCTCTTTTTCTCTCCAATTTAACTAGATGATCAATGTGGGAACTAGAGATCAAATTGATCTGAGTTTCCAAGAAGACTTAAATTCCTAAAAAGGTGGATCGACTTAAGATAGAAAGGACTTCAGATTTTTGTGCATCTATAAATACCTTTGGGGTATCATATTGTAAAGGTCAGCTGATGAGAATAAGATTACCCACTTGATAGTAGGAGATAGAATTTTTCGTAGTTTTTACAAAGATACTTTGTTATTTTATTTACAGTTGAATATAATTACAGGTTTTTACGCAATATGGTGTTGAGATTGAGTTTATTGGATAAGGTTGATGAATTATAGTCTATATGTATGCCAGTGATTGTGCTGAAGCATAAGTGTTTCTTTTGTGATGAAAATCCTTAGAAGAAACCAGATTTATGAATTATTTTATTAGATTATCTGTGAATTGAATTTGTTGAAAGTCTATTGATCTATGATCTTGGCAACGAATGAGAGTGTGTTCTTTTGGAAACTTTGAAATATTTATGATGTGTGATTGTGTTGTTAAATTAAGCACCTTAGATGCATGTAATAGTATGGAATATTCTATAAATTGCATCATGTTATGGTTTTCTTGATTTGTTGGAAGAACATTCTTTGTTGAAGATATATGTTTGAATATTAGATAAATTTTATTCATGTTTCACTAATGTATGCCCTGATCTATCTTTTTCTTTTATTTAAAAACCCCTTTTCATTAAGAACAGCTCAATGAATCAATCATTGCTTGCATTCCTTATTACCAGCAAATGCCCCTTGAATATTACAGTTGCATGGATCACTTGAGTGACACCAGACAGTTGAGAACCAACTACTGAGACCTTGGGAGTTAGGCTACTATATGTTGTCTTTCTTTTTCAAGAGAAATAGAGTAGAGATATTATGTTTAAAGTTGTTTGTGTCATTTTCACCATCAACAAGAAGATCAAATGCCTAAGGTCAGATAGAGGTGGTGAATTCACTTCCAAGGAATTCAATACTTTATGTGAAGAGCATGGAATTCAAAGACAACTATCTGCTCCCTGGACCCCTCAATAGAATGGAGTGGTTGAAATATAGAACAAAATAGTTCTAGACATTGCTAGAACCATGATGTTGGAAGCAAATGTTCCTCATTTCTACTAGAGAGAAGCAGTAAGCACTGTTGTGTACACTATCAACCAGGTAAATGTCAACAGTAATTCTGGTAAGACTCCTTTTGAACTATGGTTTGGTTATAAGCCTAATTTGAAGTATTTCAAAAAAATTGGAAGCAAATGCTACATCAAGGGAGATGATGATATAGGAAATTTTGAGGCTAGAAGTGATGAAGAAATCTTTCTAGGTTAATCTACTAAGAGAAAAGCTTACCGATGTTTTAATAAAAGGTCTAAAGTGATAATGTCAAAGTTGATGAAGATATTAACAAACCATCCAGATGTAGTGGATATGATTCAGATGATAATCATGATAATTCTAACAATGGACAGAATGTTTAGACATAGATTCAACTACAAATTGTTTCGGTGAACCAAGGAAATCAAGAAGAAGAAACTAGTAAAATTATTGAAGAAAGAGCAGAACAAACATAATTCAGAGAAATTTATACAATTCCAAGGTATGTAAGGTGAAATCGTTCTGATAGTTAGATCATTGGTTATAAGAATAAAGGTGTCCAAACTAGAAGGAGAATCTTGAAAGAATATTGCCTAATTTCCAAAACTGAGCCTAGCAATATCAATGAAGCATGCAAAGATGAATGTTGGATGGAAGCCATGAAAGAATAACTAAATAAAATAGAGAAAAATGAGACATGGACTCTTGTTCCTAGACCTAAAGACAAATATTTGATTGGAACCAAATGGGTGTTTCGAAATAAGTTGAATGAGCAAGGTGAAGTGGTCAGAAACAAAGCAAGACTGGTATGCAAAGGGTGCTAAAAAATGGAAGGTATTGATTTTAATGAAACTTTTTCCCTTGTTGCTAGAATAGAAGTTGTGAGACTATTTCTTGCTTATGCTACTTTCAAAAATTACAATCTATCAGATGGATGTAAAGTTAGCACTTCTTAATGGTGAAATAGAAGAAGTTTATGTTGAATAACCAGATGGATTTCAATTGAAGAAAGATCTATATGGAATTAAGCAAGCTCCTAGGGCTTGGTATGCTAGATTGGAAAAATACTTGTTGAAGCTTGGATTTAGTAAGGGTACTATTGATAGCAATCTATATTTCAAGTTGGATTAGGATAAAGAACTGATAATTGAAGTTTTTGTTGATTATATTATTTTTCAAGGTGATGATGATCTGTGTATGAAGTTTTCTGATGAAATGAAGAGTGAATTTGAAATTTCAATGATTGGAGAGGTGAAATTCTTTTTAGGATTACAAATCACTCAGTTAGAAGATGGAATCTTTAAATCTCAGTCCAAGTATGTAAAGGAGTTACTGGAAATTTTTGGGATGGAAGATTCAAACCTAGTTGGTACACCTATGGTGACCGGATGTAAAATCACACAAAAGGATGAATCTCCTAAGGCAAATCAAACAAGGTATAAGTCAATGATTGGTGGGTTACTATATTTGACTCAGACAAGGCTAGATATAATGAATGTTGTGTGCATGGTTGCTAGATTTTAAGCAGATTGGTTGTCACCCACAAAAGGATATAAAAGTCATGATAAATCCTAACCTGGGAATCAGACATTCCAACAGGTGACTAACATCTTCTTATGGTCGTTCATTTACATTGTCAAACCAAGGAACGTATACTTGAAATGGAGCGGCACTGTATGTGCACTAAGAACCAGTTTTAGTCACGATTTACTGGAAATAAATGCAGGAAAGGAATTCTACTTCTAATGCAGGAATGTAAAGCAAAGTATTTTCAACTTAGGCATAACTTAATTAAAGCAAAAATCGTGACAACTATTACTAAGAAACAAACCATGAACTGGTCTTATGTTGCAGGAACAAACACAGGGATGGATTCCTTATGCCACAAGAACAATATAAGATTGAGTTTACACTGAAACTTTCTAGAATGAAATTCTAACCGATAAACAACATGAAATAAACAACTAACTATAGATACTCACTAAGTGGGCCCCCTTAGCAAGCATCAACCAATTTATGCAAGAATTGAACTCAAAACTTCATCAGCTTTTATTCATAAACTTGGAATCATATACATGGTTGCTCTACTTGTAAGAAAACTAACACAAAACTATGTTTCTCATCATAATACTAATCTTAATACACTTTGTTTTGTCTCTACTCTCTAGTCTAGTCTAATCATACGTTCACTCGCGCAGGAGGAACATTTATTTATAAAAAAGGTAACTAACTAACTAACTAACAGAGAAAGATGTGGACATAAATGCTTCCTGACGTCGAGGAACAGACTTCTCATAAATGAGAGTATATATGTTCAACCGATCAAAGAGAATCTAGCATTCCACTCTTCCTAGATTGATGATCACTTAGGTTTCCTCCCAACGACCTAGATAGAGAGTCTTCACTGGAACAACTTCCTTGATGTCGTGTTGGAAATGGACTTTACTGCAAGGCCGAGTTCTGTTGCTCTTTGACTCGTTCATGCTTATTTAACAACCTGCGACACACATAGCGACACACAACTAAAGAGGGCATGCATAAAATAACACAATATTCATTCATTAATCACACATTAAATCCACTTCATTATCCAAAAACCACATGCATCATATCAGTCAATTGGGAGGTCAAATAGGGCAATGAATATAGACATTCAGAGATATTAAGCTGCAGGAATATAGGAATGTGTTGCCACAGGATACTACCTGATTTTAGATAAAAAGTTTATAAAAGAGTTTAAAACAACCATTAACAAAAGAGTAAGGGTATTTAAAAATACATCATGATATTCAAATTATGAGCATATTTTGGGCTCATTATTTTCCCCCTACTTATCCTAATGCTAGTCCTCCAGCATTAAGCTTTCTGCTTGTCTCTCTGAAATCGGTAGGAGTAGTATGGCCCTGCATTGAAGTTCCAAACTTTTAGTAGAAGCCTCTATAATTTTGCTATCTCTCATACCTGCGAGCTTTTGTGTCTTCATTAACATTTGTAGCCAAATAGGGGTAGAGTGGCCACATCAAAACAGGGGGTCAAAATGTTAATGGAAACCACAATTCAAACCTTTCTTGCAGACCCAGCTGTATATACCTTTCTGACCTTCTGATGGTTGCTCTGAAATTCAAAGGACTATGAGGCTCAGATTTTCTTAGACCAATTGTCAATTTCTCCTATCTTGTTTTGATTTTGGAAGCTGAAAGCTTCCAAAACAAATATGGTTGGCCTTTAAATTCATCATATACTTGCTTCCCGAGATCAAATATCTTTATTCTTGCTACAGGATCATAAAATCCATATGCAACAAAAAACCAAGTTCTCAGAACTGTTTGAGGATCTGAGCTTTCAGGTCTTAGGGGAATAGGTTCTTTCCTTTCAGCTTCCTCATAATCTTCTAATTGCTTCCCATAATTAGTCTCATTGGATGCCCAAAACATTAGTGACCTCAGATGAATTTCACCAATGTAGAGAAGCAAATTCCATTCCGTTTCAAAAGGGATTAACAAACCATGCAAATAGAATTCACATAAAGAATTTCTTAGCCAATTGGGTGCTGTCTGATATGCATCATAAAACTCTTTAGCAGAATGAATGTCAGGGTCCAGATTTTTGGAAATTCTCATTAGTTGGAACCATAAAAATTGCTCCTTAAGGCACATTGCATACACCCTAGGTGGTGGTCTACATTCCATGATTTTTTCAGCTACTTTCATCATTTCATTCATTTTCTCCTTTATTTCTTGGATTTCCTATTTTTGGCTTTCAATTTCTTTCTTTAATTTCTTCTTCTCCTCTTCCCACAGACTTTGTTGCATTTCAGTTTTAGCCAAATGGCAAAAAATCAAAGTCTGAAGTGTAACAGGCCTCCAGGATATCTTAAGATATTCTAAGTATTCAATCAGCAACGTTCTTTTATACACAACCAATGCACGACAAGGTTCAGAGGGCAATGGTGTTTCACTGAATACTTCAGTTTGTTCAGGTTGTTCTTCCTCTTATTGCTCAGGAGGAGATTGTGCTTCTCCTAAAAATTTCTCAACTGCATGAGCCAAATCATTAAGACTTGGCATCCTCCTTTCATTACAACAACCATGTTGTACTTCCTCAACTTCCTCTATTTCAGTTTGTAATTCCTCAGGAATAACAGAAGAACTACATAGAACATTCTCAGATACACTCTGAGAATCCTCATGACTAAGCTCCCCAGACTCCTCCGAAATGAATATAATTTCTGGTTGGACGGAGGTTGAGGTAGTGTTACTCTATTTCCTTATTGAAGCTCTTTTAGGTAATGTAGCAGACGCAAGAGGTTCTTTTGCAGCTTTCCTCTTTCTAACTTGCCTAGGGGATTCAGACTCAACCGGAGAGGATGATGATGAAACTTTGGTGATAATAGGTCTTGCTCCAGGCAAAAGATGGGTAGTAGGTTTTCGCTTTTGTGTTTGAGGGCTTGCTTCTGGGGTATGCTCAGCCCCGGATGGTGCTCCTACTTTTGTTTTTCCCTTTTCTTTTCTTGTGGAATACCTAGTTTTTATTTGGGTAGAGGGCTCAGGTGTGGAGGCTGTAGGACTAGGTGCTGCAGGAGCAGATGATTCTTGCTCTGCTTCGCTACTCATAGATTCTACTCTCTTTTTTCTTTTTCTTGGGCTGTACAGGGAGTGCTCTAAGAGGTTCTAGAGGTTGCAGTCCTTTCTGGGCAGCAAATTCTTGCCAAGAAAGGGATGATACATCCCTTAAGGAATGCTCAATCAATAATTTAATAAGGGCATGATGGGTGATGGAATTATCTTTACCCTTCTGGGTTTCATGGGAACTATGTTCCAAAAGATTTAACAAAAAGTTTGGGACATTGACATCTAGACCATGCCTCATATGACTCAATAGTTTAAAATGATATGAATGCAAATAGGAAAAACGTCCTTCACAAGTCAAATACATGATTATGAAGGAGGCATATTCTGAATATGGATAAGGCAGTGACACCCATTTTCATCCTTGCTTTGAAACCTCTAAGGGTCCATCTGTTGGCAATGTGAATTCTGCCCTAGAAGAGATAGCGTTCCTTCCAGAAGGAAAGTTCTCTCTACTACAGGAAGCCCAGTCACTTCTGAAATCTATTCTTCTGTAATGGAAACTGTTAAACCCCATACTGTAGCCTCTCCCTCTGAAAGAGTTCTCAAAAATTCACCTACAACTTCCTCATTGAAGGAATCTATCCTCAAAAAATAATTCAGCCATCCGCAAATACTGAATGCCTGAACCACCTGAGGATCTTGCGTCAAGGCCTCGTGAGCTGCTGGCTCATGCCTTACTAGCTGATCACCCATATTCACAACTGTCTCTGCAAAAATTCCCAAAACTCAACCTCTTCAAAGAATTTGAAAAACACTTTTTCCTCGCTTTGCTTCTTTCTTTTCGGCTTGTTACCTTTCTTTACTAACCAAGAATGATATAAAAGACAATTGCATGCAATGATTTTTAGAAACTACTTAACTAAGCAGTTAACTTGTTGATCAGGGTAAAAGCACACATTCATTTTTGGTAAGTACAATAAAAAATGTCTTTAACAAACGTGGCAATGGCAAAAAGAAAAAAAAGTTTGAAACAGATTATCCCTACCCCCTACTTAAGATTTGGCATGTGTCCACACATGTGCGAAAGGATAGGCAAAGAATCGGTAGTAATGACTGATAGACACCTTGTAATAAATGAATAAATGAAATAAATGAATGATGTGACAAATAAAAAGAATATCGTGTACCTTGTAATTAATGCTCGCGGATGTTGGGAGATATCACAACATAGCCTGAAATGACTGTTGGAAAAGAAACCATAAATGAAGGTGGTACGGCAGGTGAATGACATGGATGGGTGACATAGAAAAGAAAGATGGAATGAATGATGGTGATGGAGAAAGTGGTTTCCATAAAAAGAAAACCTTTATTATGGATGTGCAACATAGTTTTTAAAGAGATGCTGCAGGAAGAAGACCGAAGCCTTTTGTTGCATGAAGATCAGTGATTGCATCTGAAACAAACTACTTCATAAATTTTTCTTTGGATGCCGGCTTATGATACAACCGAAGACGGTGTCCATGAACCAATAGCTTGAATCAGACATGATCTATTGTAGCCAACTGAACTGAACCATTATCAAACACATTTTCTATTTCATAAGGACCAAGCTATCTTGTGGTGAGTTTACCTTGATTTTCTTTGTACCTGGAGTCATAGAGCAGCGCCCAATCACTAACATAGAATTGCTTTTTTTTCATATGGTGGTCATGTCATTTCTTTCTTTGTTGCTGAACAACTTCAACATGCTACAAGAAAGCTTTCCTTATCTCATCTAATGCATTCAGTTGTAGGAGACATTCCTTTTGGGTTTCAGAAAGATCAATGTTAAGTTGAAGAGCAGTTCTTAAGGTCTTATGCTCGAACTCTATTGGCAACATGGCAGTTTTTCCATAGAGTAACTCAAAAGGAGTAAACCCTGTAGTTGTTTTCCATGTTGTCCTATAGGCCCATACTACTTCAGGAAGGTGACTGCTCCAATATTTCTTGTGTAACTATACTGTTTTAATAAGGATTACCTCCAATTCTCTATTGGTAACCTCTGCTTGACCATTGGCTTGAGGGTGATAGGGGCTAGACTTTTTGTGCCTGATCTTGTAATCACTCATCAATGTAGTGATTAAGTTTGATGCAAACTGAGCTCCCTGATCAGTAACAAGTTCCCTTGGAACTCCAAATCTAGTAAAAATCTACTCATACAGGAACTCACCAACTTTATTATTGCGAGCATGTGTCATTGCTTTCACTTCCACCCATTTGGTTACATAATCAGTGCAAACCAAAATGTATGATTTACCATTGGATGGAGGATCAATAGGCCCAAAAAAATCCATGCCCCATTTGTCAAAAAGGACTGACTACCACTTGAGGATACAGGGGAATTTCATCAGACCTTGTTGGCCTCCCCATGCGTTGACATCTGTCACATTTTCTGGTATAGGTTGCAGCATCTTTGTGTAGTGTGGGCCAATAGTACTCTGTATTAAGCACTTTCATAGATGTTCTTTTGGCTACAAAGTGTCCACCACATGGCTCATCATGACAAGCATGCAAAATATCATAGGTCTCATCTTCCCTAACACACCTTCTCATGACTTGGTCAAGTCTTGTGTAAAATAAACAGTTTGCAATCCATGAAAAGTTAAAACTTTTCTCTATCAATAGTTTTCTGTCCTTTGGTGAGAAGTGAGCTGGGATCTTGTTGGCTGCTAAATAATTTGCAATATCGGCATACCATGGATTTTGAGCAGCAATAGAAAATAGATGTTCATCAGGAAAGCTATCATCAATTACCTCAGGGGTGGTAGGTGTAGTTGTTTGAAGTCTTGACAAGAAATCAACCACTACATTAGCCCGACCTGGCTTATCAATAATTGTGATATCAAATTCCTGCAACAATAGGAGCCATCTTGCTAATCTGCCAGATATAATAGACTTATTCATGAGGTACCTTATTGCTTCATGATCTATATGAAAAAATATTTGGTAACCAGTGACATAATGTCGAAACTTGCTCAGGGCATACACAACTGCTAGCAATTTTTTCTATGTGACAATATAGTTTAATTCAGGGCCTTGGAGGTTTTTGTTAATAAAGTATATGGCATGCTTAATGGAATTCTCTTTCTATCCTAAAACTACCCCTATGGCATAATCAGAAGCATTTGTGTGTATATGAAAGGGTAGATTCCGCTTTGGTCCTTGAATAATAGGTGCCTGAGTAAGGAAGTTCTTCAGCTACAGGAAAGATTTGTTACAGGCCACAGTCCAGTTAAATTCAGAATCCTTAGTTAATAAGGCATATAATGGATTGGCTATTTTGCTGAAATCTTTGATAAATCTTCTCTAATATCCAGCATGTCCTAAGAAGCTTCTAAAATCTTTTTGTTTCATAGGTGTTTGCAAAGTTAGAATGACTTCTATTTTTGTAGGATCAACTTGAATTCCAGCTTGAGAGATATGATGGCCTAAAACAATTCCTTCTTGCATCATCATAAAACACTTCTCACTATTCAAAGACAAATTATGTTCCTTACATCTTTTCAACACTTTCTCCAAATTTGCTAATGCTTCTTCATAAGTAACTCCATAAGTGGTGATTTCATCCATGTAAATCTCCATAGAATCATTAGAAATGTCAGCAAAAATACTAATTACTGCCCTTTGAAATTTTGCAGGTGCATTACATAGGCCAAAAGATAAGACAGAGTAGGCAAAATTCCCCCATGGACAGGTAAAAGTTGTTTTGTCTTGATCCCCAGGGGCAATTCTAATTTGGTTATACCCACTATATCCATCCAAAAAGGAAAAATACTTTTTACCAGACAATGAGTCCAACACTTGGTCAACAAATGGCAGTGGAAAGTGATCATTTTTAGTTGTTGTGTTCAGCTCCCTGTAGTCTACACAAACTATCCATTTTCCACCTTTTTTAGGAACGATCACCAGCGGAGATACCCATTGACTGTCTAAAATGGGGTAGATAAAACTAGCATCAAACAATTTTTGGAGCTCATTTTTAACTATTTCCTTGAGTGTTGGGTTTATCCTTCTTTGAGGCTGCCTAACAGGTGAGCAGTCTTCCTTAATGTAGATCCCATGAGTACAAAGTTGAAGATATATTCCCTTCATATCCCCATAGTTCCATGCAAAAGCTATGTGTTGATCTTGCAGCATTGTGACCAGGGCAGTTTGTTGAGATTGAGGCAACTTATTATTGATATTCAGACAGCGGCCTGGAGACAGTTCTATTTGCTTGGTAAGATCATTCATGGAAGCTACTGATAAAGGTGGTGTCTATATTTCTTGTGGAAGCAAATGTTGATAAACTGCAAGAATTTTAAATGGCAGGCTCTCAGGATTCATTTGTTGTAGGAAACACTGTTGATGACAACTATCCAGAATAGATGGGCTATTCATATCAGAGTTGGACTGCAGAATGTGTAAGAGTAGGCCATCCTCACTCTAGAGCTGGGAAAATGGATCAGTTTGCAGCATCACTAGTTGAGCCAATGAATTGGTTTCCTCAGTTTCCTCTCCTAAATCTGGCCAAATTGGTTGAGACAATTCTGGCTGAGGCTAGGCAGGTGGGTATAAGGCCAATTTCTTTGTTGACTGACCATCAGAAATTGTCATGTCTCTTGAACAACATCCTATAAAAGCATCAGTTGTGGCTAACCATGGTCTACCTAGGATGATAGGATATCCTCCCAAAGTTGCTTTAGTAGACAAGATGGTGAAATTTGTTGGGTACTCCCAAGACTCAAGGTTGACAATGATATCTTCTACCATGCCATCAGGTGTTACTGTGGAAATATCGGCAAGCTGCAGGATGGTAGGTGTAGACCTAATGGTTAGGATATTCAAGTACTCCATAGTATGCTTGGTCATTACATTGATGGTTACACTAAGGTCAATCAAAACATTCTTTGCTATTTGGCCATTAATATTTATTTGCAACACAAGACTCCCAGGGTCAGCATATTTCATAATGACTACCTTTCCTAACATAATATTTGCCAACTATCCTAGAACATGGATAGTTTGGGGATCCTTTTTATTTCTTCCCAATTTTTTTAGACATGCCTCCTTAATGGCTTTCCCATAAATTGGAACATCTTTAATGGCTTGAAAAAGGGGAATTTGAATGTTTACATTTTTTAGCTGATCCAAAATATCAAAGATGGGCTCTTCCATAGGCTTGGATGTAGTGACTTGCAATCTCTGAGGAAAAGGCGGTTTGGCTTGATGCTACAGGATAGGCTCCTTAGAGACAGTTTCTGATATAGGTATATGTTCTGTAGGACTAGTAGGTTGTTCAGAGGCAGAGTCTGGAATCTCAGTAATTATCGACAGTTGTGGAGGAGTGAGGGTGGTTCCAGACCTGAGGTGGATATCATTAATATTCATGGAATAAGTTGGATATTGATTGGCTTTTGCAAAATACATAGGTTGTTATTGCTACTGCTGCTTATTATTAGGATTTGGCAATGGTTGAGCAAGCATAGGCATTTGTTTTGGAGGGCCAATATTTACGGGAGGTGCTGCAAGAGGTGGCATGAGGGCCAGAGGATGTGGCTGTTGTGGCAGAAGGAATCCAGGGGATTGGTTATGCCATTGCTGAGAACTTCTCCACTGAGGATTCTACTACCAGTTACCTTGGGGTGGAGTCCATTGTCCTTGTGGCTACTGCCAACCTCCTTGAGGAGGTTTCCATTGAGAACTCTGATAGTTAGACCAATGTGGTTAAGAGGTATTCCAAGGTGGTGATGGGCCATATGTAGGTTGCCTTTAGTTATTGTAATTAGAATAAAGATTACCAAAATTCAAAGGGTCTTGAGGCATACCTTGTCTTTGAGCCCATGGGCGCCTTTGTGCAATGTAGAATATTTGGTCATCATCACCCTCTACTGCCTTAAAATCAGTAGGTAATTGCTTAGCCTCCATGTTAGCCACCATCTTACACCTATAGTCACGTTTCTTCTATCTGCAATGCGGATAGAACTTGGCCAAGATTGCTTTAGCTTCCTCATTTTTCTTTCGAGCTTGCATAATATCGAACTGTGTAGCCATGTCGTTTATGATATCCTGCTTGAAATTAGATAGCAAATTTTTGATCTCCATCCGTGAAACTCCATTAGTAGAAGACTTTCCCACTATAGCTTGATGACCTCTACTTTTCTTAATAATTGCTTGAGAGTAGTTGCGACATATGGTCTTAATTTCATCCCAAGGAACTTGGGTTATGTCTCCTCCTCCCATCAGATCTAGGGCATCTATACAGGCATCATGGATTCCCCTCAGAAAAAATAGTTTCTGAGATTCTTCATTGAGAGTATGGTATGAATTCTTTTTCAGTGAAAACAAGAATCTTGAGATGTAGTCTTCCAGGCTTTCTTCCTCCTTTTGCTGAATCCTAAATATATCATCACCCTTACTACCACTCTTACAATATTTTTTGTATTTATCAAGAAATTTTGTTTGCATGATTGTCCAACTATCAACAGCATCCCTTCCCAAACTCATAAACCATCTAAGAGCTTCCTCTTTCATAGTAGCAAGAAACAACTTCAGCTTATGAGCATTTGTAGTGTAATCATAGCTACGACAGAGGATGTCAAACTCAAACAAGAAAGTATCTAAGTCCTCTGTAACTAGTCCATAGAACTTGGGAAGTAATGAAGAAGGAATATTTTTAAGGTTATCATTATCATTTTGATCGGTGATGGGGAATTCAAAAGCAGGAGGTCGATTAGGATTCCGTGCCATATTTGCTTGATAGAGTATCAAAGCAAATGGATTTTCTTGAGGTTCTTTATCAATAAGGGCAAATGGGAATTCAGCTAGCAGGTTTTCAGCAAATGGATTGATATCTTGGTCTTCCCCTTCCTCAAATAGATTATAAGGTGGCTCAAAATCGTTATCAATGAATGGAAGGTTAGGAAGGAATCTTCCTTGAGTGTCTCTTCTTCTATGCATGCAACAGACTTTAACTGAAAATGGAAGGAATTTGAAAATGCTTGAATAATCGCACTAAACTACTGCTAACAATGACTATGACAAATTCTTAGCTTGACACCATCCCTGGCAATGGCACCAAAAATGGTTGTCGCCCACAAAAGGATATAAAAGTCATGATAAATCCTAACCTGAGAATTGGACATTCCAGCAAGTGACTAACATCTTCTTATGGTCGCTCATTTTCATTGCCAAACCAGGGAACGTATACTTGAAATGGAGCGGCACTGTATGTGCACTAAGAACCAGTTTTAGTCACGATTTACTGGAAATAAATGCATGAAAGGAATTCTACTTCTAATGCAGGAATGTAAAGAAAAGTCTTTTCAACTTAGGCATAACTTAATTAAAGCATAAATCGTGACAACTATTACTGAGAAACAAACCATGAAGTGGTCTTATGCTATAGGAACAAACACAGGGATGGATTCCTTATGCTGCAGGAACAATATAAGACTGATTTTGCATTGAAACTTTCTAGAATGAAATTCTAACTGATAAACAACAGGAAAAAAACAACTAACTACAGATACTCACTAAGTGGGCCCCCTTAGCAAGCATCAACCAAGCTATGCAAGAATTGAACTCAAAACTTCATCAACTTTTATTCATAAACTTGGAATCATATACATGGTTGCTCTGCTTGTAAGAAAACTAACACAAAACTATGTTTCTCATCATAATACTAATCTTAATACACTCTGTTCCGTCTCTACTCTCTAGTCTAGTCTAATCACGTCTAATCATACGTTCACTCATGCAGGAGGAACATTTATTTATAGAAAGGTAACTAACTAACTAACTAACAAAGAAAGATGTGGACATAAATGCTTCCTGACGCCGAGGAACAGACTTCTCATAAATGAGAGTATATATGTTCAACCGATCAGAGAGAATCTAGCATTCCACTCTTCCTAGATTGATGATCACTTAGGTTTCCTCCCAACGAACTAGACAAAGAGTCTTCACTGGAACAACTTCCTTGATGTCGTGCTGGAAATGGACTTTACTGCAAGGCCGATTTCTATTGCGCTTTCACTCGTTCATGCTTCTTTAACAACTTGCGACACACATGGCGACACACAACAAAAGAGGGCACACACAAAATAACACGATATTCATTCATTAATCACACATTAAATCCACTTCATAATCCAAAAACCACATGCATCATATCAATCAATTGGGAGGTCAAATAGGGCAATGAATATAGACATTTAGAGATATTAAGCTGCAAGAATATAGGAATGCGTTGCCACAGGATACTACCCAATTTTAGATAAAAATTTATAAAAGAGTTTAAAAAAACCATTAACAAAAGAGTAAGGGTATTTAAAAAATACATCATGATATTCAAATTATGAGCATATTTTGGGCTCATCACAGATCCCAAAGAATCACATGTGACTGCAGTAAAGAGAATTTTCAGATACCTAAAAGGAACAATTGATTTTTGATTATGGTATCCAAAGGATGATGATCTTATTCTGAGCACATATACAGATGCTGATTGGGTAGGTGACACTAATGATAGGAAAAGTACAAGTGGTGGTACATTCTTCCTAGGGAAGAAGTTGGTGTCTTGGCTAAGCAAAAAGTAGAACTCAGTTTCCTTATCTACTATTGAAGCATAATACATTGTTGCTGCTAATAACTGTACTCAAGTAATGTGGATGAAGCATATGCTAAGTGATATAAAGATTGAGTATGAAGAGCCTATTACCATATTTTGTGATAATTCAAGCACCATAAATATTTCTAATAATTCAATGATGCATTCAAAGACAAAGCACATATCCATCAAATATCACTTCTTGAAAAATAAAGTGAGTGAGAAAGAAGTTAGATTGGAATATGTACCTACCAAAGAGAAAGTTGCATATATTTTCAGTAATTCATTGCCTAAGGATACTTTTGAGTACCTCAAAAGCAAGTTAGGGGTGATTTTCCCTCCTGATCAAAGCTAATGATGCAGGTTTTTGCATCAGTCTTTGAATTCATAGCTATATCTTATTTCGGATTGATGATGTGGTGGTTGATACTCAGGGGGAGTAGTCAGATGTTTTTAAGATATGTGGTTCAGAGCTTGTGTACCTTTGCCATTGATGTAAAAGGGGGAGAACTGTAATGTGAAAAACCTTTGTGGAACAAAAGGGGAGAAGTGCAATGTGTAAAGAGGAGATTGTTGGGAAGAAAGCTAGTTAGATTAATAGTATTCTTTTTCACATCATGTGTTGTCATCAATGCCAAAGGGGGAGATCGTTGGATGTTGTGATTGTGTTGTTGATATGTGGTTGTCATTGATGTCAACACGATTAGCATTGGTGATGCTTAAGGTTGTATATGTCGAGGATATTGAGAAAATTGTAATAAATATGTTTGTAGGTAATCAATGAAGTTGAGAAGGCCAAAGTGGTGTAAATTTTTCTACATTGATTTTCAAGTGTTTCACTCTAACGAGTTTATTGTTGAACCTATCTAGTATGTTGTCTAAAAGTCTCAGTGGTACACATTAAGATTTGTGTAATTTAAGTTTTTTGGTGTTCCTACAATCATTCTGGTACTGTAGCAGTTGTTCTTGGAAGAAGAAGTTGGATTCTGGCAATTCCAGTTGTTGTGTATGTTCCTGTGACATTCGTGGATGATTCTAGATCATGTTCTATCTTTTTTGCATGTCTGTATTATTTGGTGTGATCATGATCGAATATTTTTCTGACATGTGTTCGGGTTTTCATGTTCTTGGCCGACATGATGGTGGTAGCATGTTGCGAATCCTTATGGATTTATATTTTGTTGTTTGGTGTGTTCGAGGATATTTTTTTGGTCCTCTCTATGTTGTGACCGACTTGTGTTGGTGCGCATTAAGATTTATTCATGTATTGAGGCCGACAATTGTAATTCATTTATTATTTGTGGTCGACGAAGTTGTTGATGTAAATCCTTGTAGCAAATATATAAGAGTGATTGGTTTTCTCATTTTGAGTAAGGGGATTGTATGATCAGTGTGTGTATGCTCAGTGTGTATGAAAGTGTGTGTGAACAAAGGTCAAACCATTCAAGAGCAGAGAAAAGTGTGAAGGAGTTTGAGTGAAGTTTTTATGTGCCTAATCGGAACTGTCATCAAGCTTTTGTATATGCTATTTTCTCAGTTCATCCCACTCATATGGTTTTAATCTAATTGTCTTATGTAAGGTAGCGAGCCTTCCTTTGAGCAGTGAGCTCTATGCAGTGTGCCTGAATGCAAATGCATTCCCTATTCAATTTTTCATTATACTTTTAATAGGGTATAATTGTGGATTAACCTCCACTGTGGTTTTCTCCCTTAATAGGGTTTCCACACAAAAATCTTGGTGTTATGTGTTTCTGATGTGTTGCTTAATTCTTTCTTTCACTGTTAATCATCAGATTTGGAATTAAAGGTTAATAAGTTTGATTAAGTTATAATTTTTGTGACAATTGATTCATCCCCCCTCTCAGTTGTATCTTCTTGTTTTGCCAACAAAAGTATGAAATATGGTTAAAAACCTCGAGAAACGAGCTAAATGCTTAACTAAGAGATTTTAATGTGGTAAAAAAATTAAATGACAACAAAATAACAACATAGAATAAAAGAAGCTAATATCTAGTCTAATTACAAAAATGATAAAGGAGGTAAGAAGAGCGTACCTCCCATCTACGTGTTGACATTGTTGATATCTTCACTTTGAAGGGCACCTACAAACAACAAGTGGGGAAATGTTGTCATTGTTTCGGGGCTTGCCATAGTCAAACCCCCATTTCGATGTTCTCACCTCTACAGATAGCTAGGATAGCCATGAGATAAAAAAATACGATAAAGAAAACAATGGAAGAAATGCCAAGAAATGAAAACCACACTATGCTACGTAAATCAAATGACAATGCTATGGAAATGGAGAAATGAAATAATATCACCTTCCCAATCAAGATGCCCTCAAGCACATAAAGGAGGATGCAAGCTTGGAGAAGTCAACATTGTTGTAACAACAAAGAAGTAGTCTCACAAGACACCAAGTCATAGCTCCAATGGTGGAGAAAGTGCAACAAGAAGTGAAGTGTGATCAAGAAGCGTGTAGAGAACTCAACAGTATCAAGCCATCGTGTGTAAAAACATGAAGAAGACTAAACAAGTACCAATTTCATGAAGAATGAATTGTTTTGAAGTGAATAGCAGCCCAAAAGAGCTATTCAAGGTTGGTCAAGGGCATAGGGGTGTTACTCTTTGTCACTGATGGAGAAGTGTAACACCTCTGTAGATTCTAGAGGCATAAATCTTTCCAGGATGGTAGCATGTCACATAGATGTTTGCGTGCCACGCTAGCGTCCCTAACAAAAATTATCCCACCAACACTATAGACAACCACCAAGTGGGTGGAAGCAGAATGGATAAAGTGGAAAAGCATCATTAGGTTTAATTCTTCT
The DNA here is from genome assembly GCA_007115665.2 of Sequoiadendron giganteum. Taxonomy (NCBI): domain Eukaryota; kingdom Viridiplantae; phylum Streptophyta; class Pinopsida; order Cupressales; family Cupressaceae; genus Sequoiadendron; species Sequoiadendron giganteum. Next base: position 206,410,039 of record CM021100.1, read on the forward strand.
AAGGTGATGGGTGTAAATGGGGAATTTGTGAGGGGTACAAATTCACTCCATTACAAGAAGAAAGTGTGTGAAGTGGTAGAGAAGAAACTCGTGAGGGCTATTGTAGGTAGTGATAACTTTAAGAACCCCCCCTTGACAAAGGTGTAAAATCATGGTGAATCATGTATACTTATCAAAAAAATATTAATTTTATTAGCAATTTTTTTCATTTTTCGAAAAAAAAAAACTCAATTGGTGAATCTTTTGTAATTGCTAGAAGTTTGTGGAAAATTCTAGAAAATTGCAATTTTTCTAAAACCAATAAAATATTTTCATTGACAATTAAAACCTATTTTCAAACCAATAAAATATTTCCATTGATGAATTAAACATGTTTTCAAACCAACAAAATATTTCTATTAGCAAATTAAACCTATACTCAAACAAATAAAATATTTTTGTTGGCGATTAAAAAATGTTTTCAAACCATCAAAATATTTCTATTGACGAATTAAACCTATTTTCAAATGAATTAAAAAACATTGGCAAATTAAATATAATCTCAAATCAATAAAAAAATTCATTGGCGAAATAAACTAGTATGCCAATAAAAAATCGTAGCGTGGGTGATGAAATTATCAAATGCTACATATTATTCTATTTCGAGACAATTTTTTCACACATCCAAATTCCTTCATAAAGTTTATGGAAAGGGGACAAGTGTCAACATATTTATTATGTATGAAGCCATATGTTAGTGCAAATTAATATTTAACTCACGATCGTTCGATGAATTTTCGATGGGCAGTTGTAGTTGCATTCCGGAAGCAAATGTTTGAAGCACTAGACTTATGAATTCAAACCTCTAGAATAACACTAAAATCGTTAGATTTCCAAAAATAAATGGTTGATATTTTATTACTTATTAAATCACTTAAAGTCATGACACCCAAAATAATATTTTATCATTGACTGGTTACCGACAATTGAAGGTTTCTTAAGTTATGACTTAAGCCTTTGGAGTCATCATGGTGACTAGCACCTCAACCTAGGCAATTACCAATTTTGTGGAGTGTAGACATATAAATTTGACCACTTATTTGGCCAAATTTACCCTTTTCGTCTGAATATCCTTTTATCCATATTAGTGAAATAATGTTACTATTATTTAATGAATACCCCTAAAGGCTTCTAAATCCCTAAGGTATTTAATTAAATAATTAAATACCTTACCCCTTTATCCCGTATTTCCCAGGAATTAAATAAATAACCCACATATTTAATTCTCTTTATGTCCCATCCACACTTAATCTTAATTCATCTCCTAATCCCATCATTAGGGATGTGACACATCCCCCTAATCCATGATTAGGATGTGTCACATCCTCCAACTTTTGCAAGTTGGCTTTTAATCATCATTAGTTATCTAACTCTCTTCTAATCCTTCATTAACTAGTCTAATCAATCCTTTAGTCAACTCTTCCCACATCCCAATGGAATTTTATTCTCCCAATAACCTTAATGGAATTTTTAATTCCATTTACAATCCCCATATCCTCTTCGCCATGTGATAAGTCATATCAATCACATGAGACAAGTACCTCCCTTATGAGGACCTTGTCTTATCCCCAAGGTACTCCCCAATCATGTAAATTTAAAATTCATATTTATTCCCCCAACAACTTCTCTCATCCCCATAATGATAAGAGAGTACTTTCTAAAATTCATCACTTGTCACCATCATCTTCATATGGGAAAAAAGACTTCCTTTTTGAGGAAATCCTCCCCTAATCCCAAGGTACTTGCAAGTACCTCCACCTCACATGTCCTCTTCTCACATCATCCATCATTTTCACACTTCATCTTGCACATGCCAAGATGTGAGGGCTTGTGAGTCCTCAACTCACCACAACCCTCTATCTTGCCCATGTTGGCTAAATACTAGTCATTGAATTCTCTAGAGACTCTTCCTTCAAAATGGAAGATTTGGTTTCATTTTCACAACACTTTTTCATTATGCATTCACTCTCATTCACATTCAACACATTCAAGCATTCAACTAATTCAACTTAGAACTTAGCACTCTCAAGGACTTGCATCCTCCATTGTTGCAACCTTCAAGCTTCCATTGCATCCATATACCACACTCATCCAAATAATCAATTGCACCATTGCATTCTTCATCACCTCTACTTCATTTTGCATCCACTTTTGTGTCATTTGTCATTAAAGGAGCACACAATCAAGCATCAAAAAGGCCCAACCAAACTCATCAATTCAAGCAAGGTAAAATGTTCCATTTTTTTTGTATTTTGTTTGAATTCATCTTAGGCCAATCTTGAGTGTTTGTTAGTGTTTTCCTTTTTTCATTTTGTTTTGTTTGGCTTCTTAGGATAGGAAAATCACTTGCACACATGGAGTATCAAAGAATTTAATATATCCTAAGTCAGGTGATAAATATTTGCTCACAAAAATTAACGGTTGAGATCGACGATTAATGATCGAGCAGCCCATGCGCGCCCACACTACTAAGAAGGTGATGCCATCAATTTTTCATGGTAATGAAGGACTGTGACATCTATACATTGTGGGACTGAGCTCCAACTCGTGGTTAATGGTCTAAAATGAATCAACGGTCAACACTAAGTTCATCAATGATCAACGGTTATTGCAAGATGGACAACTGTAGTTATATTTCAAAAGAAAATGTCTAAAGCACTAGACTTGTGAATTCAAACCTCTGAAATAATGCCAAACCTGTTAGTTTTTTAAAATATCAATAGTTGACATTTTATTATTTTTTAAATCACTTAAATTCATGACTCAATTTTTTCAAAATGATATTGTCACATCAAGTGGTGAATTAAATGTTCAAGTGTTGAGTATTTGATGTTATTGTCTTCATTCTAACTTCTATATATACTTCACCAACTTGATGTTCTTCATATCATTTATAGCATATTTGGCTTTGCTTTCTTTCTTCTCTATTCTCAATTTATTTGTGATATTATGGAGTCTTCATGGCGTTTCATGTTACCCAAATATTTTTGGGAGAAAAGAAACAATGATGCCTAAAATAGATGAAAGCTAGGTATGGTTTTTACTATTCCATGAGTGCAGGTTGAGGATGCTATAAGAATAATTGTGGGTAGGGAATGGCTTCAAAACAACCCCTACACTCTATTTTCTAAGGTATCTTCTACTTTCTTGTCCAATTTCATGGAAATTTTGTTAAATAAATATTTGATGAAGACATTGGTAATATGTTTCATTTACTCTCTTTCTTTGTTGGAGTTGGCACTTGAGCTTTAAAATTTTGAAATTGGGTTAAAGCCTATTGGTGGAATCTTCACCAAACTTGAGATAGCTACTTCTACAATGCAAGCTCTTGTCATGGTTAATATGAGGTGTGGTCTGGTGTGTGATACGACCAATGGATCATTGCAGATTCTAGAGTTTTGGAGGAAGGATTTGGGTGATTCCCTTTTCTTTTATGTTGTTACTTTGTTCAATTCGATTCATGTCCTGCTCAAACACTTGGTTGATGGCCTCTGCTATTGTCACAAAAAAAAATAGTAATGAATTGTGTCTATATTTTATTTGTACAACTCTTGTAATATGTATTTTATGACTAGTTTTTTTGTCATGATTAGTGGCTTTTTGACCAGGCTAGCTATGTACTTCATGGATACTTAAATTAAAATAATTTTTGTGGCTTAATTCTTGTAAATCCTTTTTTCTTTATTCAATATAAAAATTTATTGCGACTTATTAGTGGGCATTGATAATGTGATGATGATATATGTTACTACAATATTATGATTATGTGATGACGCTATATGTTAATTCAATATTATGGATGACTAATTTATTCTTATGTATATGATGCTTAGATAATAGACAAATGCATTTAATATTATGATCTAATGAATGTGATGATTATAAATTTTATGTGAATGCATAATGATATATGCTGAAATGATATGATTATGCAACACAAATTTTTTTGAATGCAATGTTTTAGGATGCAAATGTGATGTATGTTTGATGAATATGCAATGCAATGAATGGATTGTGCTTATCACATGATGTGGATGTGATGATATGCTTGATGTGATGATATTATAATGTTATATGGATGCAATCTATGTTTTTGTATTTTCCTTATACAAATATAAATGACCTAATATGATGATGTTTTATGATGATAATGATATCTGTAATACTTCCTAACATGATTATGTATGTAGGATATTTTTGTGTGTCACGGGATGTTGTCAAGATGCAAATAGAAGAAATATTAGCATGAAAGATATGGATGTTAGCATGGTGTTAGTGGAGACAACTGAAATATGTGTATTTTTCTATGCAAGGCTTTGCATTTAATCATCATTGGGCAGTAAAATGTGACAAATTGACAAAAAACACCATGATATGATATAGACCAAGGTGTGCAAGGTCATCCACTTATAAAACAGTCAGTCGCAGACAAGGACTGTCTTGATCAACATATAGTTATGATCATAAGAGAGCAAAACTTATTGTCACTTATTAATGGACATTGATAATGTGATGATGTTATATGTTAATGCAATATTATGGATGACTACCAACTTATGTATTCATAACATCATACCCTAGATAAAAATGGTATATTACTTCTACCATGCTATTAATCCCTTCCATTTTAAACAATATATCTTATTCAGCTAATACATATACCATACAGTATTTTAGATATTATCACAATACATTATATTAAACTTTACTTTACTATGTCCATCAAATGTTAAAATCAAGATAGCTACTGAAACATTGAAAAATGGGTGATAAACAAGGATGTGAAAGGGGCTCACCAAAATGAATTGATGACCTAGGATACCCTTATTTATCCTCAATTTTTTAGTTTCATTATAAAAAGAGACCTCCCAAGGATAGAATTGACTTTCAACCTTGAGGTGATTCAACTCTATTAGGAAGGTCTTGTTTTCTATTATGACAAAAATGACTGAAATTCACTTTTAGGAGATGAAAATTAAATATGTAATAAACTCAATTATATGATGTAAAACTTGAAATGTAGAGTTTAAGGATAGCATAAACAAAAACAGTAACTTTCAAGAAAATCTGAGAAGGGTAGACTGATATGTACCTGGCACCAAAAGTGGTTTATGAGTGTCTTGCAAGGATAGTTTCACACTAGGGTGAATGGGTCTCTGTATAGAGGTCCAAAATCTAATTTCACAGTCCTTTGATCCCATATTTGAGCTCTCGATTTCTCCATTTTCCACTGTCGAAAAGCTAGAAATGATTTCGATAAATGAGTTTATGTGGCTTGACAACAATGATGACAACTTTGACAACTTTGCAAAATTTCTCTTTGATCAATCGTCAATCCTTCTTCACTTGTAAATCTGCACATTTAAAGAGAGGGAAAAATTGTTTGTTTTTGGTGAATAGGGGTTTGCCTTAGTCAAACCCCATGTTGGTAATTAAACGTTGATAATGAAATAATGATAAAATGATAGGAATTTGATGAATGCATAATGTTATGTCACAACTCACCAAACCCTTAATGGCTAACCTTAGAGGATTTAAGTCCAACACATATCTCTCAGGTTTGGATCTTGCATGAAATGGCTTGATCAGATGCTTGATTTGACACTTGATTTTATGATTGAATGTTTGAAACCTACATCATAATGTTAGCTTCAAAACATGACATGAACACACATGAAATTTGACATGATGATATGATCTTGATTGTTGTTGTAGATGACTGATAAATCTGCTCTTCAATGCTCTTGACAATAAAATTTGCTATAAGTTTTCTTCTTCAAAATTCTTAGTATTTCTTAGATTTGAATTTGATAAAAGACCTTATATTTATGGGTGTTTATCTAATTTCCCCAAAAAAATGATTCCACAAGCTGACATTTGAAACTTGAATTTGAATCATTAAAAGGCCGCCAAAAACATATTAAAAATTGGGACTTGACACTTAAAGGGGGCCCATTAGCCCATTCACCCTTGGGAGAATGGGTCCTAGGACCTAGATCTAGGACACACAATTTCCAAAGTGATATTACTATTGGCATGTGTTTAATGTCGGTTTCCCTTTCAGAAAATGGGAATAATAAGACTTAGGAATGCATAATTTGGTCAATTAGAGGCTTAATTAAGTCCAATTAATTAAGGGACTCAAACATAGTGTAAAAATGTAAAGGTGTACATTTTTCTGCTCTACAACTACATATCATGCTATTAAGATTTCTTAAGCCAATTTGTATATAATCTAGCTAAAAGCGTAAACACTTCATAAATTATTCCGTAAAATTTGGGTATGTTACACTTGTATGGAATTTTATAGAAAAGGATTTTGCAACAATATTTATTAAGTCTCCTCTAGTACTTTCTACCCCTTCAATCTAGCTTGAATTTTTTATCATCTCAATATCATTTAATATCCTCTTTACCTTATTCCATTTTTTTAAATATGTTGGAATTTGATGAAGCTAATGAAGAAGAAGATATAGAACCAACTTAAAACAACCTTGTGGATTTTTCTCCTACGGATTTCTTTGATTCTATCAAAAGTGTTGATGAGGAGGAGGAGGTGAAGACCAATTCAATTTCTCAGGTCCTAGTCTCAAACCTCCTATTTGAACCTTCCTAGGTTAGGATAATGAAAAACATAAAGAAAAAAAGGAAAACAATGATCATTAGATGAAATAATTTCAGATGGAGAGAATATAAAAAAGAAAAGGAAAAAATGCAGGTTTATGAAGAGGATAAATATGAAAGGATGGGGGAAAAAATGACTTAGCTTGAGGACAAAATGACTCAAATTATCTCTATTATTAAAGGTTTTATGGAGCGTTCTACCACTTCTATGACCATCCTACAAGAGGAAAATAATAGGAGGAGAAAAGAGAAGAATTTGAAGAAAATTCATCAGGACAAGTAGAACAATGAGGAGAAATATTTGGATGTGTGTAATGAGAAGTTGAAATAGATAGTTGATGAGTGGAATGCTCTTACGAGTCTCCACAACTTAAAGATCATCTAGGCTATTGTTGTCTTTAGCTTGTTTATTTATTTTTTTTGGTGCTTTTTCATCCCTTTGGTGTTGGTGTAGCATTTTGTTATTTTTTTGAACTTCTATTTTAAGTTATTTTTATAAATTCTAGGAGTGAGACCTTTTTCTCACCTTATCTTATAAAAACTAATCATGCTTATCATTAAGTATATTGTTAAAAATAAGAATTCTAGGGTTATAAGAAAGGAAGGTCTTCCAAAACATGTTTCTAAGTCTCATGCTTAGGTTAAGGGTGTACCCTAAGCATTATCCTAGAAGGATTCCTCTCTTTTGAATATGCCTCATGCCCATCCCAATGGTCAAAACACATTTGTTCTTTCATGGTAAACAATTTTTTTTATAAAAATAATTCTTTTAATTAATGACTACAATTTTTTTTATTGAGAAGTGTGGCTTAAGGGGAGGTTTTCATGTACATGGGTTCTTCACATCTCCTTATACAATTGTATAATACCTCTCAACATAATAAATTTTAAATATTTAAGGGAGAAAAATGGGTGAGGTGAAAAACTATGAAACATGGGTGAATGTAGCAGAAGAAGAACTTCCAAAAGATCTACAGGGAAACTGGTAGCTAGACAATGACATGAATCATATCCTGTAGTGGGTGTTTGAGAATAGGAAATTGGTTGACAAATGCACTAGGGAAATCTTGGTAGAAAGAAGCAGGTGTTTAGGAAGACCCAGTAGGGGAAACCCTACTAGCTAAAGTGTGATAGGGGAAATGAATTTGGCCCCGTTGGAAACCAATGGGGGAGGCAATCCAACCTCCTCAATAGGAATCTTTTGATGAAGGGTGATTGGGATGTTGCAAGCAGAGATAAAAAAGGGGAGGTTTAGATGCAGAGCTGAAGTCAGGGCAAGAACAAAGGCCTACCATGGTTACTTCCAAGAAGGAATGGGGGGCTTGAAAGAAGTGTTGGGTATGATTGACATCAATAAGGGCTTCTAGATCGAAGATAATTCCAAAATATGCTAAGGAGTCAACTAGGATTTAGGATGACTGATGGTTGGTCTAACCAACATAAATGGAAACATCTGCAACGGTTCTGAAAGGACAACAACCCACCCATGATGGCAGAATGGAGGAGATTTAGTGCAAAGAATACAAAATTGGAGGCAAAAAATGCCCTAATTCCTAGACCAAAAGGAAGATGTATATCAATAGCTTTGGAAAACAAGGGGCTGGAACTCTCATTGAAACACACGAAATAAATTGGGCTCTTCATCAAATGGGGAGTAGACAGTGGGATCTTAACAAGATCAATATCTAATACAAGCAATTTTGGGGCAAGGTTGAAATTAAACCACTTGTGAATGATTTCTTTTTGGTTGAATGCCCTAACAAACAAATTAAGAACAAGTTATTGAATAATGGTCCATATTTGATGAATGAAAAAAGTTTCTTCAACAAGGATTGGTCCCCAAAATTTGATCCCTTTAAAAAAATAGTAGAAGAAACAAGAGTTGGGGTTATACTATGCAATCTACCATTTGAATATTGGGACACATAAACTTTGAAAATTTTAGGGGATAAGATGGGTGTCTTAAAGGAGGTAGAGGAGAAATGTGTAGACATAATCCATGGTATGTATGCAAGAATGTGCGTTAAAATGAAACCCTACCTACCTCTACCAAAGGAATTAGAATTGAGATTAGATCAAGGCTTTTGGCGATAGAAGGTAGAAAGAGAGGATGAAATAATTATTTTTATCAAATTGTAGGTTGAAAAGGCATAACAACCAAGATCATCTAGAAGGAGTAATCCAGAATGAGAAGGTGGGTGAAGAGCTACAAATAGAAGAACCAAAAGTTAGGGAAAATATAGATAAAGGCAAACAAACTATGGAAGAAGTAGTCCTACTTCATATGGGACAACCAAGTAGTGCAAAGGGAAGAGGTGTGGAAATTGGTGGAATGGAAGCTTAAATCAAGGAGAGGAAGAAGCTTAGATGAAGTGTTCAAATAAAGAAGGGGAGGAAGAGAAAGATCAAGAACATAGATTGCTAACTGAAAGTGGGGAGAGGAAGGATGGAGGAAAGGATTTTTCTGAAGGTTGGGTGTGTGGTGATGGGGAAGATATTATGTTTCAATCAGGGAATGCAAAGGAAACTGAGGTCAAAATTATCCCCGTAAGGGAGGAAAAAGAAGTGGAAAATTAGGCAAGTGTCAAGGAACTTGAAGAAGTTCTAGGAAAAAGATTTAATATGGTAGAAGGGGGGAAGAAACTCCAGCGAAGATGGGAGAGACTGGTGAAGAAGACTTCTTCTTAGAATCGGAGAACAAGAGTGAATATGAAGAAGGAGAAGGGGAAATAATAGAAGAAAGAATACTAGAAGAAACTCTCTCCAATCTAAAGAAACCAAAAATAGGGGTGAAAGGGAGGAGAGGAAGGTTGTCAAAAAAGAAGAGGCTGGAAATAGCAGGGAGTGCTAAGGGGCAGTTGAAATTACGGTAAGGAAAAGGCATCTCCTTTCCCGAGACACCATGAGGGAAATATCATGGAATGTTAGGGGCATAAATGCCACTAACAAAAGGTGCATGATCAAGCGCCAAATTGATCAATCTAAGGTAGATTTTGTTCTTTTACAAGAAACAAAACTATCAACAGAAGAGTGTGAAAATGTATTCAAAAATTGGAGATTATGGAATGGCACCTTTATGTCTACTGTTGGGGCGTTAGGTGGATTAGGGATTCTGTGGAACCCATAAAGAATCCTTGGAGAAGAATTAGTGTCAAATAAGTGTCGGTAGTGCATGAAATTATAGGATTTGGGCAATGGTGTGGAGTTGATAATGGTGAATGTGTATGGCCCTACAACAACCAACAAAAAGAAGGAAGTTTGGGGGCAGATCAGGAGTTTACTTCATGAAAATTAAGGGGTCAGATGTATAATAGCCGGTGACTTCAATGAAATGGTAAGTAATGAAGAAAAATGGGGAGGATTGGGAAACTTAACTCAGGTGTAGATTGATTTCAGGGAATTTATAGATCAAAATATATTAAGGGAGGTTGAAACAAAGAATGTAGTATTCAATTGGAAAAATAGGAGGAAAGGTCTCTCGAATATTGTTGAAAAGATTGACAAATTCCTCTTCAAAGGGGATTGGGAGCATTTCACAGTTGTCTTTGAGGCACATATTCTACCTTGGACTAGGTTGGATCATTTTCCAATGCAATTGATAGCTTCTCCAGAAAAAAGACTAGTGAGGTGCCCCTTTAAGTTTGAAAGTATGTGGCTTAGAGATGAAGGGTTTAAGAAAAATATTGAAGAATGGTGGACAACAATGCTAGTGAATGGAAATAATAAGCTCTACACCTTTTCCAAGAAGTTGGATTATGTTAAAATAAAATTAAAGGAGTGGAATAGATTACACTTCAAAAATATCTGTGTGGAGAAAGCAAGATTGGAGAAGGAACTAGCAGAGCTAAATGGGGAAATAATCAGCAAAGGGATGCAACAAGAATATTTTGAGAAAGAAGCAAAATTAAAAATGGAATATGTTGAAGTGTTGGCGAGAGAAGAATTGTTTTGGCGACAAAATTCTTGGGAGACATGGTTTCGTGATGGGGATAGGAACACAAAAAATTTCCATGCATCATCAAATGCAAAGAGAAGCAAAAAAATAAAATGTAAGCTAATCAAGGATGATGGGACAGTGCTACAATCAGGGGAGGAAATTAATAAGGAGGCATGCAGATTTTTCGAGATCTTCTAAACAAAGAAAACATTGCCTTGAAAACAAAAAGAGCCAAGTTCTTAGATAACATCCTGAAATTAGTTAAGGATGAGGATAATAAGATGTACAAATAATTTTCAAAGGAGGAAGTAACAAAGGTTACTTTTTAGTTCAATCCGGATAAGGCCCTTGGTTTGGATGGTTTTTTGACAAGGTTCTATAAGAAATTTTAGGAAATAATAGGTAATGATTTGACATAAGAGGTTGAGGAGTCAAGGATAAACACAACTATTTTGGGAGATATGAACCATACCTTTTTAGCATTAATTCCAAAAAATCATAAGGACAAATCAATGAGTGACTTTTAACCAATTTCACTGTGCAATATGGTTTACAAGATCATCACAAAACTAATGGCTAATAGATTAAAGCCACTCCTAACAAGTTTAATTTCAGAAGAACAAAGTGGGTTCTCACCTGGGTGATCTATTATGGAGGGCTTTATGGTGGCTCATGTAATAATACACTCGATAAGTTTGCAAAGGCCAAAGAGCATGCTCATAAAATTGGACATTCAAAAAACATATGATCAAGTGGATAGACATTTCCTTTATGGTGTCTTGGAGAAGTTTGGCTACTGCCTTGAATGGATAAAATGGATTCAAGCTTGTATGGATAATTCAAATTCTCAGTCTTAGTAAATGACTCAACTTAGGGGTATTTCCAGTCAAAGAGAGTTTTAATGTAAGGGGATCCATTATCCCCCTTTCTCTTTATAATCTTAGCTGAAGCTCTAGGGAGAAGGATAAAATTTGAAAAGGCAGTAGGGAGTTGGAAAGGGATTAAGGTGGCTCTAGAGGTGGAAAAATAACACACCAATAGTTTTCAAATGATACTATGTTGTTTGGTGAGGCAAAAAGGAGAGACACAAGGGTCATAAAAGGGTTTTAGATGAGTATTGTATTGCCTCTGGATAAAAAGTAAACTGGAAAAAGTTTGAAGTTTTTTTCTTCAATATCCACCCTAGTGTGCAAAGAGATGTGGCAAAAATCTTGGATCTAAATTTTTCCAAACAACTAGATAAATTCCTTGGAATCCCACTATTTTCAGGTATAAATAATAAAGGCTTATGGGAGGCATTGGTAAATAGCTGTAGATCAAAAATGGAAACATGGAAAGGAAAATGGTTGATGTCTGTTGGGAGGATTTTAATGCTAAGAGCAGTAATTTTTGCTATCCCAATATACTCGATGTCTTGTTTGAAGATCCCAAAGAAGACCGAGGAAGCTTTAGAATAGATAATGTGAAGATTCTTCTAGAGTGGCTTGACAAAAGAGAAAAAGTTTCCATTGGTGGCTTGGAAGTCTATTTGCAATCCAAAAATGGCTAGAGGTGTGGGAATTAGGCAACTTTCAATAATGAATATGGCAATGGGAGAAAAATTAGTGTGGAACATTTATTGCAAAAATAGGCAGAAATGGGTAAGAATCTTACAAAACAAGTGCCTATATTTAGAAGAACCTAATCAAATATATAATATCAAAACATGTGACATGGGATATTAAAAATGGGAGGAAGGCATCCTTTTACAATGATTCTTGGGATGACAATGAAGCACTATGTAGGAATAGGGCATTGGATGATATTATAATAGTTCTAACTCAAGAATGGGGGTTGAAGGTGAGAGATTATGCAGAGCAAGTGCAGGTGCAGGGTGCTACAAAATGGAGGTGGCAATCTCTCTTAACTATCAGTGCTTCAGAAGATCAAAAAGAGTTATTGAGAAGAATCCTTAGTGAAAGGCAAGTTCATTTCTCAGAGGAAGAAGATAGAATCCGATGGTGTGGTGAAAAGTCAAGTGAATACAAAGTTAAAGTAGGTTATAACCTTAAGGAGAAGGCACTTAGAAAAGAGGATTGGCCAGAACATCTATTATGGTATAAGTCTTTCCTACCTAAGGCCAAGGTCTTTGCTTGGTTGGCAACCTAAAAAAGGATCCTAATAGGGGACAAGTTACATACATTGGGGATCAAAGGACCTAATTGTTGTGTGCTATGTGAGAAGGATAATGAGGATGCAAACCACTTGTTACTAAGGTACGATTATGTTGAGTTCTGTTGGAAGGAGTTAATAAGAAAATTTGGGTGGATGAGCCCATTACTGTAGGATCTGAGAGTACTTTTTTTGAGAAAAAAGGCATTATTCAGTAGCTTATGGGTTGCAACTTTGTCCATAGTAATATGGGAGATATGGAAGGAAAGAAATAGAAGGATATTTCAAAGTAAATCCATGGATATGGTGAATCTATGTGGAAAAATTGAGCTGACTATTATAGAGGTGGTGAACAATGTTGCTTGAAATCAGTTGCTGAAGAAGAATGAGTTCACTAATTGGGATGGGGGAATCAAAAAATCTTGGCTAGGCTTAGTAATCCCCCCTATTTATGGGGTGTTGAGGACCAATCCTTCTATTAATCCAAGGGAAGATGATGAATGGAAGGCTCCAAAGGCTGGGTGGGTGAAGATAAACTTTGATGGAGCAATGCGTGACAATCCAGGACAAAGTGGTGTGGGGTGTATTTTATGGGATCATAATGGATTGACCCTAGTAGAAAAATTTGTCCACCTAGATGTAGGCACCAACAATGAAGAAAAGTTTAAGGCTAGTTTAATTGGCCTCCAATGTGCAGAGGAATTGGGGGTTAAAAAATCCATCTTGAAGGTGATTCACTCTTAATTATAAATGCAATCACACAAGGGAGGAATCCCAATTAGAAGTTAGGAAAGTGGTTGGACATTATTCTTCAGTCTCTAAAAAAATTAAAGAATTCAAAGTTTGTCATATATATAGGGATGGAAATGGAAGAGCAGATGAGTTGGTAAAGGGAGGAGTGGATAAAGGGACGAATGTGTAACACATAATTTGGGTGGCATGGCGAGGTGGTTATGGGGTGATGCTACACTATGGCAACAAGGAATCAAAGTGGGCAGTGTTTTGGTGGCATTGGTGTGAAGTGTGTGTGGCTCTTCAAGCTTGGCTAGTGTGGTTATACCTTGGAGTAGATCAACTGCCAATGATGCGTCACCCTCTTGGTGTTGTTACTGCTCGTGTGCAAGATGATGGCGTAGGTGCAGCTTCATGGTGGCGTAATAGTATGGGGCGGCGAACCATTAAAATTTGTGACTGTTGTTTTTCTATGGTACCAAACTTTATGTATGCAGCAGGTATCAATAGTTTGTCTTGCTCAATGCTGACTTATGTGGGCTAATGGTTGTTTGGGCTTTGGGGGGTTTAGGTAGGAAAAATGTGTTCTCCTTTGCTACTTTGTTATGGAGTTGGTTTCTAGTCTGGCTCACTCTTTGTAGGCCCTCTTTGTAATCTGAGCTTTTTCAAATGAATATCAATTGATATAGCCCCTAAAAGACTATTTTGTACCGATAATTTTTTATAAATATTTTATATTATTTTCCATGTAATTATACATTTAATAAATTGCTTTTGTTATATATATGTTTTTAATTAATTTGTCTATTAAAAATCTTAATTTATGATTCCAACTTATCATTAATTAGTTTAAGCTAATTTTTGTTTGATTAACTACATTCTTAAAAAGAAAATTCATTTTTCTATAATTATTTTCCTTTTCTTTTCTATATACAACATAATTATCTAATTTATTACTCTCAACTTATCACTAATTAATATAAACTTATATGTAAATAACATTTGCTTTTGAGAAAGCTCATTTTTCCTTTAAAATTGTTTTCCATATCTATAAATTTTTATATATGCAAGACAACTATATAAATTTTTATTTATTAGTACTGGTCCCTTCAACAATATTATTGTAGTTAAATTTACTTAATTAGATATTAATATTTTTAAACAACAAATAATAAATAATTATTTTTATGTATTCAAGAAATATTTATATTTTCTAAAATAAAGATGAAAGATTTATAACATTTAATAAAATGTTTTTGTCTAAAATGTAAGTGTTATGACAAATTTCTAGAATGATAGATTTTTTAAAGATTTTTTGAGATTCTTTATATTTAAAAAATAAATATCTATTTTAAATAGTTTTTTATTTGTTATTTATAATATTATAAATAAAGTAAATTTTTATATGGAAACATATAGAAAAATCATTATTTATAATATTATATTTTAGTTATTAATGATTTAATATGTTAGATTTTTAAAAATAATTTTTATATATTAAATATATTATATAATTTTTTTATATAAAAGGGGTAAAAACTTTATTAATAATTAGAGAAAAGAATTTCAGAACATCAACAAGCCAACACCCAAGAGCTACCAGAAACAAACAAGAAACAAAATCATTCAACACCATTAGCATTTCCATCTTCAGCAAGAATCCCCTCCAAGTCATGGCAGAGCTCAGGTGAAACCTGCCCCAACTCCTTAACTTTCTAACCATCTATATGCTCATAAGCCCAACGAGCCAAACAATCAGCTGCTCTGTTCTACTCCCTCGAAATGTGGACGAAGGACACTATCTCCATCAAAGAACTAATCTGCAAAATTTGTTGAACCAACCTAGCCAACTGCCAGTGAACTTCATACAACTTCTAATCCTTTAACAAATTTATCATGACTTGCAAATCAGATTCACAGATAACCTTGCACCAGCCCAAAGAAAACACTCACTCAAAAGCATATAAGCTTGCCAAACCTTCCATAAGATTAATGGGATGCGCTCCCTCATGAGATGAAAAGAAGAAGCCAATCGATCCCATAAAG
The DNA here is from genome assembly GCA_007115665.2 of Sequoiadendron giganteum. Classification (NCBI taxonomy): domain Eukaryota; kingdom Viridiplantae; phylum Streptophyta; class Pinopsida; order Cupressales; family Cupressaceae; genus Sequoiadendron; species Sequoiadendron giganteum. Next base: position 206,425,568 of record CM021100.1, read on the forward strand.
TCTCTACCAATCCCACCAACCCCAGTAGTCCCAAGATTGCCCTGAGAAGAACCATCAGTGTTGATCTTCAAAATGCTAGTCGAGGGAGGCATCCATCTACCCATCCTATGAACCCTCTGCCGCAAGCGCCGACTTTTCCTGAGGCTAGCAGAAGCCAAAGACGATCCTTGAATACCCAATCTATCCACCATCTCAACATCCCTTTTCTTCAAGGGAAACCCAACATCACATTTAGCAACCACTATTTCCTGAATCATACCCAAAATTCTTTGTCAGACCTATTGAACTACCATCTTCTCACCATGAAATATTCTACGATTTCGCTCTAACCAAATCTGCCACTAGATGAAAGTAGGCCCCACAAATCACACATCCTGCAGAAAGGAGGCCTACCCAAACTACTCCAAAAATAATCAAAGAGGAGGCATGAACACATGAGCATTTCCACACTCCCCACCAGAAATGCCATAGTTGTGAAGCAAAGGAGCAACGGAAGAAAAAATGAGAAGACTCCTCCCCTGCCCCACAGGGAACACAAATAGAGGGACCCTAAAATCCCCACTTCCGAATGTTATCCCACGTCAAACAACTATTCTGAGCCAAAGTCCAAACAAAATAGTTACACTTTGGCTAGGAAAATTTATTCCACACTTTTTTCCACTAGGGAACCTCCACCCTCTCCAACCTTCGAGATCCAAAAGAAACTAAATAGACCCCCTTCGAGTTAGGAGACCAAGAGAGAACATCCCCATCCTGGAGGGAACTGCAACACCTACTTGAGAGGATAGTGTTAAGCTTTGCCTATTCTTCATTCAAGCCAACATCAAGCCATTCATTAGGGTGCTTTCATCTCGCTATCACCAGCTGATCTGAACATAATAGGCCATAAAATCACTCACCCTAGACCAACCTGCCTCAAGGAACCTCTGGCACAGAGTCAACAAATTAGGGAACTATGAAGTAATGGGAAGAAAACCATCCCAAGAATTAGACTAGAAGTGAGCCTTCGTCCCCCCTCTGCAAATCTAGAATAGGCCTTCCTTGACAAGCGCTGCACCTTTCATAAGCATACTCTAAATCATCGAGCCTCTCCCCTCCAGGGGAAGTCAGGGAATATCTTGTTGAGCAACACCGAGGAAGTATTTATGAGATAAAATCCTAGCCCAAATCTGATCCTACTCCAGACACCATCTCCAAAATAGTTTGGCTGCCAGCGCCTCCCCAAACAAGGATGACTACCTTAACCCAAGGCCTCTAAACTGTCACGGGCTACAAATAATATCCTAGTTAACAAGGCTCCACTTAGAAGACAACAAGCTACTAGCCCAAAGAAACTGCCTGGGTAAAAAGTCTAAATCTTTAACAAAGCTCATCGAGGTCACCTAAAGCATACATCTATAGATGGGAAGAACCTACACCACCGACCTGAGCAACTGAATACAATCAACAAAGGACAACGCCCTATGGGTTAAGTGATTAAATTTTACTTGAAACTTATCCAAAATATTTTGCCAAGATTCCCTAGACAACCTACCAATAGAGATAGGAATACCAAGATAGATCAAAGGAAGAACCCCAATTTGAAATCTCAAGATATGGGCAATCCTCCATTGAATGGGCTTTGGGGTGTTAAAGAAGAAGATGGATGACTTTTCTTCATTAATCTATTGACCCGAAGTAGCAAGGTACACATCCAACACTTGCATAAAATTGAAGCTTCCCTAATAGTAGCCATGCCATAAGAGTCATGTCATCCACAAACTATAAATGAGACTATGGAGGCAAATCGCCTCCCTACCTCCACCCCTGAATGAGACCCAAATCAACATTCCTTCTTATCAAACACCCTAGACCCTCCACAAGAAGAATAAACAAATATGGAGAAAGGGGATCTCCCTACCGCAAATCGCGAGATGCTCCAAAAAGCTCAAAATGCTCACCATTAGTCAGCATAGAGAATGAGATTGAGGTAACACAACTCATAACCCACTGAATCCAATCATTTCCAAACCCAAAAGCCCCAAACTCATAAGCCTTAGCCATATCCAACTTGATGAACATCGCCTTATCTTTGGAGCTAGCCATTGAGTGAATGGTTTCCGATGTAATAATGACCCCATCCAAAATTTTCCTCCCTTCCACAAAATTGCTCTATTCCTCCGAGATCAACATTCTCAACCACCTTTTTAATCTATCAGCAATCAATTTGGAAATAATTTTTTAAATCACATTGCATAGGGAAATAGGCCGAAATTGACTTAACCTATCTGCCCCATCACATTTGGGTATGAGAGCAAGGAAAGTAGCGTTCAAAGCCCATAACATCTTCTTATTCTTCTGAGACTCCTGAACAACCACCAATAAGTCCAACTTAATAATATCCTAGAATTCCTGAAAGAATTCAATCAGGAAACCATTAGGGCCAGGAGCCTTCCCTTTCTTCATCTGGAACATAGTCACCTCCAGTGAAATATTCCGAGCCAATTTTTTTTTGATTTTATCAAATTAGAAATTACAATCAATGCACCCGTTAAGGTTAGAAGATAAACCAAAACGTGCAAAAGCAACTCTAACCAAAATGTACACCAGGATCCTGATGTGGGCAAGGTGTGAGCATTGGTCAGAGGATCTAAAACAAATTGCTTATGCTGTAACTCTAACCAAGAATGGTGCCGATGATGGCGAGCATATGGTCAGAGGATCTTCTACTCTAAGTGTTGAAAGGGAACTTGACACCAAGTATGTGCTACCCAATCCAGAATGGAGTGAGGGGCGACCATATGGTGGAGTGATTACAAAATTTAATGCTTGAAAAGAAATGTTGAAAGCTGGAAATACTCAACACCCAGAATGTGCTTGCTAACCCAGAGTGGGAAAGTAGCTACCATAGGGCGGAGATGTAACTATTTCAAACTAATACTGAAGGTAAGAATGAGTATTTCAAATCGTGACAAAGCAATATTAAGAACACTGGTCAGTACTACTGCCAGCTTACAATAGATAATTATTGCCTGCAATGTCAAGATATCAGATGCCTTTCAAATGGTAGATTCAACAATAAATCTGCTACAAAGCCTTTAAGTAAACCACAATGCCAAATTCAAATCAGAAGATGCAGATTTCTGTAGACAATTTGACAGATCTGTACTTTTCAACCTCTAACCAGCAGCATAGAAATTCACTGAATGATTCATAACTCTCACATAGATCATCGGATTGACTTGAAATAAAATGCAAAACTCTCTAAGAATGATGGCGCCAAGACTAAGACACAGAAAATAGATCAAACAACCTTATATTATTTTTGCATAGATTCCAATGCAACCAGTAAGTGGTACGGCTTCATGAAGAGGGCGATCTGCTCTAGAAAATTACAACAAGCTCTAAAAAATCTACAAACTTGAGAAGTATGGCGCCTAAACCCTACAATGAGAATGGGTTAATACCCAGATGCAATATTTTTGTCTTTTTTGATTTATGATTAAAAACATGAAAACTGTTGAAGCTAAATGCCAAAAACCAGAAACCTCTAATATGCAAAAACTGAACCTAATTAGACAAATGTAGATTACAATGCACAAATTTCAATGAACTCACAAAATAGACTAAAATCACCACTAGTTGTTGTCTTACAAACAAGAAGCGATGCCCGAGCTAGGAGGCCTTCATTCCTCGAAGCAAACCCAGAGCCAAACCGGTAGCATAACTGTACTGTAGACCAAAGATGTGAAATGATGCTCAAAGCCTTCCTTTTATAACTTCCTGTTGACTTCTCAAAACCCTAAAATCCACCTCAATGACAAAACCCTAGCTCTTTCTCCAAGATGGCGTCCTTTTCCTTTCAAGCTCAATATTGATATTTTAATTAAATTCAATACCTTGATAAATGCGCCCACCTTAAGCTTGCTTTGACTTTGGCAATTAATAAAATAATCTTTAATGAAGGCACCACCCTCAAAAGACCACTTTTTTAAAACAACATGAAGTCAATAGACTAGGCCAAGGGGTCAAGGTTAAAATATAATATTAAACATGACTTTTTAATTAAATATATCAACTTATCTCTCCCATTGTGCCCTGAAGCCAATAATGACCAAGTCAACTGATCAAACTGAAGCAGGAAGTCAACCATGCTGAACCCAACTGAAAAACTGTCAGAAATAGGATTTACTAAAAATAGTAAATTCCAGAAAATGCTCAGATTGCCGAAATGAACATACCACTGCGAAGCTCTCTGAAAACCTAGAAAGAATCCGCCATTAAATCCACCAACTTCGAGCAAAGACATCCTTAAAAGTAGGAAACCCTAATTTCACCTTTCGACTAGCCTTCGGGTTTCCAGAAAAAAGGCCAACGGTCACTAGAAAGATCGGGTTTGAGAAGGGGACATTACAGTTCGCCCTCCCCAAGATTGCTTGTCCTCAAGCAATCACAAACCAGGATGCTGCAGAATCTCATCACTTTCCCAAGTCGCATCCTCCATAGGCAGGTTCTTCCACTTCACCAGGTATTCTCTGATAGTTCTTTTCCTCAAAGAACGTTCTCTGAAATCAAGTATCTCCTCCGGAATTAGAACCAACTGTCGTTCTTCATCCAAAGGTGGCAACTGTGATGAAGCAACCACATTATTTCCAAGTGCCTTCTTGAGGTGAGACACGTGGAAGACATTATGTACTCTGCTATCAGAAGGTAGCTCTAACTCATAAGCTACTGCCCCAACTTTTTTGATGACCCTGAATGGCCCATAGAAGCGAGGTTTGAGCTTCTCAGCTCCACTCTTCTTGAGAGTAGACTGTCTATATGGCTGTAATCGGAGATAAACCATATCCCCAACCTCGAAAGAACGCTCAAGCCACCTTTGATCAACATACAACTTCTGCTGGTTCTGTGCAATCTGCCGATTATCCTTCAAAGATTTCATGATGTCTTGACTTTGCTGCAACAAGTCCTTGGCTTGGGGTGCTTTGCTATCACCAAACACCAAATCAGTAAAGCTAGGTGCTTCATACCCATAGAGAGCCAAGAAAGGAGACATCTTAATCGACATATGGAAAGTAGAATTGTAGCAGTACTCGCCTATATGTAGCCACTTAACCCATGCTCTTTGCTGCTCTAAAACATAGTTTCTCAAGTAGCCTTCCAACCACTTGTTCACTACTTCAGTTTGTCCATCTGTTTGGGGGTGATAACTAGTGCTTGGAGTGAGCACAATACCACTCATTCTGAAAACCTCTTGCCAAAAAGTACTTAGGAACTTGCTGTCCCTATCACTCACAATGTTCTTTGGCAACCCATGTAGCCTAAACACCTCACGAAAAAATAGATCTGCAACTTGGGCTGCAGAAAAAGTGATGGTAATGGCGAAGAAATGAGCAAATTTGGTTAGCCTATCCACTACTACATAAATACAATCCTTCCCTTGGGCCTTGGGCAACCCTGTGATGAAATCCATCGAGATGCTTTCCCATTTTTGATTGGGAATAGGGAGTGGTTGCAGCAAACTGGCTGGTAATGTATGCTCATTCTTATTCACTTGACAAACAGGACACTCCTGAATGTAGTGTTGTACCTCTCCTTTCAATCCTTTCCAAGAGAACCTCTCTCGGATCTGCCTATATGTCTTGAAAAAACCCTGGTGACCAGCAACCGAAATATCATGAAAAGTCAAAAGAATCTTCTTCTTAAGCTTAGAATCAACCACCAGAAAGATTCTTCCCTTATAGTGTATTAATCCCTCAATCACCTTGTACCTTTCATCATGAAAAGTACCCTCAAGAATGCTGGTTGCAAACTGATTTTTGGCATAATCAGCAAGCAACATGTCTCTCCAATCTACAGTAAGCTCACACAATGAGCTAAGATGGGGTCTTCTGGATAGAGCATTAGCCACGATATTATTTTTCCCTTTGACATATTCAATGTCAAAGTCGTAAGCTTGGAGCTTACTCACCCATTTTTGTTGCCTCTCGTTTAGGTCCTTCTGATGCATGAAATGTTTGAGGCTATTGTGATCAGTCTTGACCACAAACTTGTTCCCCACCAAGTACTGCCTAAACTTGGCTAATGCATATATAATGGCAAGCATTTCCCTGTCATAAATTGAGTATGTTCTTTCAACACCCCTTAATTTTTTGCTCTCAAACACAATAGGATGTTTGTCTTGCATCAGGACAGCCCCAACTCCTTCACCTGATGCATCACACTGCAGCTCGAATGGCTTGGAGAAATCCGGAATAGCCAGAACCGGACACGAGCTCATGATCTTCTTGAACTTGTCAAAAACAATTTGAGCCTTTTCTGACCAACAAAAAGCTCCCTTTTTGGTGAGATCAGTAAGAGGAGCAGCATTCTGTGAATACCCCTTTACGAATCTCTGATAAAATCCACAAAGACCCAGAAAACCTTTCAACTGAGTCAAGTTCTCAGGAGGTGGCCAATCAACTACTGCTTTGATCTTTTCAGGATCCACCTTCACTCCCTCAGCACTGATTATGTGGCCAAGGTACAGTAACTCCTCCATTCCAAATTCACATTTGGATGCTTTTGCGAACAAACTCTCAGATTCCAAGATACTAAGCACTTCCTCCAAGTGCTTGAGATGATCTTCCCAAGTCTTGCTGTAAATCAGAATGTCATCAAAAAATATCAACACAAACCTCCTTAACTGATTCTGAAAAACACGGTTCATGCAAGACTGAAAGGTAGCTGGAGCATTAGTCAACCCAAATGGCATGACTAAGAATTCAAAATGGCCATAGTGACATCTGAAAGCTGTCTTCTCCACATCAGATCCCCTCATTCGAATCTGGTGGTAACCCGATCTCAAATCGATCTTCGAGAAGAACTTGGCCCCATGTAGCTCATCAATGAGCTCATCAATTATGGGAATGGGGTATCTGTTTTTGATGGTGCTTTGATTCAAAGCACGATATTCCACACACATGCGCATGGTACCATCCTTCTTCTTCACAAGAACCACTGCAGATGCAAAGGGGCTCTTGCTTGGGCGAATGAAACCCATCTCTAAGAGTTCTTGAATATTCTTCTCAATCTCATCCTTTTGCCTCTTCGGGTATCGATATGGAGTGGTAATTACCGGTTTAGCCCCTTCCTTGAGCTCTATGATATGTTCTGAACCCCATTCAGGTGGTGGTCCAAGAGGCAAATCTGCAAAGACTTTGCTCTTCTTCATGATTAGAGACTGAACATCAAAAGGATAATCTCTCTTAGTCTCAACTGGACTAGCAGGGAGGATCATGCACTCTGCAACCCACTCAGCTTGATCGTGACGGATCAGCCTTGCCATTCTTTTGAATGACACAACCCAAGGGCCCCCATTGGACATTCCTCTTAGAACTATCTTCTTCCCATCGGATTGAAACTTGAGCTCCATAGTCTACAGATTCAAAGAGATCTCTCCAAGTGAACGCAGCCATTGAATGCCTAGAACGGCATCAGTATCTCCAATGTGGACTACATAGAAGTCATCCATGACTTCGTAGCTCCCCAATTGCATGGTCATGTTCAAGATTTTCTTGGTGCAAGAAATATGGAATCCATCGGCAACCATGACCTTGAACCCTTCAAACTCCTCTGTTTGCAACCCTTTCTTTGCTACCACAACTTCATCAATAAAGTTATGTGTTGCTCTAGTGTCGATCAAAGCAACGATTTCGCTGCCCTTTGACCATCCCTCAAACCTTGAAGGATTCATTTCTTTGAAAGCTCGAAAGTTGAGCCAAGACTCCTCCACTTTCCTTCTCATTTTCAGAGTCTTTTGGAGCTTTTTCTACTTCACTTTCTTCAAAATCAGATTGCTGGTCTGAAAAATTAGAACTACTTTTACCAGCAGAATAGTACTCTATCTGATTGAATTTCACCCCTTTAGGGAAAACATGATCTTGAGACCATTTTTCCCTACACCGGAAACACAACCCTTTTCTTCTGAGTTCATTCAGGGTTTCAAGATCCAACCTGGTGACATGGGGATTATGATGTTTGAACTCCTTGTGCTGAGGTCTCAAAGGAGGTCTATGCTGAGGTCTTTTCCCTTTATCCCTTTTTTGAAAGGGGGAATTTGACTAAAATTTTGCCTTAGGAGCAGCCCACTCCATGTTCCTTGCCTTCTTCATGGCCTCTTACAGGGTTGGTGGATCAAAGGCTTTAATCCAACCTTTAAGTGGTTCTGTCAAACCTTCACTGAAAAGAATCACCAATCTCCTCTCCGTGATTCCAGTCACCATGACTGAGAGTCTCTGAAACTCGGCAATGTAGGCATCAACTGTGCCATACTGTCTCAATTGTGCAAGTTCTCTGAATTGAATTTCAGGATCCTTCTTTTCAAACCTCTCGATGAGCCTAGTGGTGAACTCATCATAAGTTGTGATAGACCGATGACCCAGAGTAACTAGGCCATGGTACCGCCACTCATGCACCACCCCATCAAGGTGTAGCGTAGCGAACTTGATCGCCTCTTCTTCTGCCATAGGTCTGAGAGCTAGATAGTTATCCAGCTTCTGTATCCAAGCTCGAGCTGAACTGGAATCACTCCCGTCAAAGTGTGGAAGTGTAACCTTGTTAACAACTTGGTACAAATCTCCTTGAGTTGATGATCTTCTTTGATCATAGTGTCTCCCTTGTCCTTTGTTTTTCCTTTTATGATCCATAAAGTCATTGTAGGACATATCCATCTTGATGTCGCCAGGGAGAGAATCATACTCTGCACGACCAAGTCTCAACTGCTCCACGAATGAAGCATTCTCTTCAGGATCTAGCTGAGTGTTAACAGGTGCCAGAAAGGTGGGTTTGAATGGCCTAGATGAGACATAAGTGTTGTTTGAAGCATGCAGAATAGCATGTCCATCATGCTGGTTGGAAGCACTGTGCTCTCCTCTATACCCAGTGTTGTTCTGTGGAATGGTTTTTTGGCCCACTTTCCCCATCATGGGCGAAACCATATCCATTAAAGCATCCATCTTCCTTTCAAATCTCTGACCTGGACTGATGGATCTCTCTCTGCCCTTTCCACTATCATCTCTAGTGCTGTTGGTAATTCTCTCGTTACCCCCAACTGACCTTTCACCTTCTGCCATGTCTGTTTCCTGAGAAGACTCCCAATGAGCCCTCAAGACTTCTGAAGCTGTTTGTCCTTCTGGAACCTGATAGGGCTGGAACTGTTTTCCAACCTTTTTGTCTTCCCTTGCAATGTACCTCTTTTCTCTGTCACTCATAGACAGATTGATCACAGGACGGCAAGATCTTGGCTCTGATACCACTGAAATATTCCGAGCCAATTTTTTTTTGATTTTATCAAATTACAAATTACAATCAATGCACCCGTTAAGGTTAGAAGATAAACCAAAACATGCAAAAGCAACTCTAACCAGAATGTACACCAGGATCCCGATGTGGGCAAGGTGTGAGCATTGGTTAGAGGATCTAAATCAAATTGCTTATGTTGTAACTCTAACCAAGAATGGCGCCGATGATGGCGAGCATATGGTCAGAGGATCTTCTACTCTAAGTGCTGAAAGGGAACTCGACACCAAGTATGTGCTACCCAATCTAGAATGGAGTGAGGGGCGACCATATGGCGGAGTGATTACGAAATTTAATGCTTGAAAAGAAATGCTGAAAGCTGGAAATACTCAACACCCATAATGTGCTTGCTAACCCAGAGTGGGAAAGTAGCTACCATAGGGCGGAGATGTAACTATTTCAAACTAATACTGAAGGTAAGAATGAGTATTTCAAATCGTGACAAAGCAATATTAAGAACACTGGTCAATACTATTGCCAACTTACAATAGATAATTATTGCCTGCAATGTCAAGATATCAGATGCCTTTCAAATGGTGCATTCAACAATAAATCTGCTACAAAGCCTTTAAGTAAACCACAATGCCAAATCCAAATCAGAAGATGCAGATTTCTGTAGACAGTTTGACAGATCTGTACTTTTCAACCTTTAACCAGCAGAATAGAAATTCATTGAATGATTCATAACTCTCACATAGATCATCGGATTGACTTGAAATAAAATGCAAAACTCTCTAAGAATGATCGCGCCAAGACTAAGACACAAAAAATAGATCAAACAACCTTATATTATTTTTGCATAGATTCCAATGCAACCAGCAAGTGGTACGACTTCATGAAGAGGGCGATCTGCTCTAGAAAATTACAACAAGCTCTAAAAAATCTACAAACTTGAGAAGTATGGCGCCTAAACCCTACAATGAGAATGGGTTAATACCTAGATGCAATATTTTTGTCTTTTTTGATTTATGATTAAAAACATGAAAACTGCTGAAGCTAAATGCCAAAAACCAGAAACCTCTAATATGCAAGAACTGAACCTAATTAGACAAATGCAGATTACAATGTACAAATTTCAATGAACTCACAAACTAGACTAAAATCACCACTAGTTGTTGTCTTACAAACAAGAAGCGATGCCCGAGCTAGGAGGCCTTCATTCCTCGAAGCAAACCCAGAGCCAAACCGGCAGCATAACTGTACTGTAGACTAAAGATGTGAAATGATGCTCAAAGCCTTCCTTTTATAACTTCTTGTTGACTTCTCGAAACCCTAAAATCCACCTCAATGACAAAACCCTAGCTCTTTCTCCAAGATGGCGTCCTTTTCCTTTCAAGCTCAATATTGATATTTTAACTAAATTCAATACCTTGATAAATGCGCCCACCTTAAGCTTGCTTTGACTTTGGCAATTAATAAAATAATCTTTAATGAAGGTGCCACCCTCAAAAGACCACTTTTTTAAAACAACATGAAGTCAATAAACTAGGCCAAGGGGTCAACGTTAAAATATAATATTAAACATGACTTTTTAATTAAATATATCAACTTATCTCTCCCATTGTGCCCTGAAGCCAATAATGACCAAGTCAACTGATCAAACTAAAGCAGGAAGTCAACCATGCTGAACCCAACTGAAAAACTGCCAGAAATAGAATTTACTAAAAATAGTAAATTCTAGAAAATGCTCAGATTGCTGAAATGAACATACCACTGCGAAGCTCTCTGAAAACCTAGAAAGAATTCGCCATTAAATCCACCAACTTCGAGCAAAGACATCCTTAAAAGTAGGAAACCCTAATTTCACCTTCCGACTAGCCTTCGGGTTTCCAGAAAAAAGGCCAACGGTCACTGGAAAGATCAGGTTTGAGAAGGGAACATTACATCCAGCTCCTCCAAAGAAATGTCACCCATGAGATGCTCATTCATTTCCCTTGTGACCAAAGAAGGAATACAAGAAAGAACCTGAACCTCCTCATTAGAACCTCCTTGTGCATCCTCCCTGAATAAAGATTCAAAATACTGCACAACTTCATTCAAGATTTCCTAAGAAGAGGTGAGTTGTTCACCTCTATCATTAACCAAAACTGAAATAGAATTACCCTGTCTCCTAGCTTTCACCAAGTTAACGAAGAAAGCAATATTTTTATCTCCTTCTTGAAGCTACTCAATTCTGGCCTTCTGTTTCCAAAAGACTTCCTCTTAATTCACACTCCTCCAACATCTTTAGAGCCCTAGCCTCATCCTGGAGAAAGTCATCCATCACTCCCTCCTCCCTGATCACCCTTGTGATACCATCCAATTCAGCCTGAGCACAAGCCTTAGCATGAAAAATATTTCCAAAGTACTATCTATTCCAACGTTTTAACTGATATTTAGTAAATTGAAGCAATTTAGCAAAAGTATGCATTGTCGTACTATATGCCGATTTGCCAACCTTCCACCAATCAACCACATGGACATGTAAAGATGGGTCCTGCAACCAGATGAGCTGAAACTTGAAGGAAGGTGACCGAGCACACGAGTAGAAGAAATGTTGAGCTTGATAGACCGATTATCTGAGCCCCTTCAATCCAAAATTTTAGAGCAAGAGGACCACAAACCACCAATCCAATAACAAGAAACCAAAAAGCGATCCAACCTTTCTGCAATGCAATTATCCCCCGTCCTTAGATTTTTCCAAGTAAACTGACCATTACTGGGCTTGATGTCAACTAGATTCACAGCTGAGATGTTGTCCCGAAGAAGTAGCGCAGAGGGGTCCAGCCTTGCATTACCTCCCCTCTTCTCATCCAACTCAGCAATGGCATTGAAATCACCAACCATGATCCACAGATGAAGAGGAACCATGCTACACACATACCTGATATGGGACCATAGAAACTGCTTGCCAAGAAAGTCAATAGGCGCATAAATATTAGAGAAAAGAACAAACTCTCCCATTTCAAACCAAGAAGCCACCATAGAGATGGAAGACTTAAAGGACATCTGCCAGAGAGGGAGAACCTTCCGTGGGTTCCACAAACAAGCCACACCCCCAACCAAACCAAGGGCACCAATGCATTGCCACTCACCATTCCCCCACAGCTTGGGCATCATACCTACCATACCCTCAACTAATAACTTAGTCTCTTGCAGGAAAAGAACATCAAGAGCATTACTTCTAATCAAATCATAGACAACTTTTTGTCAAGGGCCATTGTTCAAGCCCCTCACATTCCATGATAAAACAACCATTTCGGGGATTCAAGAAATGAGAATCCAGAGTCTTGATCAACCTTGACTCCACCAAATTTTCCCCTGTTAACTTAATCTTTTCCAAATCTTTCTTACGACCAAGCTTGGAAAATTTCTCTCCCACACCTTTTTTTGAATCCTTTTGATGAAGACCTAATGGAGAGGGAGACTTAATGCCCCTCCCAACATCAATACCAAAATTTGAAACTGGAAGAGACCCATCCCCACCTCCCTTCTTCAACTTAGCCACATGAACCGACTCCACCAAGACACCCATGTGAAGATTCGTGACCATCTGAGAAACACCAACATCCTGTACATCTCGAGTAGCCTCACATAGGAGACCTGTCTGACTTGTACTCAGAGCTCCTTGATCAAGGTTTACCAAACCCAAATTCACCTCTTGCTGGCTGAGGTCGTCCAACACCTCAAATCTATTAAAAGTATCCTCATCTTGTCTCTTCTTCAAGGTCCTCTTTTGACCCCTATTCTTGTTGTGATCTCTGATAGGGATGAAACCATCTGCAACATCCCCATCGCCAGGGATAGGATCCTTCCCCCTATCAACCATAGGAGGGTTGCACGAAGGCTGAGAAGATGGGGACTCCACAGGCCTAACCTTTGGGCATCACCACAAAAAGTGACCATATTCATGACAAAGACGATATCAAAATGGAAGCGTCTCATAATCCAGATGTTGCACCCAAGAGTAAGAGCCAACACATATCTATGTAATCTGGCAAGGGTTTACCCAAATCAATTTCAACACAAATACAAACATAAGTCATTATCATTTTATGTAGAGTTTGCTGCGAGGAGCCGACTGGTTTTCCAAGCAACAATGCTATCAAATGTAGAACATCATCACGAAAACATTCCATCGAAAGCCGAGGCAGCCTGACCCAAACCAGAACATGATTCAAAAGATCCTTCGAAGGGTTGAAACCTGCATGCCAGGGTTTGATAAACAACCCCACTTGGTTATGAAAATAGGGACCACCCTCAAAAACCCTATTATGATTAGCCATGCAATCAAACGTGACCATGAAGTAATTATTAGCCAACAACATAATGTCCATTTCGCCCTTTGGCAACCATGTCCATTGGGCCCAAGAGACCAAAAACTAAGGAGAAACCCTCATCCCCCAAAATTTGCAATATAAGGAATGCTTGGAGTAGTATTCGATATCCTCAGCTATCATCTCAGGCGGGATGACTAGCTTGGGTCTCTCCTTGCACCACTCAAGACATCCATTAACCTTGGTGACACGAGATCCACTCGACCTGTGTACCCCACTATCTTCCGATTCTAGAAAGAATAAGCTATTGTCAATAATTTTTGTTGCATGCAACGATGTCATTTTACTGATCGTGGAATGAAAGTCCATGCTCGTAGGGCCCTTCGAAGTCTCACCTAGAGACATTGAGGCAACAGAGCCTGAAACGACCATACAATATCAGACACCAACCCTTCTAATGAACACACCAGCACTCTCCACACATTGCCTACACCACACCACCACGTAGAGAGAAAAACCAATGACCCTTTTACACTCCGCGCACCCAAAAATGACGATCCCCCACTGACCAAACCCAAGCATGCGCGGGCATGCACCACCATGGAGGCCCCAAAAGTGGGTGCACAACATAAACGCTAAGGATACCCCGGGCAGACAAAGAAACACAAACCAGTCACTACTTTAGCCGCGTACACCAGATGCCGAACAAATGGCAAAGAAAAGGTAATAGCCCTCCCATACACACTAGCAAACCCCACCCAAGCCACATAGGAATAAAAGAAAGCCAATCATGGGCTAGGGCTCAGATGCCCTAGCTCGGTCCTTGGAGTTGCAAAAACCTCTAGAAACCTCCAAATATATTATATAATAAACTATAATATAATATTTTAATAATTTAATTGATTTTCTTAATAAATTAATATATTTTAAATATGTTATATAATAAATTTCAATATAATAATAATATTATATTTTAATTATTAAATAAATAAAAAATAATATTAAAAAAATAAAATACTTAATACAAAGAAAGAAAGCAAATAATAAGCATTTTTCTACATTTTGACTAGAAAAAACAAAAACCAAAAAACAAAAAAACCATAATAATAATATTAAAAAAATAAAATACTTAATACAAAGAAAGAAAGCAAAGAATAAGCATTTTTCTACATTTTGACTAGAAAACACAAAAAAACCATAATTTTTATATTTTACAAATTAAAATAATAATTATTATATTTTATAAAAAGTATTTTACTACACCTACCTTATCTAGTTAATCATTGTACTTTATACAAAGAAAGAAAGCAAAAAATTAGATATTATTTCTAATTTTTCACTAATATTAAAAAAAAAAACCATAATTATGATATTTTAGAAAAACATATTTAAATATATAGAATTATCAAAATAATTAAAATATCAAAATAATCATTGCACTTTATACAAAGCAACAAAGTAAAGAATTAAATATTGTTTCTAAATTCCACTAATATTCATAATTTATAAATTATTAGGAAGGTAGGTGGAAGTAATTTAGGTGTAGAGTTGATATTTTTATTTTACGAAAGAACTATTTTAAAATAGGTTTTATTATAGCATCAATAAAATAATAATTTATTGAAAATGACAATAGGTGGAAGTAATTTATGTGTAGAATTTTTTTATTGAAAAGAGTGTATAAAATGAAAAATGTTTTAAAAACATATTTTATTTTTAAAATTTAAGAACAATGTTAAGTAATGATAACTTTCAACTTTTTATATATATATTATTAATTAATATATGTATACTAGTATTATAAATATGGAGAACAATTAATTTAATGTTTTGAATGTATACTATATATATAATAAGCATTTTTATTCCATCTTCCTACACAAAACAAACATTTATTTCAAATTGATTTTTTCTTAATTCAAAGCATTTCATAATAACATTCTACTAGACTTAATCTTAAATACTAAGTTCTATTCATACAAATTCTAAATTAAAATAAATAAATATAATAGTATAATAATATTATATTTTAATTCTTGATTATTTAATAAATTAGATTATATATTATATTAATATATCGAATTAATATACATAGAAAAATTATTTGATTAAAAAAATATGGAAATTAGATTTTATTATATTTTTTATGTTTTAAAAAAAATGATTAATATTAATCGACTTATTTATAATTTTAAAAAATAATTATAATTAAAAATTAGATTTACAATATATATAATGACACTTATTTTTACAATTATAAATATATATAGAAAGCACCATGACACTTGTTTTTTTATATACAAGCAACCATGTGACTCCAAGATTCTTGGACAAAATTTACCTATTTGTTATTTTTTAAATTCTTAAAAAAAAAGATTTTGATCATCACCATTATGTCATATGGGCATTTTACCATTTTAAGCATCACCCTCATGTCATACACGTAATTTTTTCCTCGCGCCTTTCCGACTCTATCTAGAGAAAATTGGTGTACCATGTCAATGCGCAGATCCCTTTGTGAGCACTCACACATCTAGAAGGCAATCTCAAAATCATGATTATTTGCTTTTACAAGCTTTACTGGATTGGTAGGTCCACCTTCTTAAGAGTTAAATTAATCTCAGAGATTTTAATCACCTCTATACACTTTTGACTATGACTTAAGCATCAGGGAATCACCATCCCCAATTGAATGAAACGAAATGGCAACCATTCTCTCCCACCCTTCATTTGGGTGTGCGTGTTTTTGGCACCGACTAAGTGGGCACAGATTAATTTCTCCGCATCACACAGTACAATCAGTGGACTGTCCACCATCTTATAAAACTGATTGTTTTTTTAGGAATACTAGGACTAGGATTAGGAACCCAATCTGCTGCAGTACCAGCGAGAGCTTGGCTGCCCTCGAATTGGACATGGAAGGACAAGCTCAAGACTATGGGGAATCCTCCTCAACTGAAACATCCCCGGAATTAAGGACACCCACTCTGGATTTAGCGGTGAGTGCCCTAAAATTGGGTGGTAAATATGACAGGGAGCTTGAGGTTGCAAGGAGAGCAGTTCACTTGGCCTGCGCACTCTGTCAGAGAGTTCAAGAAAGGCTCCTGAATAATGAAGAAAAAGCTAATACTAAGAATGATAGCTCATTTGTTACAGTCGCAGGTATTTGGCACTTAGCCTATCGAAACAAAACCTGTTTTTGATTTTTGTTCAAGTATTCTTCATGGTCATGTTAAGATTTTATGCAAGCTCAAATCTTAATGGAAGCTGATATTGACTTGGATGTACAATGGTTGCGGTTAACTTTAATTCTGCTTTTCAAAACTAAATGCTGTTGGCAATCTGCTTCCGCAGCCCATTTCTTGGATTGACTTAAATGGAATGCTTGCTCTGTTTGAATACATTTTAGTTTATAATTCTACTTCACTGACCGCACTTGGTTGTGTTCATCCTCAGTCCTCATGGCATGCCAAAGGCGATGGGGATTCATGTTCTAATAATCTTCAATGGTAAAATCCATTTATCCTTACCTACCTGTATTTTTTTTCTTGGTGGAAGTTCAATATTCTACTTTGAAAGAAATGTTGTTAGTCACTAGTTACTTGACAACATAGTAGAAGTATGGGCCAGGGTATTATTACTACATATAGGAATTTAAATTGAAAAACAGATCAAATAAGAAACACTGAAAGTGTCATCCTCTATCGTGGGTTCTTGCCAAAAGTTCTTGGTTTCTTTAGTTTATAAGACCACCTCTTGGTCTTCTGGTTAAGAACCCATAATATACAACCACAAGTATCAGTTCTCTATTCTCTCTAATTCAGAATGCATTTATGCACTACCAAATTCTTCTAATTTCTGGTGTCTTTACGCCATAGCAAGTGTATACTCGCCTGTGGGAGAGGGAGTCTCAATAAATAACAAGCAAATTTGGCATCTTGCTGATCATCACAACGAAGTTATAGCTTTCATTTTTCTGCATCTGTTCACGCACCTTCTTTACAACTTCATAGTTCCTTTTAATATATATATGGCAGACAACTCTTAGAAACCCTTGATACTTATGTATGTATGAATTATAATACTTAACTCATAATTGCATTTGTTGCTGCTTGGAACAGTTCCTCTTTATGGGAAGTTTGATTTTCCAATACGTGATTCTACAACATAAGACGGGGAGAGGCATGCGCAATTGTCCCGAGCCTAATAATTGCCAGTCCCATGGGAGCGAATACCTGTTGACAAAAAAACATCAGATCTGGGTTTATATGGGTCCGTGCTAGTTAGTAGGAGGTAAACATTTTTCATATTCATCACACCCCATTTTTAAAGTCATTTGTTTGATCAAACTTCTTTGACATTCACTCAAGAGTTTAGGTGCAACCTATTGGTGAGAATATAAGGCCCGGGTTTATATGGAACTGTGATAGTTACTAAACGGTAAAGTGAAATAATTTTCACATACTGCATGTAGTTTGACTTTCAATTTGGGCAACATTCTTTGCAATTCACAACAAGACTTTCAATTTGGGTACAACCTACTGCACAAATTGCAGAACTGGGGTAATTTGGATTTACTAGTTACTAAGAACTAAGAAATGAACTGAAATCATCTTCATATAGGGCACATATTTAATTGATCTTTTAGTCTGCTCAACCTTCTTTGACCTTCACATTAAGAATCCAACTTTGGTGCACCGTCTTTTGGCAAAAAAATTGTGAAGTGGGTTATATATATATATATATATATATATATATATATGTTTATAGTTAGTAAGAGGTGAGCCGAAATTATCTTCATAGAAAACATGTTTATTGACTTCTTAGTCTGCTTGACATTCTTTGTCATTAGTACCAAGAGTTTCAGTTTGAGTACCATGCAAACTGCATAGCTGGTAAGAGGTAAACTAAAATATCTTATCACACAGTCTGTTTTAATCAATTTATGTCTTCTCAAGCTCTGTTGGCATTTACATCAAGAATTACAATTTGACCTCAACAACAGTTGGAATACTAAGCTGTCAAATTTGAACATTTTTAAAGGAGGGAACAGAGATCCATATTGATCCTACGAGTCAATAAGACAACTGTTGCATCCCAACGTACATCATAGAGATTGACATTGCACTATGTCTCTACAGTGATGAGGATGAAATAAGTATTTCCTAGTGGTGGCATGGAGTGACCTTCTTAAGCTTTAATAATTGTCAATGGTTCATCATTCAGTGCATTGGAGATCCTTTTAGTTGTCAGAAGAGGTTTTGATGGATGCATTTCAACATTTACATCTCTTAGCCAGCAAGAATACATAGAAGTTAATGTGGAGGATGAAACTGGTGTTATGAGAAGGTACATCATAACTTTGAGATAACTTCAGGAAACATAAACTTTCATTATGAGTGTAGTTTCTGTTTGACTAGAATGAAATGAATAGTATAAATTGCTGGTATTAAGAAATTAGTCAGCCTAATAACTTATAAGTAGTGGCATTGATAGCCTAAACTCTCTCTCTCTCTCTCTCTGTAAAGCTGTTTTCTATGAAAACAATTTTTAATTTATTTTTGGACCGCTCAGTGTGTAGTCAAGGTAAACTAGCATTTGCAAGAAATTGTCAATATTTTGAAAATAGTGAAATCTTGTTGGCCTTATTGCTGTAGCTTACACAGGGATCAAATTTGGCAGCTGGTGACATTGGGAGAGCATAAATTGAATAAATTCTTGAAAATTATAAAGCATTTGATTAAGTTGTATTTTTTAATATTTTGTTGTGTATTTGAAGTCAAACTACACTGTATTCAGTTGTGATTACTAAGGATTGAGCAAGTCAAATAAGTAGGTTGAGGAAGGGAGTTTAGTGGTTATTGACATATTGGCTTTACGAGAGGGTCTGCTTTCTGGGCATCCTTCTCTTCAATATATATGTCCAGTGGTGAACAGATAAATATAATGCGCACTTCCTGTATTTCTACATGTAATCAGGTAATCTTAATGCTAAATGTTCGAAGATTCTTTCTCCATTAACTGTCAGTAACATTTACTGAGGAATTGATGTCATTATTTTTCCACTCTTGATTTTCCATTCCTGGCTGATTTTAGCATTAGCAGAATTTGGAGATTTGGCAGTTACTATTTTCTTTTTAGTGATTTTTGGGAGTTTTGATGTGCACTTTTAAAAACACAGAAAAATATTTGAAGGAAACTGACAGACCTGAACAGTGCAAAGAAAATTTAGGATAAAAAAAAAATAATGAGGTTTTTAATCTAGCAATAATTATTAATTTCTGCCAAATTTCCTTAGAGTTTGTTTCTTTTGATGTCATGTACTTCACCAATAAATGATGTTGTTATTTTAAGCCTAAATGTCGTAATGATAAGATGATCGATGAGCATTGGTGATAGAAAATTTTTCGTAAAGAGAAATCGAGAATTCTATTACTCTATTTACAAGGGCAAGAATTTCAACTTTATCTAAGGATGGCATGAGTGAATGGCAAATTTTCAGTTTGCCCTTTGTGGATTTTCATTATTGATTTTTAAGACTATTTGTTTTGCTTCCATTGTAGCAAGGCTTGCCATTAATATATTCACTGTATATGTTTAGCATTATTTTTGGATTTTCCTGGGATGGGATTACAAAAAGAAAGTTATAGGACAATCAGCTTTGTAAACACCATGATCTTTTTCTAGGATAAGCCTTTCTCACTCTGGGGTTTTGAGGTGTGTTCTTATAATTTGTTTCAATTCCTCACCAAAAATTGCCATATTATATATCATCAAACAGCTTTTGAGACATACTTTCTGACTGCATAAATTCTATTTCACAAACTTGACTTCAATTTCATTTTTCTTTAGGTCTTCGAGAGATGTCCATTGTGAGGCCACAGGGCTGCTCACAGAATTTTACAAGGTGTTTTGAATGGTGTATCCAGAGGCTTTTATTCTATGTTGTAAATGGTCTGGGGTCATAACTGTTACTTTTGGATTAGGAGGAATACTTATACATCTTCACCCTGTGTTAGTGCTCGTGCAGGTGCCTTACCTGCTATTCCCATGGATCATGAATTTGTTTTTCTGCCATCTGCCATAGAGATAGGGAGAGGCTACATAATGCTTTTCCATCTTAGAGAGAATAAAATATAAATCCTATTCATCTTAAATTCATTTCCAAAATGTTCTTATTGATATTTTACATTGCCAAGATTAAGAGTTATGGGACGCAGTTTGTCTTTACTGCCATAAATCAATGTGAAGTCAACAAATCTTAGTTTGTTCAATCCCTCATTAACTGCAAGGCTTTGATAAAGGAAAACTAAAAGGCTTTTGAAAACTTGTTTGAAAGAAGAGAATGACACTTATGCAGTTGCTTCAGCATCTGGCTTCCTGCTGTGTCATTCTTCCCTTACTTTCAGTTCAATGAAGGTGAGATACAGGACACATGGCATGTTTTACTGTGAAGTTCCTTTATTTAATAACATATGACTTCCAATTGATCCATCCTGTAATGCAGAATCACTCCTTCCAAATGCAATCTAAACAAGAATCTTATGGGATGTAATATCTGAGAATGAAGTTGATGGGCTGGTTCATCCCTGCCGATCCATGAGCACAAATCAGTGCCCTTGGTTAATTTCCAGACCATGATAAACACAAAAATTAGGTAGCTTAAAACATGACTACACAGCTGAATCCTGATAGCAATATCATAATGATAACTTTAATCGAGACAACAATCTCTGAAAATGCTAATCTACTAACACATACTGCTGAAAATATGATCAGTGAGTGCATGGTATTGGACTTTCAAATCTGCAACTGTCTTCCCATAAAATCTGAAAAGAATTACACTGCACTAACTCAAAACTTAAAAATTAAAGAATTATAGAATATGTGCACTTTAAATAGACAAGTGCTCTAAAAACCTAACTGAGAGAAACTACATGAGGTGTCAAGTAAAGCTCCAAGTTAAGCTTACAACTCACTGCAGTGACACTCAGTTTGATTGATCAATCAACTAGTCTGACTAATTAATCAATCTAGTCCAACAACTAACCATTTCTAATCAAAGTAGGTGAGACTAAGTTACATCAACTTATTATTCAAGTCTCAAATATTTAACCCAAACTGGATCTCGAAGAAGATTAGTGCGTCCTACATAACTGTGTCCTCTTTATGATGAACTCTCTCTGCTATTCACAAGTCAGGATTTGCTACTGTCGCTGCTGTGGCATCACTGTTATAACTCTAGCCGAACAACTCAAGGCAAAACCTCTTTAACACTCTCTTTGTGAGGAAAGTGTTCTCCACCAATCCAAGTTTCTCCTTCAGCATCTCAAACTTCCCCTTAGTCACTTTATCAAAATACAACCTGTAAATCTGAGGGAATATACTCATTATACCCAAAATTTGTTTGCACAAATTTATTAGGGGCAGTAAGTGGGACTAAGCCCTTCCTCTATTATTGGGGGAGGTTTCCCTTTATTGAATGCCTTTCAAATTGTACAAATGGGGGACTATTCCACATGCAAAGGTTTTTCAGAAAATAAATTATCAGATACTATGTGCAACTATAAAGAAAATACACTACTCAGAGAAGTAAAAGCAAAATACCTTCTTATAGTGCTATGCTGCAAAGAATCGGATATCTACTCATAATATAGTAGAGGACCGAATGGGAGTGAGTAGCTCCATCAACCAACTGTCCAACAAATAACAAGATCTCGCGGAAATAAGACAATGAATCTACAAGATAGAATAGTTGTTCACAAAATATAGATGCCCTCAATGTATAAAAAACTTGCTAGAGGTCTTCTCTATTATAGCAAAGTGTTTTCACAAAATGTAGCAATTACACTCCAAGCTCTTGACTTAATGATTTCTGAAAAAATATGTACTAAGGACAGCAAATGTTCTTTTATAACACTGTTTTGGGTAGTTAGAAGTCATAACTAACTTGTAACTGCCTCATAACCAATTTGTAACTATTTCAAATCCTTTAATGGCTTAAGTCATTTAAGTCACTCCAAATTATAAAGTGGGACCCAATGACTTAAGTGGCAACTTGAAGTCAGTTAACAATTAAAAGCTTGCAGCAGGATCTATGCTCCCTCAAACGCACAATTAGAGCACTGGTTGCTTTCCTGCTCTGTCAACCGCCTTGCTAATGGCCTTTGGATTCATTAGTACGATTTCAAAAAACCTAGGTCTGATGTCTAAAATCACATCCCATGCATTTTTTGGGAAGATAGTGCTCAATGTACGCTCTCATCGAATTTGAAGCACAATCATACTCGAGTATCCAATATTTGTAATTAAACACCAGACAATGATGAAGTCTTGAGTATCTTATTCAACAACTTCTTTGACCAAGTGCTTATGTCCACATGTTTGGTATTTGTATCACATAACTTATCAACTTCATCAACGTAATATGTTCCTGTCTTCATTTTACTCATTCCGATGATCATCAACAATGTTTATAGCAGGAAACTTGATCTTTGGTAATGCAAAATTTATGTTTCTTATTTGAGCCAAGTTGTCTTGGTATGCCACTTAACCAATAGCAGTCACCATGTTCACAATTTTTTATATAAGTTTTATTATTTTTATAGACCCACTTAAAAAATTCATATCCATCACTTGCTACTGATTGCCGTACAAACCATTAGAGGAGGCCGTTAGTGGTTACACTTACTGTCAACCTAGAGGCCCCTAACTATGCCCCTAGAAATCTATTTCATGGAAAGGCACTTTGGTTTACAAATCTTTTCTTTTCTCTGCTTATGTAATGGGGTGTAAATTTCTTTGGTGCCACTTCTTCCTAGATTTCTAATTTAAGAGGGAGCCTTCTAATTCAAGTATTATATTTCTTTATTTGACGTCATGTTGATGCGTGTTTTGTGACACACCAAACACTCTAGAATAAAGTATCCATAGACGCTCTATCCTCTCTTGAAAAACTACCTCTTGTGCTAAGATTGCAAGATAGGTCACACGGTAATTCCAATGTTTCAAAATTGGGGTGTGGATAAGCTCTATGGTTGTTGTGATTTGCTGGTAACCCCAGGGGATTTACTTCAGTAAGTTACTTAGGAGCAAGGACTTGAATGCAATGTTGTATTTTTTGGGACTTTTCTGATTTTGGATAAAAAATGAAAAAAGGAGTGAGGGTAAGAAATCCTATACTAATCCTACGGAACTTAGAGATTGCAAAGATTGAATGAAACTAAACGAAACCATGCTTTGTCTTGCCACGTAAAACGACAACTACACAAAAGCAGGTGCAATCTTCTGGGATCAGTGCTTAAGATTTTCTACTACAAACAATACCATCAATAGAACAACATCATTTGGAGTAAACTTTGAAGCATCCACATTAAAAGCTCAGTCTAACTTTTTACGCATCAAATGAAAAGCATCCATTCGAAGAAAGTATGAGCTAAGTTACACCAATCTTTACTATCAATCTTTCGTTCCACTAATACTCAAATAAATTTCTAATCTAGCACAATTCTATGAGAAAGAGAAAATACGCAACCATGCACCCATTTGACAATAAAAGGATTCAAAGCATCTCATGCATTTATGAACTTTATCATCACAATAGTTTTTGCAACAATTTCATAAAACTCTTCTCTTATTTCTATGCTCTACAATTCAAATCTCTAATCTAATTCCTTAACTTTAAAATTGTAATTTCTAATCCTCTGATAATTCTGATGATGCCTTTCAAATGAAAGTGGAGGGGTACTTATAGAATTCCCAAATACAATGAACGACCAAGATTAAATCAAGATCAATGGCCCAGATTTAAACAAGAAAACCCTAATTAGGGTTGCCAAAATATCAACCAGTTGACAAGCAGACGAGTCATCCACTGATAGTTGCGTCCTTATCCGCTTCCGCAATGTTCCGTTCGATGAATCTGGATACAATGGCGCCAACCTCCTCAATGGTAATGTCCGGCAAGGCATTGACTTTGTATTTCGACAGGTCTAAACTATCCACACAATCGGCAAAGACAACCGTCCAATCTGATTCATGCTGCAGGAAGGTATTTCAGACGGTCAAGAGGTCAAATGCCTTAGTCAAATTTTCTCGCAAGATCGACATGATGGAGAAAATCTTTTGAGCTTCCATTTGCATATTGCCCGACTGTAAGTCATTCTCCCTGACAATGTCCTTGTCCAACACGTCTGCTGCCATGTGGAAAATAGTATTCTGAATACCTTTCACCTGCTCATCAATTCTAGCACTTTTTGCCTTAACCTTTTCCAACACTTCCCCACGTGAGACCAATGCACAATACCAATTGTTGAAGTCGTATGCCGCTCCGGCTGCAATAATCTCCTCGTCGACCAGCCTTTGCTTAGGGATTCTCCTTATGTCTCGGAGACACAGAATGATTCTATCTTGGAGGTCTTGGAGTCCATCCCATACTTCAGCCAAGTTTATAACTCTTGTGAGTAAGGAAGAAGTTTGCCCATGAGCATGTGCCAACTTCTCCACGAATGCTATTACTTCTCCCTCTTTCCCTGCCATCCATTCCTTTGTTTCTCTGGCAGTAGTCAATTCCTTCTCAAGATTTTCTGCCAGCTCCTGCAATGCATTTGGGAGTAGAGGGGCTAATTGGTCACCTTGGTTGAGTGGCCTTGTCAAATGCCGGATATATTCCTTGAGGTGCTCAACCTCCATCTTATATTCTTTTTTCTTCTTGGTCTCCTTTTCCAACCTGGACTTAATGGTGGAGACGGAGTTATCCAGATCTTCCACTTCTTGTCCCTTTGTTGATGGACCAATGTCAATGACCATAATGGCATACTCAGTTGGAGTAATCTCATCCTGTGGCTTTTCAACCGTTGGTACTGCAATCTGCATAGTATGATTACCAGCCTCATCCCTCTATATGGTGGAGAATTTCTTGGCCGGTTTCTTTGTATTAGCTTGCTCCAACCTTGCCAAGAAATTATCAATATCATCTTCTTTTGGCACCTCAACTGGTACCTTGACCTTAATCCTTTCCCTCAGCCAATTTGGGATCGTTGGCTGCTCAACTCCATCATCCTCATAGTCCAGAACGTCTTGGATGTCTTGGATTTCCTGCACTGACGAGCCCTCCTAAATTCCTTTGAGGGCTGAAATCATTCCCTCTTGGAAGTCGCCTCCCATGACATCCAAATCCTCATCCGACTCACAAATTTCCGTGCCAGTTGGGGAGTGATGAAAGTCATCTTCAAGCTGCATGGGCTCCATGTCCTTTTCAAGAACTGGCGAAGGAATTTTGATATGTCCCCATGATTCTTCATCCATAATCAATAATTGTTCCACATTCCTGGATGTGGCTGAATGAAGGGGCTTAGACCTTTTTTGGATTGGTTCTTCACCTATCGCCTTTTCCTTACCCTTTCTCTTTTTCTAGTTGGCAGGCTCAACTAGCTCATCTCCCTGAGAAGCGCCGACATTGGAAGAACAGGACTCAGCTTCGCCCATCAAGTCATAGGCGAATGGCATATTCCATTGCCTCAAAATCTGTACTTGCTGGTCTACCTACCATTGTGAGTAATTGAAAATAGGTCTCATGAAGGTTGTCAAGTCACCCAATTCTGGCTCAGACCATTTAATAGGAGGAAGTGGCAGTTTTTCATGAAAGCCTGGCTGCATGTACACTCCATCATCATCAAGTTGGTTAGGCACACGAAAGAGTTCCGTTGTCCTGATCATGTCCAAAGGTAACCTTGACCAAAATCTTTTCCTTACTTCAAATTCATCAGCAGCATTCGCCCAGAAGTCCTCAAGGTCGATTCTGTGCCTTTACTTCCTTTCGTCCACAACTCCAATATGGTTGAGTGGATCAAAGTCATTTCTAGAATTGTACGAAGTGAATGGGTACCATTGTATCTCCACTCGGGCACTTTCTGCTGCCTATGCTGATGGACAAGACTCTACCATGTTTCCAATAGAGGAAACATGACGGCTGCTTTCTGTTTTGGTCTCTGGATGCTCTGAAATGTTTCCAACTGCCTTAGCACTTCTAGCAAAATCATTTTGTTGGTAGGATAGATTGGCAACTTGTAAGGAGAGCCCGTGAATCCCCGTATTCGGATGTAAGTAAATCTAGGAAATTGGATAAACCAAGATCCGTATTTGCTGATTAAACTCTTCGCTTCATGGGTGAGCCTTTGATGTGTTCCACCTTGAAGTATTCGGGTAATATACATGAGAAGAGCATCATGTACCCAACGGAAGTGTGACTTCTCACTCAACTGCAATTGAGGATAGCAGTTATAAACCCTGAACTCCCTTTCGCCATTGCCGACTACACTTTTGCAGATTAGACCGGCATATTGGTAGGTTCGAGCAAGCAAGTATACAATGTAGGAACTCATATGAAAGGCTTTGGTCTTCTCCAAGTTGACCAATTGCTCGTGAATATTATC